>CM053596.1:90556597-90572720 GCA_028646575.1 Pseudocheirus occidentalis | reverse complement strand
TTAAAAAAAAAAGACAATAAATGAGTTGGTTGAGTGTCAAGGAATATGGAAGACTTGTTTCAATCAGAAAAGACCTCCTGATGGGCTTTGCATTCAGTTAAAAATAAAGATTAGATTGGGGGGGGTAATTGTTTTGTTTGACTATGCATATTTGTTATAAGGATGTTTTTTAATGATGGATTGGTGAAGGGGAGAAAAAAATAAATGCCTATTCCTTTTAAAAATAGAGAGTTGGGTGAGGTACTCCAGATATGAAATATTTTATGTACTTTGGATGTGATTGTTATATTATTTGTTTTACTTAATTGGTTTGCCTTGTTAAAAGATAACTCTTGCAAAGTGGGAGTAATCTGTAAGTGTATGTATTGTAAAAACAAAGCCCACCAATAAAACTGAAAGTGACAAAAAAGGCTAAAAGAATGAGCAGTTTCACAGACTTGTTGGAAATTCAAGTGGCGGGTTTTCAGCAACCTATGACAAAGAAAATATGAAACACTGTTTTATTTTTTTTTCTTTAGATTCTGGTGACTCTGTTGACCCCTCAAGATACTGTAATGCTTTCCTTTCAATGTCAAACTCTAGAAAGGCTAGCGTAAATGTCATATTTTCTCCCTATCCCTCTTTCTTTATATTAAATTCCTGTTTTAATTCTCCAAGGTCACTGATGATCTCTTGATTGTCATAGCTAATATCCTTTTCACAGTTCTCTTTCCTTCTCCTCAGTAAATGTCAGTGTTAGCTATGCTGTCCTTGCTAGTGTCTCCTATCTTCTGTTTTGTAACATAATTTACTCCTGACACATTCCCTGCCACCCTCTCTGACACATATATAGTCTCATTTACCTACAAGCTATAGGACCCTGGACAAGACACTTATTCTTATCTGGCTATGTATGTATCTTCAACAAGGAAATGGGGAAAAAGATATTTTTACCTCCTAGGGTTATTGTGATGATCAAATGAAATCATATTTGAAAGAGTAAAGTCTAGTGCTTGGAATGCACTAGGCACATAATAAATGCTTGCTCTCTTTCTTACCCATCATCTTTTCCAATTTTGTTACTATCATATCCATTGTTCAGTTATTTTTAGTTATGTCCAGCTCTTCATGACCCCATTTGGAATTTTCTTGGCAAAGACACTGGAGTGGTTTGCCATTTCCTGCTACAGCTCATTTCATAGAGGATGAAATGGAGACAAACAGGGATAAGTGACTTGGCCAGGGTAGTAATTAGTAGATATCTGAGGCCAGATTTGAATTTAGGAAGATGAGTTTTCCTCACTCTAGGTCCTGCACTCTATCCATTGCTCTATCTACCTGCCCTATCAGAGATCTTTGCAGTTAACCTAATCTTATAACTTTCCTTTGGGAAAAGCAAAAAACCTCTTTGATAATGATCTAAGACAATTCCAAAAGACCCACCTCTAAAAGAGAACTGATGAACTCCAGATGCAGAATGAACAACATTTTTTTAAAATGTCTTATATTTATTGCTTTATCTTGCTTATGTTTTCTTTTGCAATATTGCTAATATGGAAATGCTGTACATAACTTCCCATACCCATATATAATTGGTGTAAAATTACTTGCTTTCTCAAAGAGGAGAGGGAAAGAATTTTAAACTCAAAATGAAAAAAAAGCCCATTAATTTTTACATATAATTGGAAAATATTTTAAAAAATCAATAAAAAAGAAAAAACCTACTTAGTATAATATTTCAAGAGGAAAAATGTGGTATTTAATGAAACAGAGAATGTGTAAGCACATTTGATAAAAAGACAGAGCTATGTAGAGAATTTGACATTCAAATACAATACTAAAGAAATGAGAAATGTAAACATGAAAGAGAAATCAGAAGGGACTCAATAAGGTTAAGCTGTTTATATTACTGTATGGGAGGATGTTATATGTAACTCCTAAGAACTTTATCATTTTAGGGTAGCGAGAAAAAGAGACTACATAGACAGAGAACAGGAGTATGAGTTGATTATGTTGCAGTGATCTCCAAAAAAAGAATGGAAGAGTAAGAAATGCGATATGCCTGGGAGAAGGCAAAGGGAGAGGTAGAACATGAACATTTTTCTCACGTAAAAGAGGCATATAAGAAAGAACTTTTACAATCTATCAAAAAATTACTTCATAGAACTAGAAAAAATAGTGACGAGATTCATTTGGAAGAACAAAAAGTCCAGAATATCAAGGCAATTAATGAAAATTAATGTTAGGGAAGGTGACCTAGCCATACAAGATTTTAATCTCTATTGTAAAGCAGCAGTCCTCAAAACTGCTTGGTACTGGCTAAGGAATAGAGTAGTGGGTCAATGGAATAGATTGGGTACAAAAGACTCAGTAGTCAACGACTATAGTAATATACTGTTTGATAAGCCCAAAGACCCCAGTTTCTGGGTAAAGAATTCACTATTTGAGAAAAATTGCTGGGAAAACTGGAATATAGTATGGCAGAAACTGGGCATAGACCATGTCTAATGCCATAACCAAAGCCAAGTCTAAATGGATGCATGGCCTAGATATAAAGGCTCATACTGTAAATAATTTGGAGAAGCAAGGAATAGTTTACCCGTCAGATTTATGGAGTAGGGAAGACTTTATGACCAAAGAAGTGTTGGAGAGAATTATAAAATGCAAAATAGATAATCTTGAGTACAACAAATGGAAAAATTTCTGTACAAACAAAGCCAATGTAACCAAGATTAAGAGGGAAGTGGGAAACTGGGAAAGAATATTTACAACCATTGTCTCTGATAAAGGGCTCGTTTCCAAAATATACAGGGAATTAAATAAAATTTACAAGAATTCCAGTCATTCCCCAATTGATAAGTGGCCAAAGGATATTAACAGGCAATTTACAGAGGTAGAAATTAAAGATATATTTACACACATGGAAAAATGCTCCAAATCACTATTGATTCGTGAATTGCAAATCAAAACAACTTTGAGGTACCCATCTGACCAATCAATTTGGCTAAGATGACAAAACAGGAAAATGACAAGTGCTGGAGAGGATGTGGAAAAACTGGAACTCTAATGCAGTGTTGGTGGAGCTGTGAACTGATACAACCCTTCTGGAGGGCAATCTGGAACTCTGCCCAAAGGGCTATAAATAATTGCATACCCTTTGATCCAGTAATAACACTTTTGGGGTTGTATCCCAAAGAGATCATAGAAGTTTGAAAAGGTCCCATATGTACAAAAATATTTGTTGCAGCTCTCTTTGTTGTGGCAAAAAACTGGAAATTTAAGGGATACCCATCAATTGGTGGAATATACCATTCATATGGTATATGAATGTGACGGAATATTATTGCGCGATAAGAAATGGGAAGGAGATGGACTTCATAATCACCTGCAGAGGTTTATAGGAATTGATGCTGAGTGAGAAGAGCAGAACCAGGAAAAATTTGTACACAGTAACAGATACATCATATGTGTGACGACCAACTTTGAAAAACTGGACTCCTCTCAGCAATGCACAGTTAAAAGACAACTCTACAAGTCTCAGGATGGAAAGAGATGTCCATATTCAGAGAAAGATCCAGAAAGACCAGAGGTTAAATGGAGACTGAAGCAATGCATTCTATCACTCTTTTCTATATTTGGTTTTTGTTTCCCTTTTCTTATTGTTCACTCCACTGGCTATAACACCTATACAACCAAACTATTGTACAGTGTGAAAGAGCATGCAGATCTTATACATGACTGTATGCCACCATGGCAGGATTGGGGAGGTGGGGAGGAAGGGGAGAAAAATCTGAAACTCAAGTGATTCTGGAACTGAATCTTTTAAATTAAAAGTAAACAAACAAGCCAATAAAAAAGAGTGAAAAAAAAGAACTTTTAGAGTAGAGGAGGTAAAGGGGGACAATTCTTGAACCTCATTCTTATTGGAATTGGTTCAGATAGAGAAGAATATTTATACACACTCAGTTGGGTAAAGGCATCTCACTTAACAGAGGGGGAAGGGAGAAGGTAGAGATTCTTTTAGTCATTTTCTTATAACCCTAGAACCTACCACCTTACATAAATGGTGGTCACATAAATGGTGCTTTGTAAATATTTGTTGAATGATTGAGTATGCCAACTTAGTCTACCTTCCTGATTTTTCTTTGTCCCATAGCACTCAGTTGTAGGTAACTCCCTGGTCTCTGACCTTACAAGTCCTTTGGTGATCTTATAAGATAACGTGACTTCAATTATAGACTTTTAAATAAGGATAATAATAACACCTACCTGCTAGAGTGTGAGGATCAAGTGAGATGTGTAAAGTATTTCATACAATGTCTCACATATAGAAGAACATTAGCAAATATCCTTTTTCCTACATCTTTATCCCTGGTCTCTCCTATGAGTGTCAGTCACATATTTCTATACCAGATAGCTCTGCTTAGATATGGTGCCTAAAACTAAATCCAGCCTGTTTGGAAAAAAAAAATCAAAACAAAACAAAACCAATATCAAATTATGTTTGTCCTTCAAAATTCTCTTTCCTTTGAACTTTCCTGTTTCTCTTAATGGCAGCACCATTTTCCTGTCCACCCAACTTTAAAAGCTTAAAGCCATCTTTTTTCTTTGCCTTTTCTGTCACAAAAAAATATTAATAAGTCTCGTCATTCTAACTTCACAATTCTTCTGTGTTCTCCTTTCCAGTTCTACTAACACTTGTTTAATTCAGGTGTTCACAGCTTCAAAAAAATATGTGCAATAATTATCATATGGCCTTCCTTTCTCTAGTCTTTCCCCTCTGAAATGTGTCCCTCAAGCTTCAATCCAACTTATTTGTTTAAACTACTAACATTAATTTTGTCCTAGCTATATGTAAGGTACCATGAGAGGCTTTTGAGATAAACAGATGGAAAGTGACATAGACCCTTTTCTTTACATTTGATGAGGATATGGATAAGGAAAATTACATATATGCAAATAATTAATTTACAGGGTTTCATATGACATGTCTGAAGAAGAGCTAGACAGTACTAATGATCTCAGGTCATGATTTCTGAGTTTAGATTTTAGTGTAGACACTTACTAGGTGTGTGATCCCTAGTACAATAAAGTAAATTTCAGTAAACAATTATTAAGCACCTGCTGTGTGCAAGGCACTGTGCTAAGTTATGGGGATAAAAAAAGAAAATAAAAGGTAAAGTTCCAGTTGCAAAATAATTTACAGTCAAATGGAGGAAGACAATATACAAAATCATACTGAAAAGCCAGGGCATCTCTGTTTTCCCTAGTTTACTCAACAATAAAATGGGAATAATAATATCATCTACCTCCCAGGAGGCCTGTGAGGATGAAATGAGATTGTATTTTAAAGCACCTAGTACAATACTACTACACATTTATAACATTAAAAAATGCTTGTTTTCTTGGTTCATTGAGAAATTTAATTTCTGAAAATAATTACAGAATCACAGGACCATAGATTTAAAGTGGACAGGGATCTCAGAAGATTGTCTAGTCTAATAGTTGTAAAAGTAGTATAATTTGATCCCCTTGTTTTGGCAAAGATAACAGGTACTTCACACCTGGTTTGAAATTAATTAGATCAAACCTCTGTTAAGAAACAAAAGGTAAGAGGCCCTGTTGCTGACATAATGGGAAATTGCTGATGTAACAGGAAGGGGTAGAAAAGTGAGGAGCTAGTAGATAAATAAGGAGAAGCCCTAGCTGGAATTTTAAATCTTCTTGGAGCCTGGTCTAGAGGCTGAGGAAGAGATAATGCTTTTTATTTTGAGAACCTGGATGAGGTGATTTTGATTAGCTGAAACTTTTGCTGAGTCTGAGGGCCACCTAAAGATTCTGAGAAGCTGCTGAGGAGCTGTAGAGTTCAAGGGCCAGCCAAGCTGCTGAGGATTTCTAAGGACCAGCCAGAGCTACATAAGACTGAGGAAGCATGACTGTGGTGCTCATATTTTGT
Organism: Pseudocheirus occidentalis; assembly: GCA_028646575.1. Classification (NCBI taxonomy): domain Eukaryota; kingdom Metazoa; phylum Chordata; class Mammalia; order Diprotodontia; family Pseudocheiridae; genus Pseudocheirus; species Pseudocheirus occidentalis. The sequence continues at coordinate 90,566,785 of CM053596.1, read as the reverse complement.
CGACTGGGGGTTTGTTAAGCCTTGGCTTCCCAAGGATAGAAACTGTGAAGGATTTAAGATGGACTTGACACTGTGGGCTTCAGGGTGGAACAAGGACTGCCCAGAGAGCTGGACAAGGAGCTGGGAATTGTCTGCCTATTCACCAAACAGGTGACAGTTTGGTGAATCCAGGTAGGAGCTGGGAATTTTCTGCCTATTCACCAAACAGGTGACAGTTTGGTGAATCCAGGTAGGAGCTGGGACCGTAGAAGGGGATCCAGGGAATCTGATAGCCTGTATTTGGTCAAGATCATGAGATCTCTCCATGAGTACTGAATTAAGACTGATATTATAACTTAGTGTGCCCCATGAGTAAAGAACTTTGATTTTTCTATTTTGTGATCATAAAGTAGGTAAGCCTCCTTGACTTGATTGAATGATTGAGTTACTAAGTGATTGTTTGACTAAATGATTATACAGTGGTACCTTGCCAATGAAAAAAATAAGTTAACTAAAAGTAAAAAAGATATTGTAGCAGTTAAGTTCATGGACAAAGGGTAGCATTAAGAGTGTAGTGAGTAATTGAACAAAAGTGACCAAAAGAGCATGGAACAAAGCTCCTCTAATCTCCTCCATCTATTCCTTCCAGCTCCACCAGTATCTTCTGTTAGCTCAAGTTGTCTGATATCCAAGGTGAATATACACTTTATAAAAGCAGTTTATTTCTTTACATTATCTTTTATTATGTTTTTATAAAATATTTGTTATTTGTAAATACTTTTTCTTATTTAAAAGCATGTAACAAAAAATACTGGGGGGCTGGAATGGACTAATGGCATTTCAATTAATTTCAATGGGGAAAATTGATTTGATATACTAGAAAACCTAGTTTAGTAATGGAACAAATTAAACTTGTAAGTCAAGGTACCACTGTATTTTGTTCATTACTATGCGACCACTGTGGTGAAAACTATATGGCCATTTTATTGATAAGTTTCTGTGAATGGTATATTTTGATTTTCTGTGATAAGTTATAATATTGTGAATTTTATATTTTAATTTCTGTGAATGTTTTGATCTGATTTGTCATTGAATAAATAGAGTTTTCACTATACTGTGTAATCACAGCCTAAAGAGTTGTTCACAGTAGCATTTTTCTGGAAAGCTTCTCCAGCTTGACTTTATAATACTCTCATTTTAAAATGAGAAAATTGAAACCTAGCAATTTCAGTTACCTAAAGTAATACAGGTAGTACCTTTCAGAGGTGGGCCTTGAACCTGATGTCCTGTCACTCTCCTTCTTCCAATCCCTATCCATTTTCTTACCTGGGGGTGCTGTGCCCAGAGGATAGTCCCTTTTGAGACTCAGAAGCTGTCTTTTTTCCTTTGGACTATTTGACTGGCTAGATTTCTTTCTGAAAGATCAAGTATTAAACCCAATTCACTCTGGAGCTCATAGATTTAACAATAGGTCCCATAACACAAAGTGAATTTATATACTAAGTACTGTTTATTTTTTTTGGCCAGGAACCCTGAGGGTCTTCCCCTCCAAGTTTACAAAAATTTTTTTTCATTAACTTGTTATTTACTTTTAGTTTACAAGATTCACTTCCACAATTCCTTGAGTTTCAAATTTTCTCCCTTCTCTTCTCTGCCCTCCCCAATGTGGTGTGCAATCATGTATAGGATCTACAAATACTTTCACATTGTACAATAGTCTGGTTGTATAGAAGGGTTGTCAATGGAGTGAACAATGGGAAAAAAGAAAGAAAACCAAACTCTGGTCTTTCTAGATCTTTTTCTGAACGTAGATATCTCCTTCCATTCTGAGACTTGTAGAGTTGTCTTATAGCTGTACGTTACTGAGAAGATTCCAGTTTATCAAGGCTGATTGTCACACATATGAAGTATCTGTGATTGTGTACAAATTTTTCCTTGTTCTGCTCCTCTCACTTAGCATCAGTTTGGATAAGTCTCTCCAGGTAATTATGAAGTCCATCTCCTTCCCATTTCTTATAGCACAATAGTATTACATTAAATTCATAAACCACAATTTGTTCAGCCATTCCCAATTGATGGGCATCCCCTAAATTTCCAGTTTTTTGCCACCACAAAGAGAGCTGCTATAAATATTTTTGTATATATGGGTCCTTTACCCACTTCTATTATCTTTTTCTGATACAACACCAAAAGTGGTATTACTGGGTCAAAAGGTTTGCAATTATTCATAGCCCTTTGGGCATAGTTCCAGATTGCTCTCCAGAATGGTTGTATCAGTTCACAGTTCCACCAACAATGCATTAGTGTTCCAATTTTTCCACATCCTATCCAGCACTTGTTATTTTCCTGTTTTGTCATCTTAGCCAATGTGATTGGTGAGATTTGGTACCTCAAAGTTGTTTTGATTTGCATTTCTCGAATCAGTAGTGCTTTAGAGCACTTTTTTAAATTAAAGGGGCCACCCCTTGATTAAATTCTTTTTTATTATTTTTTTATTATTTTTATTATTTTTATTACTCCCATCTACCACCTACTGAAATCTTGATAGCTATATTCTACAGACTCTCAGGTCACTTTTTTTTTTTTTTACAACTTTTCTCTCCTCCCCAATTCTTGTCCTCATAGTAGGTGACTTTAGCATGTATATTGTTTCCTTTTCAACCTAACTACACAGTTTCTTATCCTACTCACCTCCCATGAACTATTCCTTTGTATTTGGCAACCATCAGCCACACACAAAGCTGTTCATACCCTTGATCTTGCCATATATTACAGAATTAAAATTTCAGAAATCTCCTTATGTGACCACAGTCTACTGACTTTACTTCTCTCCCTCTGCCTCTCTTCATGCAACTCTACTCTTCATAAACACAAGGACCTCCAGTTCCTCTGATCCCTCAATTCTCTTTCATAACATCTCTGTATTGGCTACTTCTTTCTCTAAGCTTGACTCCTTAGTGAACCAATTCAACTTCACACTGTTATCATCTCTTGTCTCCCTTTCCCCTTTAACATAGTGCTGATTATGCCTAGCTAAGTCTCAGTCTTGGATCACTTCCATTATTCGTCACCTTCACTCATATACATGTACTGTTTATTAAGATAGAGGAAATCATACAACCATTCTATCTGGGTTCACTATAAATGTATGTTACATACTTTAACTGGGCCCTCACTGCTACTAGGGAAACATACCTTACCTTACTTCCCTTATCAAACTCACTCTTCCACTCTCTACACTGATTCTTATAAACTTTTTCCTTTTTATTAAATTAAATTTTATGTTAATTTTTAATTTACATCATTCATTTCCACAAGATTTAGAGTAACACATTTTCTTTCCATTTATCCCCTACACACCACCTCAAAACAGCTATCCCACTGTATACACCCTCTCCCAATCTGCTCTCTCCTATAACCTCCCCCATCACCCCTCTGACTTTATGGTAGGGCAAGATGGATTTCCATACTCTAGTATCTATATATCTTACCCACGGGCTCAATGCAGCTGGGCTTGACTCCAAACTTGCTGTGATGGACCCTTCCTGTCTACCTTCCAGGCTGCATTCAGGAGGAGATTTGTTTCTTTCTGTCATTTTGTGGGTTCTGCAGCTCTAAAATTTGTTTAGAGTTGCATTTTATAGGTATTTGTGGCGATTATGGGGATGGGGAGAGCTCACAGAGTTTTGCTGCTTCTATACCACCATCTTGGCTCTGTCCTCCTCTTACAAATTTTTCATCCCTCCTCAAACTGCCCATGGTTTCCTCTCCCTCAGCTTTTGCCTGACAACATTGGCTCATATTTTACAGAAAAAAAACTCCATTTCCTAATATTTTTCTCATTTATCACTCAGGTACCTTCTACTACTTCCTCTTCCTTTACCCCTGTCCCGTGTAATAAAATGACCATGCTCCTTACTAAAGCTATCCCCTCTACTTGTTCAAGTGATGCATGTCAACAACATCTCTTCCAACAGGATGCCTTTTCTGCCCCTTCACTTTTTAATTTATTTTCATTCTCTGTCTATTGACTCATTTTCTACTGCCTACAAATATGCCCATGTGTTCAAAATCCTGCCTGAGGAAAAAATCCCAAACAATAATAATTTTTAAAAATGTAGTTGATTCTTCTATCCCTGCTAACTATCACTGTGTATTTCTTCTGCCCTTTTAAGCTAAATTCCTTAGAAAGACTGTGCACATTAAGTGCCTCTACTTTTTCTCCTCTTAGTTTTTTCTTAATACCTTATAACTGTTCTTCAACTTTATCATTCCACTGAAACTATTCTCTCCAAAGACCCTAATGAGTTTTTTTATTGCCAAATCCAATAACCTTTTCTCAATTTTCATTCTTCTTGACTTTGCTGTGGCCTCTGACACCACTGATCATTCTCTCATTCTTGATTCTCTCCTTTTTCTAGACATATGGGACACCAGTGTCTCATTTTTATCTTACCTATCTGATAGTTCCTTCTCTGAATTCTCCTTCAGATCTCTTCCTATAACCATGAGTGATATCCCTCAGAATTCTGTCTTGGGCTCTCTTCTCCCTCTATACACCTTCACTTGTTGATCTCATAAACTCTCATGGATTTAAGTACCATCTCTATGCTATTGATTCTCACATCTGCTTATGCTGCCCAGTTTCTGTACTAAACTCATATCTTACATCTGTAACTGTCTTTCAGATGTTTCAAACTGAATGTCCAATAGACATCTTAAATTCAATGTATCCAAAGTGGAAGCCATTACCTTTCCTACTAAACTCTCACACACCCTCCTACCTTACCTATTACTGTAGAAGACAGCACTCTCTTCCAATCCATCAGGCTCACAACTCAGGAGTCATACTGAATCCCTCACTATCTCTTACCCCTCAAATCCAAACTATTGCCAAGGTGTGCTTATTTCACCTTGCAACATGTCTCAAATACTCCCCTTTCTCCCCTGTGACATTGCCACCCCACTAGGGCAAGACCTTATTTCCTCCCACATGGATTATTAGAGTAGTCTACAGGTTGATGTATCTTCTAGTCTCTCCCCACTCCAATCCATCTTCCATTCAGCCACTAAAGTCATTTTCCTGAAACATAGGTATGATTAGAGGACATGCCCCTACCCTCACTCAAGAAATTTCTTTGGTTTCCTATTGCCTCCAGGAACAAATACAAAATGCTCTGCTTAGTATTCAAAGCCCTTCATGATCTTGTCTACTCATACATTTCCAATATTCTTATACCTTCCTCCCCAACACATATTCTTTCATCTAGTGACACTGGTCTTTTGGCTATTCCACAAACAAGACCTTTCATATCTTAGCTCAGAGAATTCTCTCTGACCATCCCCTATGACCAGAACAGTCCCCCTCTTTCACTAAGCCTACTCATCTCTCTGAATATTTTAATAGAATGCTATAGATGGAATTGGACTTTGAATATACGGATCAGAGCTAGATGGCATCCCAAAACAACTGATACAGAGTTACACTACTGCACCACAGATGAATCTATCTACATTTGCCAAACTAGATACTATTGAAAATACACTATAGGAAGAAGTGAGATACTTTTACAAAAAAAAGAAAACACAAGAACAAGCAATAAAAATTGAAGTTTCAGGTGACAATCCCCCTGAAAATTCAGGTGTGTCAAGCAAGGGTAAGAGACAGATAACAAAGGATCACAACGTAAAGAAGTAATTTTGAACTCCTAGGCCTTAAGATGATTTAATGGCATGAAAGCCAGGATTGGAATATGACTCTTGAAGGCAACTTTTTATTCAAAAGATGATAGATAAGAATATATATTTAAGGAAAAAGAAATAGTCATCTACAAAACTCCAGGGTCTAGAAGCTATAAATAGTAGAATAAACAAGTGAAGAATTGAAAGAAGATGTTAAACATAAGCCAAAAACATGAAAGAAAGTAGTGATATTGTCATCAAAATATATTACAGACCATCTGGGAAGTAAGAAGAAACAGATATAGAAAGTGTCATACAGATCATAAGCCTGGTATAGAGGGATTTTCCAGTAGTGAGGGTAGGATTCAATTATCAGAACACCTGACAATTTTTTTTCACTGACAAAAAAGGGTAGCTCCTTAATTTTTGACTTATTTTAAGATAATCTCATACTCCAAAATATGGGAGAACTAACAATGAAGCATTCAATTTGAGATTGAATGTTCAGCCATAGTTAACTATTTGCTGTAGAAGATTGGCCACTCCATATTAAGATTTTTGATAAAGACAGAATAACTAGGCAATATCTGAATTTTGTCATAAATTTCCAATGATCAGATTTCAAAGAATTTAGAGAAAAGTTAATTAATAGGCATTTAGATGTACAAGTCATATTAGAATAGTCAATACTAACAAATATTTATTAAGCACCTACTATGTGTCAGAAATGGTGCTAAGCACTGGGGATATAAAGAAAGGAAAATGATAATCTCATTTCTCAAGAATTTCACAGACAAATCAGGCAGATAATATTAATAACTATATACAATCAAGCTACAACCAAGATAAATTGGAAATAATCAGCAGAGAGAAGGCATTAGATTGTCTTGAGATCTAGAAAGGCTTCCTATACAAGGCAGTATTTAGATGAAGCTTGAAGGAAGCCAAGGAATCTAGGAGTGGAGATGAGGAAGGAGAAAATTCCAGGCTTAGGGAATAGTCAAAGAATCTGCCTGGAGTCAGAAAGTTTTTTGCAAGGAATAGCAGCGAGATCAGTTTTACTGAGCCATAGAATATGTAATGAGATAAAAGGTATAAGAAGACTGGTAAAGTAGGAAGAGGCTAGGTTATAAAGGAATTTAAAAGTCAAACAGAAAATTTTATATTTGATCCTGATGTTGATAGGGAGCCACTGGAGTTTGCTGAGTATTGGGTAAGATATTGTTAGGCTTCTGATTTCAGAAAATAATTTGGACAAAACATCAGAGATTGGAGACATTTACAAAATAGGAATGCAGAATACATAATGTAGTATTAGAAATGAAAGGGTCCTTACCATACAAAATATTAGAGTGGAGAAGGAGATTTAATTACAAAAAATTATCAGGAAAATGATCATTTTCTGATGAACATCACTGATCATCAATCAGTCAACAAACATTGAATAAGTTCCTACTATATGCTAGGCACTGTGCTAAGTGCTGGGAATGTCAAGACAATCCCTGCTTTCAAGAAACTTGCAAACTAATGAGAGAAACAACATGCAAATAAATATATACAAAACGAATAATATACAAGATACTTAGGAAATAATTAACAGAGGGAAGACCCCAGAATTGAAGGTTGAAGAATGTACAACATTAGAGCTGAAAGTAATTTTTGATCAAAGAATTGTCAAAGATTCAAGGAACCTTAAATAACAGTTTTAAAATAAATATATATAATTTTATTGAACAAAGGAGCTATTCTTACCTTTTCAATGAGCATATAAGGAACTTGAATAAGAGACAGAGAATTTTAGAGACAGAAGGAGTTGTTGTTTTCTGGATTGAGCTTTAGCCAATCAAGTAACTTTGATTGAGTCTTGCCTTCGATTGAATCAAGAGTCTTTCACTGGAAACAGTACATATTGTATTGCTTGGAGGGAGAGGGGAGTAGAGAGAAAAGCAGAGCTGAGAGAGAGAAGCAGAGCTGAGAGAGAGAAGCACACATGGGTGGGCTAGGGGAACTTGCTTGTGAGGAGGCCTAACAGGAAGGATGTTTGTGATGGTAATGATCCCTCTGTTTATCTTTGTTAATATCTCAGACAGAAGTCCTGTCTGTCAATCTATGTTCTTAAACAGAAGAATGTTTATATGTATGCACACATGTATCATGTATGTGTATATATTAATGTATACATATATGCATGTGTGTATGTATATATGCATGTGCATATGTATATAGATTTATACATATATGTGTGGTGTAAGTGTGCATAGATAGATAGATAGATAGAGATAGATAGATAGATAGATAGATAGATAGATATAGATTATATATATACATAAGACTGAAACTCTTATATTTTTTCCTTCCATGAAAGGAGATTGGGCAAATGCTCATCTCAAGTATGCGTTAATTTCATACCACCATGGGAATTCTCTTCATGGCACCCCTACCCCCAACACCCTGCCTATATTTCCCTGGACTGCTCATAGATGAAAAAGCAATAGTTTTTTCACTAATTCCAGGGAATATTCCTAGAAAGCAGCTATTAGGGTGACAACTCATTGTTTTTACTTTCCAGACAAGTGCAATAGCTTTCTTGTTTGAGTTTTAATTGTGAAATAGATGCCTAAATAAATAGGAGGGCTCAAGGAAGCAACCACTTAGTAAGGAAACAATCATCCAGCCTTAACTAGATTTCCATAAAGCTGCTGTAAACACAGGGAAAGAGATAACTCAGCAGCTAAGATATGTTTTTTGCTTTAAGGAAGGAAATAGAGCCAATTTATGGAGCATCTTAATTCTAAAGAGTGCTCAGATTCTCGGTAAAAAGTCTTGTGTTGGTTTAAAAGCTCCGCTAGTCAATGAATTTAGACTGGGTTGAATGATACCTGAATATTTCATATTAAAAGAGAGTGGGAAGAATGCCTACTGAAACCAAGCCCACTCATTAATCCATTTAACATTTTTCATCTTCATAGATGAATTGTTTCAGAAAAGACTCAAGTCACAAAAGCAAACACATGGACAGATGTGGCTTAAAAAGGGGCATGGTGACAGAGGGTTGGAAATATGGAAAAGACCTTCATCAGAGAACAAACATATCAATATTTCTCTCCTGGATCCCTCAACCTCATTGAAAAGGAATGTAATAAAGAGAATAAACAATTATACAGAACCTATTATGTTCTAGCTACTGTGCTAAACTGAGGGTCTTCTCCAAAAGGAAGAAAAAAAGTGTTCAACATAGGAGATTGATCAGATATAATGTAGCTATATAATTCATCCATACAAAGCAAATATATCAAGACACAAATATATTGTGTTGATGAGGACTGAAACTGGGTTCCATAAACAGTAATAGCTCTCAGGGTGTTGATGTTTCTTTCTTTTTTTGTTTGTTTGTTTGTTTGTTGTTTGTTTTTTGGAGGGGGAAGGGGTTAGTTGGGGTTAGATGACTTGCCCAAGGTCACACAGCTATTAAATGTTAAGTGTCTGAGGTTGTATTTGGACTCAGGTGCCCCGACTCCAGGGTCTGTGCTCTACTCACTGTGCCACCTAGCCACCCCCACTGATGTTTATTTCATTATCTCTACCACCTACTTTTGAAATATGCAAACGACTTCCTAAGGCCCATGTCTTCTTCCAACAAGGCCAGAGTTTACTCTCAGTCCATCATGGTTTTCTTCTATAAGAACCTTCCTTTTCCAGCTAGTAAGTACCTGTTGAAGAACTTAAGATTTCCACAGCTCTAAAATTCATGAGTTTACCTCCGAGGGAGGAGATAATCATGTCAGGGTCATTGTTTTGTCTTCTATACCAAGGGAGAGAAATATAAGTAGAAAAATCAGTCAGGGCCTTAAGCCTCAGGTTAGGCTCACCTATGCAGTTTATGTATGAGTAACTATCATAGCTGCCTACTACCAGAAACAGAAGGGAATTCTCCATACTGCCTGAGGGGGAAAGACAGTGGAAGTTAACTGTGCCTTTCAAGTTCAATAAATATTTTTTTCTCAGTCAGCAATTCGTTTAGACAAAGGGTTCCATTGTTGTGATCACAGTACCAAGGGAGCACCATATCATTGGAAAGTACTAAATGCTTAAAAACAGAGACCCAAATGTGATCCCTTTGAAGCATCAAACTTTTCAACAGATTAGGAGGCTCAGTTGAGACCTTCTAAATGCACATACGTACACAGATGTGTGAATGTGTTATAAAGTGTGTATATATGTACATATATGGATATGTGTGTGTGTATAATGTAGAGAGAGAGAAAGAAAGAGAGAACAAAGAGAGCAAAGTAATTTTGGAGGGAAGGGCACTAGAAAATCAGGGATCAGTAAGGTTTTATGTAGAAGGTCAAATTAATTTTAAATATGACAACAATATCTTAATAATGCATGACTATATATTCATTTGCCTTGGAGATTGTTGTCACTGAAATCATATAAGAACTGCCCATTATAAAAACAAGATACCTGCCAACATTGATAATCACTGTGGTGTATAGATAACGTTGGGCATTTAAAAATTGTACC
>CM053596.1:90523541-90556097 GCA_028646575.1 Pseudocheirus occidentalis | reverse complement strand
CTAATAGATATCAATCTTTACCATCTAGGTCATAAAATAGGAGCCTCTTGGTTACCATTTTAGCAGCAATATTTTCTTCATGTGAAATACTTTGGAATAAGTTGCTTAGCACTTAAAATTCAAGGCCACAGGGGGATGGTAATTGACATTTCAGTTCAAATGTTGAATAGGAACAAAAAGATTAAAATTGTGAGAAGTAAAAAGCACTAGACTCAGAGTCTGGAGACCTGGGTTCTACTCCTTAGTCCATCGAAAATTAGCCTACTTTTGATCATAACAATTATTTTTTTCTCTTCCTAAGTCTTCTCATCTGTACAATTAATTGTATTGGAAAAAATGTTTGTAAGTCAAATGTACTGCTCTCTTCCCTCCCCTCCCCTCTTCACACCTCCCCTTTTGTTCCCTTCCTTCCCTTCACTTTCCCTCCCTTATTTTTCTTTATTATCCATCTATCCTATTTACTTGCCTTTATCTTTATATATCTGTCCCTTCCATTTCTGAGTCTGGAAGTTCTTGATTCATACAGTGAAAGGAAAGAGCAAATGAAATCAGACTATAATTCTCTTAATTAAGGACAAGAAAAAATAGCTAATAATTCTTATTGTAGCTATTATCCAAAGATTTCATTTGTTGGTTATGGCTTCCCCATCTTCAATAAGTAAGTTCAATTTGTGTAAGAAGGTGGAAGATGGTGAAGGTAACATGTTCAGATTATTATACTGTAATCCCATTTGACCTGAAAAATCTCCAAAACTGAACTTAAGCTTTAGATTCCAATTAGGGATATCTCTAATATCCTGAAACTTTGGGACTTTAATTAAACCAGGGATTAAAATCTCAAATCAAGATTTTTTAAAGGATTTTATTGATATGAACTCCAACAATGTTCATCATTGTCATGTAGAAATGTGATTATAAAATATATTTGATTGAGCAACACAGTATTTCAGCTGACATATGCAAATTTGAACTTTATTAATTTTATAGTGTACTTTTTGGATAATAAAACCTAAAAAACATACATTTTAAAAGGATGAGAATAAAGATAAAATAATAGTTGATCCCAGTATCACTAGGGAGCCACAAAGTTTTATTTACTAGAGTAGCGATACACTCAAACTTGTTCTTTAGAAAATCACTTTGGCAGTGATTTATAATAAGAATTGAACAAAGGAAAAACTAGAGGAAAGGAGGAAAATTGCAAGGCTGTTGAAATAATTCATGTACAGAACGGGAAGGGCCTGAAGTATTATAGTGGCTGTTTGAGTAAAGAAAATGGGGGAGATGTGAGAAATATTATAGAAATGGAAATGACAAGCTTTGGCAAATTCCTATGTGGAATGAGAATGAGGAATGCAATGAATCTAAGGTTCTGAACTTGGGTGACTGGAAGGATGATGATATACCTGATGAGATTAGTGACATTCTGAAACAGAGATTTATAGAGGACAAGAGAAAGAAAAGAATAACGTAATAACATTTCCAATGCAGTTTGCAACACCATCCTTATATGCATATTCTATGACATTCATTTTATCCCAAGGGGTAAAAAAAAGAAGAAGATTGAGAACTCTGTGCCCATTAATATAGATCTATCTAAGAGGCTTTCCAGCCAGAGGAAGAATGTGGCTATGTTGCTTTTGTTTTTGTTTTGTTTTTTCCCCCACCAACAGCACTTGAAGCAACTTTTGCTGCATCTTCTTAAGTTATCATGATTGCATCCTTCATGAGGGGCCTACATAAAGCCACATAAGGCCTGTTTGAATAGGGGTATCCACCAGATGCATACAGGAGAAGAGAGGGGCAAGTTAGAAGATTAAAATTAAAAGGATGGTATGTTTGTTTGGGAGACAAGCCCTGGGACCGATATCCCTCCAAGTCTGGAACATGATGCATCTTCTCACAGGTTACTCACTCATCTCATTGGGTTGGTTCATAGTTCCTTGAGGACTTGGACTCAACTTTGAAGAAAAAAGACATAGAGAGTAGCTGTTTTGTATTTGAAAATTAGAGGGGAATTGAAAGATAATTTACAAACAATAGAGATTTTTTTTTTAAGTTTACATAATAGGATAGTGTAATTTGGGGTAAAAATGAAAAGAACTCAAACTAAGGAAAGTGACCATGAAAGGAATAAGCCCAGGGGCCCTGACAGAAGCTTTGCCAAGCTTCAAAATCTGTTGTTCATCCCTTATGTTTGACACATGAGAAGCTTATTCCAGAAATACTCTGCCATCTTGGGAGAGTCACTAACCCTTTCTGAGTCTGTTTCCTTGTTTGAAAAATGAGAGATTTCTAAAAACTGGTCTTTAACCAGTTTTCCCCCTTAAACATTCTCTGAATAAGAGAAAATTACACAGAATGCTTAATCTAAGGTCCTCGGCTTCAGCTAGTTCTCCAAGTGGTTAAGTTGGTTGAGTTGTTCTCCAAGTTTGACCAACCGATCACAGGTGATATCTATTCTCAGGATAAGAATCCAGCTATCTAGGTGTGTTGTGTCTGAACCAGGGGAAAATAGAAAAGATAATTAGCAAAGCCCTCCCTTCTTCATAAAAAGGTCTGCCTCCAACCTCAGCTCCTTTCTTTTAGAAGGCATACCAAGAAAACTGGGCCTTGGGCTTGCCTGGAGCTTCTCTATTCTGAAATGCCTCAGGCTTCCCTTACTGCAAAAAGAGGAAAAAAAAACATTAGCTCATATCTGCAGAATCTACTGAAACAACAGGACCATAAACACCTGAGTTTCTATTAATAAATGTCCAATGAATATATGCTGTTTTTTGGCCTAAGTTTCCAAAACAAAATTAAAAATCACTCCCAAATCTCCTTCTCTACACATAAACTTTGGATTTTAATGAGTGTTAGTGAAAGAAAGTCATTAAACAGAATAAAACAATGAAGCCACATTCTCATTAGACTCCTATCATTTTCCTCCAGGTTTATATTTCTCTGAGGTACAGTGTTATTTTCAGAAATGCACAAGATTTTTTCTACTTTCTTCTACATCATAGTGCCCATTGAGGCTCAAAAGAGATATAATCTTTTTCACACAATGAATACGGGCTATCAGAATCTGAATTACTTCCTATAATGCTGTCACTTGAACCAAAGATTAACTGAAAAACTGAAGGGTAAGTCAGTAATATTGTATTGTTTTTATACTTTGCCATGAATCAAACATTGTCCATAATTAGAATATTATTTAAATTCAATTATTTTGTAACTGTGGAAAAATAATATCCCTTATTTATCAGATATTATTTTTTGACAATGCTTTAATTCCACAGGATTATTGCATCACAGATAATTTAGAATCTATGTACTTTCCGTCTTCTGTTTAGGGAATCTGTTGAAATGATCATATGTAAAGTTTTAATGCCAAATACTATAAATGTGTCACTGCTACTATTACTACTGCTATTAATAATGACAGTAATATTAATAACAACAATAATGTAATTTATATAACATTAAATTCTACAAAATGAGGAAACTTCAACTGAATTAAGTGATGTCTCCAGGGTCTTATAGCAAACAGGTGTCTGATGCCAGTTATCAATTCTAGTCCTTCTCACTACAAGTCCAGTGATCCAGCAACTGTGCCTGCTATTTCTTAAATGTAATACATGTATACAATGTCATTTTCTCTATTTCTTGGCTCCATTATCACAAGTGTCTTCATTATAAAATGCTATAAGAGAGTTAGTAATATGAGAAGAAATGTTGGACATAACATCAGAAGCTTGAGATTCAAATCCCAGGTCTGAATAATATATCTATGTGATTATGTAAAGATTATTTAATTCAGCTAAAGCTTAGTTTTCTCGTCTGCAGATTGGGGACAATTATTCTTCTTCCCCTATCTTCCTCATTGGTTTGTTGTAAAGAAAGCACTTTGTGAAATGTAAAGTCTAATGCAATTATACGTAACTCTCTCTGTCTCTGTCTCTCTCTGTCTCTCTCTGTCTCTCTCTCTCTCTGTCTCTCTGTCTCTCTGTCTCTCTCTGCCTCTCTGTCTCTCCCCATGTAATTCTTAGTATGTAATTTTTAAAAAATGAAAATTATATATATAGAGAGAGAGTAATTTTTTTTCTTTTTTAAAAATTATATATTGAGAATTTTCAACATTTACTTTCATAAGATTTTGAGTTTCAAATGTTTTCTGTCTCCCTCCCTCTGATACACTTACCCCAAGACACCAAGCAATCTGATAGAGATTATACATCTCTATCATGTAAATATATTTCCACATTAATCATATTGTGAAAGAAAAATCAAAACAACAGAAAAAAGATGCAAAAATAGTGAAAATGATATGGTTCTCTCTGCATTTAGACTCTCTTACTCTGGTTAAGGATAGCCTTTTCCATCATGACTGTTTTGGAATTGTCTTGGATCATTATATTGTTCAGAAGATCTAAATCAATTGGTGTTGATCATTGTACAATACAATATTGCTGTGACTGTGTACAGTGTCCTCCTAATTTGGCTTACTTTACTTAGCATGAGTTCATTTAAGTCTTTCCAGGTTGTTTTTTTTCTGAAATCTGCCTGCCCATCATTGCTTATATCACATTAGTATTCAATTACATTTGTATACAATGACTTGTTCATCCATTCCTCAAATGATGGAAATCCACACAATGTCTAATTCTTCACCAACACAAAAAGTTCAGCTTTAAAAAAAAATTGCATGTAGGCATTTTCCCTATTTTTATGATCTATTTGAGTCACAGACCTAGTGGTATTTCTGGATAAAATAATATGTACAGTTTGATTGAGCTTTGATCATAGTTACAAATTGCTCTCCAGAATTATTGTTTCCATTCACATGTACATCAAAAATGCATTAGTGTTCAAATTTTCTCATATCTCCATCAATTATCATTTTCCTTTTCTGTCATATTAACAAATTGTACAGGTGTGGGATAGTACCTCAGAGTTATTTTCATTTATATTTCTCTAGTTAATAGGAATTTAGAGCATTTTTCACTTGACTATATATAGTTTTAATTTCTTCATCTGAAAAGTCACTGCTCATATCTTTTGACCGTTTATCAATTGAAGAATGTTTTGTATTCTTATAAATTTGACTCAATTCTCTATATATTTGAGAAATGAAGCCTTTTCAGAGATATTGGCTTTAAAAATTGTTTCATATCTTTCTGCTTCCCTTCCAATTTTGCTGCATTGATTTTGTTTGCGTAAAAAAATTTAACATAATCACACATCCATTTTTCATTTCATAATATTATCTAACTCTTGTTTGGTCAAAACTTCTTCCTTCTCCATGGATCTGAAAGGTAAACTATTTCTTGCTCCCTTTGTTTTCTTGCCCATGAGCAGCTAATATTTATTTCAAATGTTTCAATTTGACTTTATGTGAAAAGTGTTTTGTAATGGTATTCATGTAATACATATATACATATGTATATGTATATATGTATATGTATGTATATATGCACACACACATATATACACACACCCACACATATATAGTGTTCCTAGGTTTTCTTTAAAATACACTCCTAAATATTTTATATTGTCAATAATTATTTTTAAAGTAATCTATCTTTCTATCTCTTTTTGCTGAGTTTTGTTGGTAATATATAGAGATGCTGAAGATTTGTGAAGGTGTATTTTATATGCCCCAACTTTATTAATTATTTCAAGTAAATTTATTTTGGTTGTTTCTCAAGGGTTCTAGAAGTATGCTATCATATCATCTGCAAAGAGCAAGAATTCTGTTTCCTCATAGCCTCATCTAATTCCTCCCATTTTTCTTCTCTTTTTGCTAAAGCTAACATATTTAGTATAATATTGAATAATATCATTGATACTAGATATCATTTTTTCACCCTTGATCTTTTTGGGAAGGCATTTAGCTTATGCCCATTACATATAATGCTTGCTGGTGGTTTTAGATAGATGCTACTTATCATTTTAAGGAAAGTTTCATTTATTCCTAGACTCTCTTGTGTTTTTAATAGAAATGGATACTGTATTTTTCTCAAGAACGTTTTCTGCACCTATTGAAATAATCATATGAATTCTGTTGTTTTTTTTTATGGATATGGTCGATTATGCTAATAGTTTCCCTAATATTGAACTAGCCCTGTATTCCTGGCATAAAGACCACCTAGTCATAGTATATTATCCTAATAACAAATTGCTATAATCTCTTGACTAATAGTCTATTTAAATTTTTTATGAATATACATTAGGAGAAATGGTTTATAATTTTCTTTTTCTGTTTTGGCTCTCCTTGGTTTGGGAGCCAGCACCATATTCTTGTCATAAAAGGAATTTATTACAACTCCTTCTTTTCCCAATTTTCCAAACCGTTTGTATAGTATTGGAATTAATTCTTTTTTAAATATTTGGTAGAATCCACTTGTAAATAAATCAAGCCCTGGGGATTTTTTTTAGCGAGTTCACTGATGACTTGTTTAGTTAATTTTTTCTGAAATGGGGTTATTTGTGTGTGTGTGTGTTTTGTCCCACTGAGAAAAATGTGTATTCTTTTCCATCACCACTCAATTTTCTCTAGCTGTTTGACATATCTAACATTTTTAAAGTTCTATTCACCTCCTTAACATCTTTCTTCTTTATTCTGTGATCAGATTTATCTAGTTTTGTGAGCAAGAGGTTGAGGCTTCACATTAGCATTGTTTTGCTGTCTATTTCTTCCTATAACTCACTTAACTTCTCCTCTAAGAATGTGGATGCTATGCCACTTGATGCATGTATATTTAGTAATGATATTACTTCATTTTTGTGATACCTTTTTATTAAGATCTATTTTCTTTCTTTGTCTCTTTTAATTCGATCTATTTTTGTATTGTCTGAGATCAGGATTGTTAACCCTGTTTCTTTTATTTTTTTTGAACTTCAGCTGAAGCATAATATATCCTGCTCTAGGCTTTTATATTTCCTCTGTATGTGTCTTTCTACTTCACATATGTTTCTTGTAACCAGTGGATTGTAGGATTCTGGTTTTTATTCCATTCTGCTATTCACTTGTTTTATGTGAAAGTTCATCCTATTTACATTTATGATTATGATTACTGTGTATTTTCTTCCATCCTATTTCCATCACTTTTCATACTTTTCTCTCGTCTTTCACCCTCTCTTTCCCTACCATTGTTTTTTCTTCTGACAGGTACCTTCCCCAATCTGTTCATATTTCTATCAGTCCCACATCCCTTTTCTTTCTGCTTTTCCCTGTCCCCTCTTGATTCTCTATAAATGAGAGAGAGAGAGAGAGAGGAAGAGAGAGAGAGTATGTTATTCCCTCTTTAAGCCACATCCAATGAGTAAGTTTCAAACAATGGTTGCCCTCTCCCTTTTTCCCCCTCTATTGTAATTGGTCTTTTCTGCCCCTATGTGATGTAATTTACAGTATTTTGCCTCCCCTTTGCTCTTTTCCAATATATTCCTTTCTCTTGTGCTTTACTTTTTTTATATCATCACATCAAAGTCAGCTTATACTCATACCCTCTGTGTATGTATGCCCCTTCTAACAGCCCTAATAAATGACCAGTACTCAAAAGTTACACGTATCATCTTCCTGTATAGCGATATAAACATTTTAACCTTATTGAATACCATGTTGTTGTTGTTGTTGTTATCTTTCCTGTTCAGCTTTTTGTACTTCTCTTGAGTCTTGTATTTAAAGATTAATGTTTTTCTGTTTGGCCCTGGTCTTTTCATCAGAAAATTTTGAAAGTCTCCTATTTCATTGAATACCCACAATTTCCCCCAAAAGATTATGCTCAACTTCAATGGGTAGTTGATTCTTGATTTTAGTCCAAGCTCCTTTGCCTTCCAGAATATCATATTCCAAGCTTTCTGATCCTTTAATATAGAAGATGCTAAATCCTATTTAATTCTGACCATGGTTCCTTAATATTTGAATCATTGCTTTTTGACTGCTTGAAATATTTTTTTCTTTTACCTGATAATTCTGGAATTTGGCCACAATATTCCTTGAAGTTTTCATTTTGGGATCTCATTCAGGTGGTGATCAGTAGATTCTTTCAATGAGTATTTTACTCTGCAGTTCTAGGATATCAGGGCAGTTTTCCTTGATAATTTCTTGGAAAATGCTGTCCGTACTTTTTTTTTAAAATCATGACTTTCTAGTGGTCCAATAATTCTTTAATTATTTTCCCTGAATATTTTCCAGTGTCATGTTTTTCCAATGAAGTATTTTACTTTTTCCTGTGTTTTCTTCTTATTATTTTTTGATAAGTTTGAAAGATTTTTCCTTTAAATTTATTTAACTATAGGTTACAACATTCAGTTCCACAAGATTCTGAGTTCCAGATTTTCTCCTGCTCCTTCTCTTTTCCCCACCCACAAGTCAGCATGCAATCCAATAGAGGTTTCACATATACTTTCATATTAAACAGTAGTAAAGTTGTAAAGAAGAATCATAACCAATGGAATGAGCAATGAGAAAGAAGAAACAAAAGAGAGAGTGCAAGTAATTTGCTTCCATTTGCATTCAGACTGCAATTCTTTCTCTGGAAGTGGATAACCCTTTCCATCATGAGTCTTTTAGAGTTGTCTTTTAGTCTTCCTTTGCTGAAAAGAGTCCAGTCTATCAAAGTTAGTCATCACAGTTACAATGTGTCTGTAATTGTGTACAATCTTGTTTTGGTTCTACTTGCCTAACCCAGCATCAGTTTATAGAAACCTGTTCAGTTTATTTATTTTTTTTAAGAAATACTTTATTTTGGGGGTGGCTAGGTGATGCAGTGAATAGAGCACTGGTCCTGGAGTCAGGAGGACCTGAGTTCAAATTCAGCTTCAGATAATTAACACAAAAACTAGACATTTGACCTTAGGCAAGTCACTTAACCCCAATTGCCCTCCAAAAAAGGCAAAAAAAAATTTTTAAGAAATACTTTATTTTATTCACTCATTCATTTTTAGTTTTTAATATTCATTTCCATAAGATTTTGAGTTCTAAATTTTCCCCCTACCCAAGATGGCATGTAATTTGATATAGGATATACATGTACAACTGTATTAATCATATTTCCACATTAGTCATGTCATGAAAAAAATCAGAAAAAAGGGGAAAATGAGGAAAAAAATAAAGAGAAAATAGTACACTTTGATCTGAATTTAGACTCCATAGTTCTTTCTCTGGATGTGGATACATTTTCCATCTTGAATCCTTTGAAATTTTCCTAGATCATTGTATTGCCAAGAAGAGCTAAATCATTCCCACGTCTTCATCATACAATATTGTTCTTACTGTGTACAGTGTTCTGGTTCTGCTCACTTTACTTAGCAATAGTTCATGTAAATCATTTGGTTGCTGTTGTTGTTGTTCTTGGTGGGTTTTTCTTTTTTTGTTTTCTTTTTTTTTAATTTATTTATTTAATTTAGTTTACAACATTCAGTTCCACAAGTTTTTGAGTCCCAAATTTTCTCCCCTTCCCTTTCTTCTCCCCTTTCCCCTCCCCCCCCCATGGTGACCATGCAATCTGATATAGGTCCTACAGATACCTTCACTTTAAAGGTTAGTCAAGTTGTAAAGAAGAAATATAACCAATAGAATGAGAAAGAAGGAACAAAACAAAACAAAAAAGAGAGAGAACATGTATTTTGCTTCAATATGCATTCAGACTCTATAACTCTTTTTCTGGATGTGCATATCCCTTTCCATCATGAGTCTTTCAGGAATTGTCTTATAGTGTTGCATTGCTGAGAGTGGCACAGTCTATGAAAATCAGTCCTCACAGATATGATGTGTCTGTAATTGTGTACAAAATTCTCCTGATTCTGCTCTCCTCACACAGCATCAGCTTATATAAGTCTCTCCAGGTTATTATGAAGTCCAACTTCTCATCATTTCTTATAGCACAATCATATTCCATTACATTCATATACAACAACTTATTTAGCCATTCCCCAATTTATGAGCATCCATTGATTTCCAATTCTTTTCCACCACAAAAAGAGCTTATGTGTATATTCGTATATACAGGTCCTTTTTCCACTTGTATGAGCTCTTTGAGATACAACCCTAGAAGTGGTAATGCTGGGTCAAAGAGTATATACATTAAAATAGCCCTTTGGGCATAGTTCCAAATTCCTCCCTCAAATGGCTGAATCAGTTTACAACTACACCACCAATACATCAGTGTTCCCATTTTCCTACATCTGCTTAAGTATTTATAATTTTCATGTCTTGACACCTTAGCTAATCTAAGAGCTGTTTTGATTTGCATTTCTCTAATCAATAGTGACTTAGAGCACTTTTTTCATATCTTTAATTTCTTTCTCTGAAAGAGAAGGCCTGTTCATATCCTTTGACAATTTATCAATTGGGGAATTATTTGTATTCTTATAAACTTGAATCATTTCTCTGTATATTTTAGAAATGAGGCCATTATCAGAGACACCGGCTGTAAAAATCTTTTCCTAATTTTCTGCTTCCCTCTTGATTTTGATTGAATTGACTTTGTTCATACAAAAACTTTTCAATTTTATGTAATCAAAATTATCCATTTTGAAATTTGTAATGCTCTCTATCTCTTGTTTGGTTATAAAATCTTCTCTTCTCCATAAATCTAACAGGTAATCTATCCCTTGCTCTCCCAGATTGCTTTTAGTATCAGTCTTTATGTCTAAATCATGAACCCATTTTTACTTTATTTTGATACACTGTAAAAGGTATTGGTCTATGTACAGTTTCTGTCATACTGCTTCCCATTTTTCCAAGCAGTTTTTGTCAAATAGTGAGCTCTTATCTCAGAAGCAGCAATCTTTGCATTTATTAAACAGTAGATTACTATAGTTATTGACTACTGTGTCTTTAACTGATTCTTAATGTCTCACAGAGAAATAAGCTTCCACTTAATCAATTCTACTTTTTTTAGGAATTATCTTCTTCAGTTAGCTTTTGTACCTCTTTTTTTTCTCATTTTCTTCAGTCAATTTTTATGCTTTTTCATAATTCTTTTGCTGGATTCCCATGTCTTTTGCCAATTTTTCTTCTACATTTCTTATTTGATTTTAAAAAATGAGCTTTTTGAAGATGACTTTTGTGGCTTGAACTCAAATTCTAATCTTTTTTCAGGTTTTACATGTAGTTATTTTAATCTTATCGGCCTCTCTGGAGTTTGTGTTTTGATCTTCCGTGGCACCATTGTAGGTTTCTGTGGTGAGGGTTCTTTTTTGGGTTTTGCTCATTTTAAAAATTTGAGCCCTGTTCCTGTGGCACAGGGAGCACTATCCCAAGATTCTTGTACTTGGGACCAGGGGACTAGTCACTGGCTTTCTGCACTGGGGCCTCTGGGATTGGTAGCTTGCTGACTGTGCTAGGGTAGCCCAATCTATTCATGCCTGCCGTGTCCTGGTTTCTAGTACTGGTAGTTTGCCTGCTACACTGGGTCTGGAGGCCTCACAGCTGACTTGCCATGCCACTGGCCTGCTGAACCAGAAATTTTGGGTCTTGGTTGCTAATCTGGATCTGCTGTACCAAAGAGCTTCCCACCTGTGCTGAGCTGTGCTCCCTTTTTACACAAGTGAGAAAGAACTTTCCTGAAGCCATTCTAAGTTACTTTGGAGTTGAAAATTGTTTCATTTCATCTTTTTCATTGATTCTATCACTCAAGAATTATTTTAGAGACTTGATTTACCATTTTTTCTGAGAAAACTAAGGAGTACTTGACCAACTTCCCAACTTCCTTTGGATATCTTGACTCCACCCTCCCCTTTCTTTACAACTTTGGATGTGGATACCTTTCTTTGTAACTTTGTGGGTGATAAACATCATAACATCCTGGAATCCTCCTCAAAATCACATCATAAACAAAATTAATATATAGGATAATAAAGGAAACTAATTATTTTGAAAGACATCTCTCTCTCTCTCTCTCTCTCTCTCTCTCTCTCTCTGTGTGTGTGTGTGTGTGTGTGTTATTCTCTATCTCATCAAAAATTACAATAAAAAACTACCTGCCCTATGGTTTTAAAACACAAGTGTTTATCTTTATGAGGAAAGATGAGAAATGATACTTGAGTTTCCTCACCTTGCATATTTGTTTCCATTGTGACAGTGTCTTAACAATCATATCCGTCTGTCTACATATCTTTGCAGACTGTACATTAAGGGCCAAACAGTATTGTTATTTACCATTCCTTTTAATGTATATTCAGCTTTATTTTTAAATGAGAATTTTTGTTAGAAAGTAAATAAAATAGCCATAATAATAAAAAGAAGAATTACAATGTCTCTTTAATATATGCAAATTTACAGTTGATCTGACTCCTAAATAAGTATTACCTTTACAACATATCATAGTTCAGTGGTTCTCAACCTATGGGTCGTGACCCCTTTGGTGGTAGAATGACCTTTTCACAGGGGTCATAGGGGTCTCCTAAGACCATCAGAAAACACATATTTCCAGTAGTTTTAGGAACCAAGACACCACTCCTTTATCTGCCTCCAGGCAGGTCTGCCCACATGCAGATATGCCCACATACCCATTAGGAAGGTTGAGAACCACTGTCTTAGTTGAAGTTGTCCTGCCTTTTTTTTCTGAAGACCTCCATGTGAACCAATCACCCTCCAATGTACTCTACTACTAAAGAACTCCTCCTGCTAGGAAGCTGTCTTTTACATTAAGTTTAAATTTTCCTCTTTTAATTTTTCTAAACGTTGTTCTTAATTCTGCTCTCTTTGGCAAAGCAGAATTCTTAGCATTCTTCCATATGAGAGTTTTCATATAAGCCCACCCAAGTCTTTTCCTGTCTAAAGATCCCTTGTTGGGGCAGCTAGGTGACTCAGTGAATAGAACACCAGCCCTGGAGTCAGCAGAACCTGAGTCCAAATTGGGCTTCAGACTCTTAATACTTACCTGCCCTGTGAAATTGAGCAAGTCACTTAACCCAAACTGCCCTGCCTTCCCCCCCCAAAAGAAAAAGAACAAAAACAAAAACAAAAATAAACAAAACAACAAAAAACCCCTTTTTTAAACATATCACATTGTTAATATGTTTATTGTATGACTAAAATGTTTGATACACTTCAGCTTTATGAATTCAAATAAAGCATTTAGATCCTGGGAATTATCCCACAAATATCTTCTGCTGAGACTAGAACAGATATAGCCTATTATGATCAATTCTGGGTAAAACATTTTAAATTAGAAATTCAAAATATGCTTTCTTCAGAGAAGGGCAATCAAAATAGAAGGATTAATTGATCATCTTCTAAAGACTCAAGGAACTTAGATTGTTTTCACCTATGGTAGAAAAGTGCAAGAGGACATATGGCTACTGTTTTCAGGTTATACAAAAAATGGAATATACTCCCTCTGTGGTGATATTAAGATCAAAATTATAGACCTTTGTTAAAACTTATGCAAAGTTAGATTTTTTTGCTCAATATAAGAAATAACTTTCAAAAATTATAATTGCCTTAATAATAAGATGGGTATGCAGTCACTGTTATTTGAATCAGTCAAAAATAAATTGAATTAATGTAACCAAGGCAAAGTATTGTAGAAAGCATTATGTACTATGAGAAAAGATAGACCAGATAGCATTTTCTAAGCTTTTGCAAAAGAATACTTACAAAGAAATGAAATATAAATATCCCTCTCCCACACTCTTAGGGACATATTCTTCTTTTTATCACCTTGGGTTCTAGAGAGATTGGGTTCAAAGTTAAAATAATTTCTTTATATACTTTGCCCTACCAATTTCTCCTCTAAATGAGACATCACTATGGGAATGAGTCCACATCTCAGCTACAGCTGCGCTGGATGATGCAGGCAGCTCACTCTTTTGCTCTTCACTACATGGTTTTCTGAAAAATCCCAGCATGAACTTCTGGCTCACTCACCTTGGACAGCTCATCATTCTGACCTTTCCAAACTCACAGGATTGTTGGAACTATTTCGAATATGTTTCCAAAATGGCAGGGGGTGGTTGGGGTGGGGTGGATTAGGGAAGAATGGGCTACAAATATGGAAGAGACATCAAGGACATTTGGTAATGCCCCAGTAGGTAAATAAAGACGATGCATTACTGCTTACAGAGGGCATTCATAAATTCTTGTTTCTTCACTGGAATAGAACAAGGCAGAAAATTCTATGATAATACATTAAAAAGGGAGGGTTATTAATGTTTTACCCAGTAATATTAACATGGATTTATAATGTGTTCAATTGTTTATTAATAATTTAATTTTTAAAAAAATTTAAAAAAGAAATTCAAAATCCTTAAGAAATGGAAGAGACCTCAAAATGATCTTCATTCAAAGTCATACTAAAAAGGAATCACCATTAAGGTGCAAGTAACAAGTAACTGTCCAAGCCATATCAGCCCACCTCTGGAAAGAGAAACCCACTATCTTTGGAAGTATCCTGTTCTACTTTTGGATAACTTTGTTAGAATTTTCATCTCCTCTAATATTGTTTCGAAAAGTCTCACTTTATAACTTTACAACCTTGTGTGCTTTCAGGTACCAAATAGTGCAAGTCTACTCCTACCTCTTGAAAATATCTGGAGATAGCTATGATTCCTCCGTCTCCCTCCCCTATTCATCTTTTGTTTTCTGAAGCAAAAAATCATCAGTTTCTTCAACTCATCATCAAAGACCATGAGTCTGAGGTTCATTAGAATTCTGGATATTCTTCTGTGAATGTTCTTCCTTTTGTCAATATTTTTCTGCTTCTGTATTTTCAAGAATTAAACACACTATTCAATATGTGATCTGAGTTGGGCAAAATACAGCAAGCCATTCAACTCCATTTCTCTGG
Organism: Pseudocheirus occidentalis; assembly: GCA_028646575.1. Taxonomy (NCBI): domain Eukaryota; kingdom Metazoa; phylum Chordata; class Mammalia; order Diprotodontia; family Pseudocheiridae; genus Pseudocheirus; species Pseudocheirus occidentalis. The sequence continues at coordinate 90,541,311 of CM053596.1, read as the reverse complement.
AGGTTGTACTTTTATTAATATGACCCCAAAATTGCATCAGTTTATTTGACTTCACTGTCTCATTGTTGATTCATATTAAGTTTTCCAATCAGCAAAGTGATCAATTCATTTCTATAAAAACTGCTTCCAGTGTCATGAAGACATGGATTCTAATGTTTCCTCAGACATTTAAGAACTTGTGTGACCCTGAGCAAGTCATTTAACCTTGATCTGCCTTAGTTTTCTCAAAATGCATTGTAAGGATAGTAACAGAATCTACCTCCCAGGGTCATTGTGAGGATCAAGTAAGAAAATGCTTGCAAAGCACTCAGAACAATGCATTGCATACAGTAGGAGTTATATAAATGATAACTATTATGATTAAATTATGTCTCATCACCGGCTTAGTTTGTGAATTGGAATTTTAGACTTAAACATGTCTTTACATTTATCCATGATGAATCTATTATGGTATTGGGTGGGTACTGATATTATCATCCTCTAAATAGGTAGTATGATGTAATGGACAGAATGCTTAACATGACCTTAAAAAAACCTAGGGTCAAATTCCATTTCTATCACAAATTGTCTCTATGTCTCAGAATAACCCACTTAATTTATGTATGTCTGTAGGCAATTTTTGTGTTCCTTTTGGATTACGAATTGCAGAAGAACTGTGGATTGTGTTGATAATTTTCCCACCAGGAACTCCGTGTACCACAGATATAATCCAAATAAAATCATAGTTATCCCTTCCCCTGTATCCCATGGCACACTTAAACCAAAACATACTTTTATATGGCTTCATATTACAGATGAACACAGTTATAGATCATCCAAAGGAAACTGATGGACTGAGGAGCATTGTTTACAAAAATAACCCCTGACCTCAAAGATTTTACATCCTAATGGGCAGGAGCAATATTTACAAACCACAATATAGAAAATGAATAAAGTAGCTAGAAGCTAACTTAAGAAGAGATTGTCCTGGCATCTAGAAGACCTGGACAATTATCCTCAAGGAAATGACACATGAATTAAATCCATAAAGGATATAGGAATCCTAAGAATTAGGAGTTACAAAACTGCGTGTTCCAAGAATGGACATCAGTTAGTGAAAAAGCCATGAAAGGTGAAGTGGAGCTTCACAGGTAAGAAAAAAAAATCTTCCTGTATGAATGAATGGTAGACTACAAAGATGGAAGCAGAATGTTACAAAAAAATTGGAAAAGTAGGAAGGAGTCAGATTGTGAAGATCTTTAAAAGTGTAGCAACAACAGACATTATCATGAAGGTAATAGAAGCCACTAGAATTTATTGAGAAAGAAGATGACCAGATCACACGCAAGTTTTTAAAATAACCACTTTGGCAGTTGAAGGAAATACATATAAGAGTTGGGAGAGAACTGAGTTAAGGAAACCAATTAATAGATTATTGTAATAGTCTGGTCAGGGGGTGATGTCAACCTAAACTAAGACGGTGGTTGGTTGAGGTGAGAGAAAGAAAGTTTGGAAGAAATGCCTTAGGGGGAAAAAGATTTGACAAATGATTGGATTTGTAGAGTGAGAGAAAAAGAAGTCAAAGATGACCCCAAAGTTAAGAACTTGGGAAGCTGGGAGTATGAGGGTGCTTTTGATACAAATTGGTGTTGTGTGTTTGTTTTGTTGTCAAAGAGGATCATGATGTCATGGAGGTGATAACATGACTTGCAAGGTATGACCACTTTAATTAAAAAACAATAAAACTTGGAGGGGAAGACCCTCAAAACAGTTTCGATTTGGTATTTATATTCACGTGGTGCTAGGAGTGCAGGGACCTATTCAGTCTATGAGCTCCAGAGTGATCTGAGTCTTTGAGAAAGAAATCTAGCCAGTACCCTCAAAGGAAAAAGGCAGCTTTGGGCCTTTGAAATGTACCTTCCCCTGGGCGTAGCACCCCCACATAAGGAGGGAGAGGAAAGAGAGGAGAGGAGAATATTTTTTTATTAAAGGGGCCATCCCTTGAGTCATTATTTAAAGAGGCCTGTTCATTGAATGGGTATTATCTCACTCAAAGTGAGAACCTGAAAAGACCTTAGCTTAAAAATGCCAGGGCCTCCCATTGCATCCTGGGCCATCTCCAGTTGCCCTAATGAATATCTGGTCACTGGACCCAGATGGCTCTGGAGGAGAAAGTGAGGCTGGTGACATTGCACAGCTCTCTCTCACTCAAATAAAAGTCAACTGCAGGTCATGTCATCATCCCCCTGATGTCATGGTCTTTGAAAAAGAAGGACAAATACAACCTGTGAGTGAATAGTAGCTCCCCTCCCCTCCCTTCCCCTCTCCTCTCCTCTCCTCTCCTCTCCTCTCCTCTTCTCTCTTCTCCTCTCCTCTCCTCAAAACAAATAGGAAAGTACAGAAGGAGGGAAAAGGGAGTGGAGTTCTGTTCTGAACATGTTGATTGTGATACCTATTAAATATCAAGTTCTAAATATTCAAAAGGCACTTGAGGTACAGAAATACAGCTCAAGAGAGAAGACTGTTGTTCTAAAGAACAGTAATAATAATAATAATAATAATAATGATGATGTTATCATCTATTGGTCATTATCATCACTGTTATCATGTGTTAGAAGTTGATAACATTTATTGAATAGCTATTATGAGGCAGGAACTGTGCTAAGTGCAAGGGATACCAAAAGAGATAAAACAGAAAACAAACAATATCCCCTGTCCTCAAAGCTGGGGGGAGGGAATAACAAACAAATATGCATGTGCAGACATGTATACACATATGTATATATGATATATAAACACATATTGCATATGTGTTTATATTTCACATATATTATGCTAAATATATCATAAATAAGAGGGGGAAAACACAGAGTTATGATGGTGTAATGCCAACCTTGGCAACATTCTTGAGGACTGCTGCTGTGAATAATTTTAAGGGTCTAATCGCATAATATAATTAACTATTCAGTAATAAACTAAACATTGCTCAATAAGACATGCCATTTATATCAACATTAAGCAAAATATATCATGTAATACATATGTATATGCAGACACATATGTGTATATGTGTATATGTATATGTGTGTTTGTGTATGTGTTTCTGTGTGTGTCTATGTGTGTATAATAACATGCATTATATCATATGTCACATAGAAATATCATTGTATCTAGTAGCATTCCCCAAAAGACTTGTTTACACAATTAGGGGGTCCCAGGCTTGGGTCTTCCTTAGCTCACACACATTACTCAACATATATCATTACATTCCCACAATCAGTGGTTCCTAGTCTCCCTTAGCACAAAATTTCCTTAAAGTGTAGTAGACAATACCATTCTATAGACCCCGAGGTCACAGTAAGTCACATCTTCTAAATCAGTGCACAGTGTCCAAGTACAGTCCTCTCTCATCTTGATTTGAGGCTGACTTCCAAACCCCATGGCCCCTCCTCTGTGGGTCAACCACTCCTAGTTCTTGTCTGAGTTCACAGACAGGAAGCCCTCTGTTCCTGCTCCTTGTCTCAGTTCACTGGACTGCTCCACTCCAAGTCCTTCTTCCTTTTTCCTGAAAGCAGACTCCTGGGGATCCTGCCTGCAGCTTCTGTTTCTAAGAAAACAACACTTAGCAGGGCTACAACAATATTTCTACACATTACCAAGACCTTCATCTCAATTCACTTTAACAGTTCTTAAAAGGGACTTAAGCTAAACCTCCTTCCTGTGGGCAGATCTCTGTTCTTCATCTCAGTTCCCTCATAAAGACCAATAGACAGGACCTCTGTCTGAGAAGTTAACACAGATGAACAGATAGGACTTCTGTCTGAGAACTTAATACAGATCAAAAGAGGGAGCACTAACATCACAAACATTCTTTCTTTTAGACCTCCCCACTCTCTCCTTGTAGCAACAGTACAATATTCAGAATGCCCATGGTGACTATAAATATTCTGACTTAGTTGTGAATCACAAAATGTAACAGGCTCTCCACATGGAGGACAAAGCCAAAGCATTTGTTCAAATACCAGAAAGCTGAGTCCCAAAACCAGAAAGTCAAAGTCATTACAGTAGCCACATATTTGGTACACATAGTTAAGGCAGTGAACACCCACATTCCAAAACCTTGAAAACAAAACAGAGTCCCTCAGGCAAAGATGTCCTCTTCTGACTCACGTTAGCTGCTCAGCCTCCAAGCTGCTTGCTCCCAGCAGTTCTTGTTCCCTACAGTTCTCAGCACAAGTCCTCAGCAGAAGTTCTGGCTGGCTCTCAGAAGAAGTTCTGCCACCACAAGTTTTGCTCTCAAAATCTCTTGCCTCTCAGGCCTGGGCCTCTCCTTATATATGGTATTAGATTGTCCTTGCCCCACCCCTCTCTGATATTCAGCAAGTTCATCCCACTGTGGAATTCACAAGTTCTGGGTCTTGATACCTGACACAATTATGAACTTGAAACTAAGTGTTAAGTACCTGTTACCTTGCCAATACAAGGGGCATGGAAAATCTTCAAATCCCATTATCATTACACTCCTCTCCTTCTATAAAATATATTGTTTCCAATAAAAAATTCTTGATTCAATCAAAGGCAAGACACAATCAAAGGCACTTAATTGGCTAAAACTCTATCCAATAAAACAGCAAAAATTCCTACTTTGCTTGCCATTATAGATGGGTTAGAAAAGACTTTATGTAAAAGATGGTATTTTTATCAAAACTTTAAGGAAGGCAGTTGACAGAGAGGAAGAGAATGCCACGCATGAGGAAAAACCAGAGAGCATGTCACTATTGTTAGAACTATAATTTGAACAAAACTTTAAAGTTTGTAAAGGACTTTCCATAATTTATCCCATTTGATCATCACAGCAATCCTTCAGAGTAAGTATTATTATTATTATCCTTATTTTATAGAATAAGAAACTACAGATGTTAAACCTGTCCAGGTTCATGAGTGACTATAGGAGGATTTGAAGATAGATTTTCTCTACTCCATGACCAACAGTTCATTCATGGGGGTAGCTAGGTGGAGCGGTGACTAGACCACCAGCCCTGGAGTCAAGAGGATCTGAGTTTAAATACGGCCTCAGTCACTTAACACGTACTAGCCCGTGTGACCTTGGGCAAGTCATTTAACCCCAATTGCCTTGCCTTCTCCCTTCCAAAAAGCAAAAACAAACAAACAACAACCTAGTTCTCTCACTATCCCACTTAGCTTCCTCATATACCTGCCTACATCTGGAACTCATATACAGAGATGAAAATTTCGCCCATGGAAGCCAATATGATAACCAAGAGAGAAAATATAGAGAGAAAAGAGAAGTGGGACCAGGACAGATGATGGAGAACACCCTTGATTGGCAGCAGTTTCATGAATAGGAGAGACTTAGAAGGAGCAGTTAAATAGGACAAAATAAGAGAGAGAGAGAGTGTGTGTGAGAGAGAGAGAGAGAGAGAGAGAGAGAGAGAGAGAGAGAGAGAGAGAGAGAGAGAGAGAGAGAGAGAGAGAGAGAGAGAGAGAGAGAGAGAGAAAGTTATGTTTTCCAGGAAGGTAAGGTGATTATGTCAAATGTTACAAAAGTTAAGAAGGATAATGATTTAGAAGAAGGCATTTTATTGTACAATGAGAATATATTTGGTAACTACGGATAAAGCAGGTTCAATAGAATGATGATGTCAGAAACCAGATTTGCAGAGGATTTTTAAGAAGAGACAGAGGAGCAATTGGGGGAAATGCCCATTAGATATCTACGTTTCAAACTGATTGGCCTGTAGACATCTTAAAATCAACATATCCAAAATTAAACAAATATAATATTTCTCCCCAACCCATCCTTCTTCTTAATCTCCCTATTACTGTCAAGAGTATGATCCCATCTAATAAAAACCTGTTATTCTCAGCTCTTTGCTCTCCCCAACACACACAAATACACACATTTATTCAATAATAGTCCTGTTATTTTCATAACCTTCAAATATACCTTCTTACCTCTCCCATTGCCACTATCATGGTGAAGACCTTTGTGCCTCACACCTAGACTATTCCAATAGTCTGTTTGTTGGTGGCATTGCCAAGAGTCACTTTCCCCTTCCATGCAACCATCAAAGTGATATTCCAAAAACAGAAGCTCCCTATTTCATCCAGGATAGTGTATAAATCTCTTTTTCTTTCAAATACCTTCATAATGTATCCCCTTTTATACCTTCCCAGTTTTCTTCAATGTTACTCCCTCCTAGTTTTCTGAGATTCAGTGCTACTGTACTCCATGATCTTCCTCTCCCAGCATACCATCTCCAAAATCCATGCAGTTTCCAACACCAATCTATACATTCTTGATCCTTGTCTTCTCCACAGCATGTCCCTAAAGAGGAAAAATGTTGTTCTTGGATTTCCTTGACAATCTCAGTTTATTATATACTTTAGGATTTCCAAAATATATTTTTTACATTAAAATGTATTTTGGTATCAGTTCTCTGTTATCTGTTCACATTTCCATTATTTCTCTTTGTATTCAAAACTTTGTTCTGGAGAGCTTCTCATTTTTGTTGATTTGATTTCTGTTTAAGAATTATAGAAGACGGGACCTATCCTTCCTTTAAATTCATTGGCTTGCTCTAACCCCAAGTCATCCAAAACAAACACACAAACAAAAGAAAATACATACTTCTATCTTTTGTTTTCAATGAGCAGAATTGATTAACACTTCTCCTGTATCACCATTGTTTTCATTCCCTGCCTATTATTTCATAATATTTGGCAATGCTTTCTAGGATTATTCTGGCAGTGCCATTTATGCCCATGTGAGTCATCAGAAGTAGAAAGTAGCTTTTCAAAAATCTCAGCATGTTCTGTCATGTCTCTGATGCAAACATCCAGGATATAAAATGATGTCCCCAATGTTGTTATTATATTGACAAGTAATTGCCTCCATAACCCTAAACATGGAGTCATTGACCACAATGACTTATTCTTCTGACTCTTAGCACATGGTCACTCACTTCTCAGGACCTCTGGATTCTGTTTATTATTCTTAACAAAAACATGAAAATTCTTGTTCTTCAGAGTGTCTGTTTCCTTCTCTTCAGAAAGTCTCTCCTTTTTTTTGTTTCGCAATACTCAATAACCTTTGCTTTTTCTCATCTTCTTCCTCTATGTGACCTTCTTCTATTTTCCAAGTCCCTGACACAAGTGAATATAGGTTCAGTATATATTAATATAATTGTATTTAAATGGACTTATTGTATAGATAAGAAATGTGAAATGACTTTCTTAACTTCACACAGTTAGATAGTGAGGAAATTGGGTATCCTCACACCAATCCAAGAATTTTTCTTTTTAAATACAAGGATCAAATATGCTGAATTTAAGTTTCATTTCTTTGTCACTTCTAATATTTGTAAGTAAAAGTAAATTTATTGTGTCCTTTTGGAAATACTTAATTGGAAATGAATTTGTCCTTCAACAAAACCAAGAGTCATTTTCAAATATAGACATGCTTTAAAAAAACAAAACAAAACAATGAAATAAATACATTTTAGAAGCTTTCATCATTTACTGACCCCATTCCCTTTCTTCTTAATGACTCGCTTTCCACTGAGTCATGCATGCCTCCAAATTGAGAAATGTGTTCTATAGATAAAAACTTCTTTCGTGTATTTTAATATCTTTTAATGAAAGCATTTGCAAAGACAGTAATAGGAATAGTGAAGCTTTGATCGGAAAATTATCTTATCTAGACTGATATTCGAGGGTATTTGTTCCCATAGACAGTTTCATGCTTCTGTGACATATTAGAAACTGTCTTTAACAATCATTTCCCATTACTGAGTGAGTTCAGGATAATGGAATGTGTAGTCGCCTTCAATTTGTGTGAGATTTTCTGATGCATCTATATCACCAACATTTTCTCTTCCTGCCACTAAAACAAATGAAGTTGCAAATTGCATTGCTCTTTTTTTCCTCTCCCCCTTGAAGTCTCTGGAACAGTTTATTTGTAACAAAACTTTTCTTTCCTTGTTACTTTCATAACATTTCTACCCTGCAAGACGTAGTATAGTATAGGAGAATGAGTGCTATTTCCAAGTACTGATTCTACTATTGACCAGCTCCGTGACTGAAAGCAATTCACTTTCCATCTCTGAGCCTGAACTTCCTCCTCTTGAAAAAAAAAGTGACTAAATTACATGACCTCCAAAGTCCCTCACAGCAATAATATGGTATATGTATATGTCTCAGTTTCCACATTGAGAAAATGGGTATAATCTTCTATACGCCATGAGCCTTAAAGAAGATATTTTATGTGCCTCTAATCAAAGCATGTATTTTAAATATTCACTAACTCTTAATTACTATTGTTTTGTTTTGTTTTGTTTCAGGTAGGACAGTATATAGTATACAGTTGTTTATTCTTAGAAACTTTGTTTTGATCTTCTTTCTTTCTCCCATCCTTCATGTCTGTGTGATCTCGGGCAAGTCACTTCATTTCTCTGTGTACTAATTTTTCCCTACTTGCAAAGTAAGGATAATTACATTTATACTTGTCTACCTGCCAGGCTTGCATTAAGAATGTAATAAAATGGTGTATTAAAGTAATTTATCATCTTAAAGTATCCCTTTGATAATACTAAAGTTTACCTTCACTTTTTTCTTAATGACACACTTTCCACTAAGACACACATGCCTCCAAATACTGAAAGGTGTTCTGTAGCTAACAAGTTCTCTTGTGCATTGTATTTTATTTTATTTTGTTTTGTTTTGTTTTATTTCATTTCATCTCATTTCATTTCATTTCATTTTAGGGGGAGGAGTTGGAGGTGACTGAGGTTAAGTGATTTGCCCACAGTGACAGAGCTAGTATGTCTCCCAGGCTAGATTTGAACTCCATGCTCTATTCACTGTGTCACTAAGCTGCTAATTCTTAATGGGTTTTTTTTGTTTGTTTTTAATGGAGAGTTTTGTCAAGATACTGATAGAGTGAGGCTTGGAGATTCTTTCTGGTTTGAAATTTCTGAGTCACATTTCTATACCACTATTTTTCAACATGAAAGGAAATATTCCAGAGTGACTAACAAGCTGGCTTGTAAGTTCAGATCCCCTGGCTATGGGACTCTGGTCAAGTCACTGAAACTCAGAGCTCTAGGACTGTAATGAATATAGTGTATTTCACTGAAACCATCATTGCTCTAGACCTCAGACGTGTATTATCTGTGTGACCTCTGGGTTAGTCACTTCATAGCTGTCTGCTTTGGTTTCTCCAGCTGTATTTGGGTATAATAATAGCATGCACACCCTAGTGAGGATATGAGGATCAAATAGTTTGAAATAATAGTTTAAGTACATTTGGAGAATTCCTGACACATAGTAGGTCCTTAATAAATGATGGTTTCTTTCTTTCTTTAAAACATTAAGTTGCAAAGAGGGTGCTAATTTTCATTGAGTGTCCTTATCTGGAAGGTACCCTTATTAAAGACTCTTAAGTCTAATCCTGATACCATGTTTTATATTGCATTTTCCTTAGAAGTAATTTGTAACTTAGGTAGTATGAGCATTATTATCACAGTTTATTTTTAATTTAAGAGAAGAATTTCAGAAAGATGAAGTCACTTACCCATGATCACAGGGCCAGGACATATCTGATTGTGATAAGTTTTATTTTTATCATTTCATTGCAAGCTCAAGAGCCCTGCCATTCCCTAAGGTAGAGCTTTATAATGGAGAAAAGGGTTTGCTTGGGTCTAGCAGCTTTTCACACTGGAATTCAGTTGTAATATATACAGACATATGTATGTGTATATAAATATATACACACACATGTGTGTGTCACATATGTGTAATGCTGTGTTAACATGTTTCATTTGTATATTGTTACATGTACTGTATATATGTATGTATATGCAGACTGATGTTGTTGCCTAGTACTGTTTGATGAACAACCTGGGAAGGCTGGGCGGAGAATTTTGGAGACATCAGGCAAAACATTCCATTTCTGCTGTGTTCAATAGCCTTGCTAGCTTCAAAGGTTACGGGTGATGTATGTTTTCATTATTATCTCCTATGCACTTGACGCTTCAAAAGACCCCAAATGGTTTATTTCTGCTGCAGTGCTCTTGATTTGCACCATGGCAAGGTCTAGCCAATCAGACCAATATGTTTGCAAGGGTCAGATTGCCTTTGAGGGATATTGTTCCATGAGCCTTGTAATATGCCTAGCCCTGTGCAGCAAGCAGCTGCCACCAAGAGAGAAAGAGAACTCTCTTCAAAGCCACATTTTTTTATTTCCTGAGAATTGGCTCTTACTCTGCAACTTAAATTGGTAATTGATAGAAATTGTCCAAAGCCATGAAATTGAACTGTGATAGTTTGCCTTTATTAGGTTCCCAAAAGAGCCCAGAAATGTATCAGTCAATGTACCACACCTCATAAAGTCATGGAATGTTAGATATATTACAGACCCTAGAACTTAGACTATTAGAACCAAAAAGCACCCCCAGAACATAGGCTGTTGGAATATACAATATAAAATCTGGAAATGACTTTAGAATACAAAATTTTGAAATTATTAAGGATCCTTAAAATTAAAATGTTAGCACTATGGGATCCTTTGAATATAGATTATTTAAAATGAAAGGTATTTACAAGCCTTCTAATCCAAATTTCAGCATGTGATAAGCGAGGAAAATGAGACCCAGAAAAGCGTATCAACTTAACCAAGGTGACATGACATAGCCAGGACTAAAGACCTGGTCTCCTGAGTGCCAAAGTAATTCTCTCTTTTTGCTATATCTCATTGCTTTTTCTTCATTTTCACAGTATATATAGCAACACCCAACATTTATATTAGAAGAAGCATGGTCTATGGTAATAGATTGAATATCAACCGTTGAGCCTGGAAGTCCTAGGTTCCAGATCTCCCTCTGAAATGTAAGGGCTGTATTACCTGATAAGGCAATTGAACCTCTCAGTCTACTAGGAAACCCTCCTGTGCTGCGCCAAAAGATGCCACTTGTGTTGGAAGATGAAGTTTCCTCAACTTAGAGATCTGTCTTGCAAAAGAAATACAATGTAGACCCTTCTCTTAATATTTAAAAAATTCTCTAAGATACCTTTTATATGTTAATATCTCATTTGTTCCTCACTAAATCCCATGAGACAATTGCTATTAATATCCTCATTTCACAAATCAGGAAAGGGAGATTTAAACTGTTTTAAATTGTCTTAAATCTAGTAAGACTTTGAGTCAAGATTTGAACCCAGGTCTTTCTGACTTTTAGTCTACACTATTCACCATGAGATGTAGCCTTCTAGTAATGTGGAAGCTCTTTTATATACAACAGTCTAGGTTTCAGAACAACAGCAGACAAGCTATATTTTATTATGCACTGTTTTAGCTTCTGTCAGAATCATAAGATATCATTTTACAAAGGGGAGAAGTGAGGGCTAAAAAAAGACAGTGAAATGGGCCAAAAACCAGAGTCATCATTAGCAGCTTTGGAATTTCAACCCAGATTCTAAATCTTTGACATCTTGTTAGCCTTTCCACCTCACCATCTCGCTTCATTTGTTTTTTACAATAATACTTGCAAGGAAGAAGAGCAAGTAATATTTTCTCCATTTTGCGTGTAAGGAATCTAAGTTTCATAGAGGTAAAGAGAACTCATCCAAGGTTACACAGCTAAGAAGTAGCAGTGATGTACATTGAAACTACCTTTCTGGGCTGCAATAAGAGTGCTTTTGACAATGTGCAATGCTGCCTGCTTTTGGTTGTTATGTACACACTGATTGTGTTAAAAAAAATTAAGACACAATACTGCAACAAAACTAAAATTAGCATCAGAATGAGGAAGGTGAGCAATACCTGGAAACTACTGACCATGTTATAATACCAGTTGGTGAAAGGGTTGGGTAGGTAAGGACTGGGTGGGCAATTGGGAGTTAGCTTTGCTAGGCTAGTAAGATTTGAGCAGACGTTTTCCTTATTCTTTTTTTTTTGAAGATCAAAGTTTATTTTTGACTACCCACATGCAAAACCATTTTGCACATAAAAAAAAACCTAACATACATATTTTATACAGACTAAACCTTCTGGAAATTGATCTTTTCACAAGTTCAAGTTATGTCTGAATGGACATTCTAATTCAACTTAGAATTTTAGCTAAAGCTATGTTTAATTTTTAAATACTCTACAGATTAATAAATGAACCAAACAAAATCTTCATGTAGAATAGTCGCTGACAATATCACCCAACCAGTGTCTTTGCAGTTTTAGAATTTAACAAATATATTCCAGTGGTCTGCAGCTTTTCCTCTGCATACCATATTAAAAAAAAACATGTATTGAAACAGACCAGTTTCCAGACTAAACTAATGGAGAAATTACAATTCAATACAAAATACTTTAGACTGCATTTAGTTTTAGTTTTCCTCAGGTGAACAAGTGGTTGCATATGATTACAAAGGTAACAAAAGCAGCGAATGCTTACATGAATAATATTACATTTGGGATCCCACCAACCCCCTATCCCTGCCATATTTTGAAAGCAAAATAATATTTCTTATATCCAGAAATTCTTTTTAATGTTACATATACTATCTCATGGAACATCTGATGATATATTTATAACACAGTACATGGCAAAGAATGCTTTAACATTTGATTTTTTTAGGATCCGTCCCCTATTTATATTCCCAATGGAGGAACTGAAAGTGTGGGGTCGAGATTGGAGCTCCATACCCCATCTTTGGCAAGGTGCATGAGCGCTATTGTAAAATGTAATGTGAAAGAATTGTACAGCAGCACCTACAGTATATGACATGCTATTGAGCATAGCAGCTTCTTTGGGAGAATTCTCTTCTTCTCCTCCATTCCTTAGGAGTGCTCCAGTTTGGATGATTCAAAATCATTTCTGAAGGCAAGTGCACTCCAATCACATCTTTTGTCATTCCTTTCTTAGTTTTAGTCAAAATTTTCCTTGGCAAGTTTATTTTTCTGCCGCGCAGACCTATTCAAACCATAGGGTGACTATCACATAAGAACAAGACAGAAAATGAGCACGTGAATAAAGGTCTGGTTTATACCTACTTGAAAAATAAGATTTTTTAAAAATTGTTTTTATACAGATACTGTTTTCCCTTATAACAGGCTGTGATTCATTCAGGAAGCTGAAAAAGATGATTTTCTAGGAAGTGATACTCAAATATTCCTCTCTTGAAATATTTAGGGGTTTCATAGTATATGGGTTTCATAGGAAATGATCATATCCCAGGATACCCACATCCATACAAGAAAGAAAACACATTTATATCACTCTCTTCATGCTTGGTATATTCTTTTAAAATACAGATGTCTCTGAATAGCTTCCATTTTATTCCCACTACCCTGTGTGACTACTAAATAAATGGACTCCTTGTTTTTAATCCATCTTGCCTGATTTTTCATCCCCATCCCCCCTCAGGGGAATAACTCCTTCCAGGGAGGATGCTCCAAATTTCACTTAAGGAAATATTAGATTAAAGGTTGTAAGTTCTTTGAAAGTAGAGGGAGAAGAAAGTTTTAAGCTACATATGTCCTATGCTCACTATCCTCCTCTCCACCTAGCAGAACTTTATAAAACTTTTTAAAATTGAAAACATGTTAAGAATCTTCTTTAGTCATATCAAAGGCTTAAGCACATTGTCTAGTATATAGCAGACACTTAATAAATGCTTCTTAACTAAAATTTACTTTGGAGTTGGGAATGAGCCTAGGGAGCATGATAGCTGTCCATTTTCTAATATATATCTATATCTCCTTTTATAATCACAATTATTTACATATAATGGTTTACTACTTACAAGGTATTTCATACAATAATTCACCTAAGCCTCAAACATCCCTGTCATTTAGGTCCTATAGATATTATGAAACTCATTTTACTGATGAGAATATCTAGGTACAGAAAGGAAAAATGACTAGCCCACTGTCACACAGATACTAACCAGTAGAGCTATAATTTGAACCCAAATTTCCTCTCAGCTGATCTAGTTCTCTAGTCACTATACCATGCTACTTCTCATATGTCAATTATGTGATATATAATATGTATAAAATGCTTTGCAAATCTTAACATGATAAAGACATGGTGTGTCTTAATAGATGATATTGTTCTAATTACTTTACTCTGATATTCTATGATAATAATATTTATATTCCTTACCTTAAAAGGTTCAAAAACAAATTCCATTGCCACATCTTAGGTGCTGTTGTATGTAGAGCAGCGGCTCTCAACCTGTGGTGTGGTGACCCCTTTGGGGGTAAATCGACCCTTTCACAGGGGTCGCCTAAGACCATTGAAAAACACATACTTCTGATGGTCTTAGGAACACAGACATGGCTCCTTTATCCGTCTCCATGTGAGTCCGCCCACATGCAGTCTTCCTACATATGCGTATTAATGGGTTGTGACATTAGGAAGTTTGAGAACCACTGATGTAGAGAGTTATACTAGAACCTGAGGAACAAACAAGAGCCCAATAAAACCCAATCCTTTCTCTTTTGTAGCTCATAATCAGGAAGAACAAAAAAGGCACTAATAATTATAAAATATTGCAACATATGATAAGGACATTTGAGAGGTGGAAAACAAAGTAGCAAGTGATTTGGAAGAGGAGGAAAGCCATGATAAACCAAGGAAATCATGGAAGATATCCTGTTGAACAATGATCTCAAGATTAGTAAGTGAGAAGAGCCAGGATTAAAATTCAAATTTTTTTGCCATTTACATCTTGCTAATTCATGGTGCCTTTGAATCCCCACCACTCTTAAATACAGTCCAAGTGCATATGCATGTGTGTAGATATTCCTGAATTTTTACTACTTATTAATATTTCATGCAGCCTTGATCTTCAGATTGCCTTCTGACCTCCAAAGCTGACCTCTCAGAAAATCTAATTAAATATTATTTTCAAAGCATATAGTGGTGATGGGAAGAGGTGTATGAAACTATCTATGCATTTATAATGCTATCTTTCATACTTATTATTTACCTTTGTCTGTTATATGCTTAAACAGACCAGAAAGTAAATTTATAGGTCCTTGTGGACAGGAGTAGAGACAGGAATTTTCTGCTCATTGAAAGGAAAGAAATTTTTAAAATCTTGGTGTGTTTATCCCTTCTGAAAATGCGAGAGACAATGAAACGTATATTTAAATCCCTTTGGTAATCTAGGTAATGTTTAGAATATATATTATATATAGCTTATTTTCTTCATAATTTGATTTATTAAACAGTTATGAATACCTTCTATTCTAGCTACTTGACGAGACACAGAGCTAAATATTAAGAGCATGCCCTGACGTTCAGGAAACAGTATATTAAATAGTAAACAGTGCACTGAACCAAGAAGTCAGAAGACTCCAGACCAGTAGTCACAACACTATTGTTCAAATGCTTACTTTGTTTTCATACCAGGCTTAAATTAGTTCAATGTCATAAAACAAATAAAATCCATGATTTCCTTTAAAATTATCTTGGATATGATATATAATATATTCTAAGCTATTATTACCTTGGTCAAGTCACTTCCCGTCTTTCTGTCTAAATTACTTCATCTGCTAAGAGAGAATAATCACTTTCTGACTTATGGTTGGAAATGGGGACAGGGTCCTGGGAGAGAATCTAAAGAGAACTGGTTATGATATATTCATAAATTCTCAGAAAAGGAAGGGAGTTTGAAAATTATTAAGTTCAATCCTCATAAAGCATAAACACCCTCCATAATGTCCCTAATGAATAATTATCTTGATAACTCCTTCCTTCCTGTCATATCCAAATCCAATACTCAGCTCCTACAACTAATAGAAATAGTCTTATCTCTAGCCTATCTCTCATACACATAACTGAATCACAGTTTCTCCTCCATGGTCCTCTGTGGAGCTAGAGAACAGATGTTCATCCTGCTTTGTCAAAGATTTTACATCTCACCACATTCAGACACAACCACCATGGGAGAAAGTCACAATTGGGCTTTGAATTCTCCTGTTTCCTTCTTGTTAAACATTTCTGAAGAAGATTTAGTCAGTTGTATCAATTTCTCACTTACGACAATACCCATATAAACACTTCTCTCATCCTAGTTACTTAAACTATTTCTATCCAGGGCAATAGGATCAACTTTTCTGAATAAACTGACTAGCCAATTCTATCAATTTGCCTTCAGTGGTTTTGTGATGCATTTAACTGGTTATTTTAGCTGATGAGATATTTTAATAAAAATAATGAAATTACTCTCTGTTTTTATTTATGTCTCTACTTACATTGTACATATGTGTGACATAATTTCATCCTAATTTATTGGAGTTCTGTTTAGGTTCTCACTTCTCTACCTTGTTTTAAAAAATCTATAAACAAGGCCTGATATTCCTGCTGCCTTTGGTATTTTCATCTCCTTTGTATACCTTGTATATCAGTCTCTTACTGTTCTCATAATTTTATAACCCCCAGCATAGATTGCCTCTAGATATACTTCTGTCTGTCAATCAATAAGCAAACATATATTAAGTACCTATTATATGTCAGACAACTAGATGACACAGTGGATAGAGCTGCAGACCTAGAGTTAGGAAATCTTATATTCCTGAGTTTGGATCTGACTTCAGATATTTACTAGTTTTGTGACCCTAAGAAAATCACTTAAACCTGTTTTCCTCAGTTTTATCTACTGTAAAAATGATTTGGAAAAAGAAATGGAAAGCTATTTCAGTATCTTTACCAGGAAAGTCCAAATGGGGTCATGAAGAGTAAGATAGGCTTGAAAAACAAGACAAAACAAAACAGTATGCTAAATCCTGAGGATATAAGTTAATAATAATAATAATAATAACAATAATAATAATAATAATAATAATAATAGACATTCTCTTTCTTTAAGGAGCTTCCAATCTAATGGTCAAGACAATACACAAAAATAAAATGAAGAGTGGGGTGAGGGAAGGTAAAATGGACATGTCCAAAGTCTAAATGTAGTATATCTGATGAAAAATGAAGAGAAAATTGTGCTGAGCCCCCTTCTTATACCTAAGGCTATGCCCTCTTCTCAGTGGGTCAGATTAGAGGGGCATATGGTACTGTTTATGAGCACCAAGCAGATTCAATTTTACAGAGATTTCCCAAAGATGAGAGGTCTTTTTTTTTAACTTACTGACTTGTTTATTTACTTTTAGTTTTCAAGATTCAGTTCCAGAATCACTTGAGTTTCAGATTTTCTCCCCTCCCTTCTCCCCCACCCCCATGGTGGCATACAATCATGTATAGGATCTGTAAACACTTTCACATTGTACAATAGTCTGATTGTATAGAAGTCTTGTAACCAATGTAGTGAACAAGGGGAAAAAAAGAAAAGAAACAAAACAAAACATGGAAAAGAATAATAGTATGTGTTGCTTCAGTTTCCATTTTAACTCTGGTCTTTTTAGATCTTTCTCTCAGTGTAGATATCTCCTTCCATACTAAGACCTGTAAAGCTGTCTTTTAACTGTGTATTGCTGATAGGAGTCCAGTTTATCAAGGTTGGTCATTACACATATGATGTATCTGTGACTGTGTACAAATTTTTCCTGGTTCTGCTCTTCTCACTTAGCATCAGTTTGTATAAGCCTTTTCAGGTAATTATGAAGTCCATCTCCTTCCCATTTCTTAGAGCACAATAATATTCCATTACATTCATATACCATAACTTAGGGAGGAATGATGAAAATGTCCAACAAAATTCAAAGTGTTCCTGGAAGGAGATTGATCCATCTCAAATACTTTTACATTTTTATTCTATG
>CM053596.1:90503020-90523041 GCA_028646575.1 Pseudocheirus occidentalis | reverse complement strand
GTTTTCTCTAACAGATTCACAAAATCATGTCTATAATATCCATGAAATTTTGTCATTTAGCCTACTATTGATTATTTCTGGTGTCAAGAAACTAAAAACAACTTCTACTTTATAGGTCACATTTCAAATTGTTAGACTATCTTTCAAGAAACCTATCTATTATTGGGCTAGAGGAAACCTTACTTTGTTGCAAATACTACTCTCTAGAGTCAAGAATGTTTTATCTGTCTGTGTGTCATCCACCTATCTCTATCTATCTATCTATCTATCTATCTGTCTATCTATCATCTATCTATCATCTATCTATCTATCTGTATATATCTATCTACATACAATGCTTTACTCTTACTATTTTTTTCTTTTTAATTTATATTTTGCCTCCCTTCATATCCAGGGAGTCTCTAATTCCTATTAATTCTTCCTTCTTGCTATTTCTTGGGTCTATCCCTTCTTTTTCATTAGATACAGTCTAGTTAAATGGAATTATTACTGGTCTTGCAATCAAAGGAGATTTGATTTCAAATACTTCTGGTACATTCTTGCTATATATTTTCTAAGGTCTCCTAAAGTACAAGTATTCTGTGTTCCATAGTTTGAAAGGTTATGCTGTAGCTTGCCTTTTGTGATTCTGCAAAGATCCATCCATTGACTGAGATGTTTCTGAGAAGTTTCAGCATTGTAGTCCCTTTTAGGTTAAAGCATAGATTCTCAAAAGCTCCAATTTTACTATAGTATTGAGAAGGCATAAAACATATCCAGAGATAAGCACTCTGAGCGAATGAGGACAGGTTAATTCAGAAGGAAACGAAATGGGATATGATGATTCTGACACTCTTTCCTATTGTTTTTTTGGATATCCCTGATAAGAAGAGAAAAGTCTGTTTCCTCTCCCTTTCCTTAAATTTACTTAGCTATTCTGGTGTTTCAGGATGCTGAAGTATGTTCAAAAATGTGTTATTTATAGACTAATTGGCAAAGCTGGGGAAGTAAAATTATGTCAGACCCATTTTTTGTGGAGGACCTTATTTTGGTCTTTAGAATTTGACAAGTTGGCATGCTTAAGGTTAATGAGAGAATTCATTTTAAGTGATATATTAGGCATTTAGAAAAGCTCAAGCCAAGTTAATAACTAATTGCTTGCTACCCACATTGCATATTCCTTGCAATTATCACTTAGAGCATGGAGTGTAGTTTTGCCTTATTCTATTCTAGCAATTTAGTGGAGAAGAAAATAAAGCAATTCCTGAGAGTTCTAAGTAGAAAAGTAGGTTTGTACTAATTTCTATTGGATGCTTCTCAGAGACATCTTTATGTTCTGAGCTGGAGTAATCCAGAAGTAGACTGGAAAGGCTGTAAGAATAGGGGATTTGGGGTAAAAAGCATGGTGTTCAAATGGTAGTTTGAAAATTGCCTTTTGGTTTTGGTCAAACTATTTCCACTTCTGAGATGTAGCTTCCTCATTTATAAAATGGGGTAATAATTAATTAAGGGTATTAATAACCCCATGTTATAAGGATTTTTGGTGAGGAAAATACTTTGTGAAATATAGAATACTATAAAATGAAGATTATTGTATTTAATTATTTCTATTGATTTTTTCATACACATATCCATTAACTATTCTCACTAACTTGAGAAGTCTTAAAGATATTTACAGATCTTCATATTTAGTTTAAATACTCTACTTCCACAGCAGTAAATGATCCCTATTTCACATCTAATATTTCTTTCAGTGAGCAGCTGGGTAGCACACTGGAGAGAGTGTCAGACCTGGAATCAGAAAAATTCATATTCCTGAGCTCATATCTGACCTCAGACACTTCAAAGTGATTCTGGGAAAGTCTACTTTAGCACTACTTGTCTTAGTTTCCTCAAATGAAAAATGATCTAAGAAGGAAATGGCAAACTACTCCAGAATAGTTGCCCAGAAAACTCCAAATGTATCATTGAGTCAGACATTACTGAAATAAAATTGAACAAATTTCTTTAAATTGATAACTTTTGGATCCTTTTAAACTAATCAGTGAAACAAAGAGTATGAATAGGTACTATAAAATAATAATGTAACATCTATAAGAAATAACAAAAAGTTGAAGATAATCTCCCGCCATTTCTCACAATAAATTTCCAGGGCCAATCTGTGCATTTATTGCAATTCTCCTTATATCATTGACTTACATTTTTGTGGGCATGTATTACTTGTTTTATTTACCTGTTAATTCCTTAAGCATAAAGCATATTGTATTCCCCTTATCATAGGTTCTTGAATATAGTAACTGATTAATAAATATTTGTTGAATTGGATTTAATTTGGTTATTGTTTCCCAGATATGTTCCATACTTTCTTATCACGATACTTTTACTTTTATACCTTTCTCTAGGTTGTCCTCCCCAAACCATCTGATTTCCATTTACCCATTTAATTTCTATCCTTCCTATAAGGCTCAGCTTTAAATGTTCCTTCCCCATGAAGACTATCTTAATCTGTGCTCTTCCCCTTCCCCCACGCTGAAAGAAGGGATTTTTTTTCTTTCTCCTTTCCATATAACATTTGGATATCTCTCATAGTGCTTTAACATTCTGATTTATATACATATCCTAGTTCCTTGATTGTGTAATGAGATCCTTTAGGACATGTCTTCTTCTTTGTAACCTCCTAGAGTCCAATGAATTCTAATAACTAGTAACTTGTTACCTGTTGAAGCAATAAATTCTATTTTTGGATAACTCTAATTTTTAGAAAACTTTTCCTCCCTCCTTTTTGTACAAATTCCATCTATTGATTCTAGTCTTTTCCTAAGTAAAGGTTTTCTAGAGGTGTACAATCATACAAAGAATGCTGGGGGAAAAAAAAACAAGCAGAAGAAGGAGATTCAAAACTGAGTTTGTTTCTTTTCACATCTGACACCACAAACAGCTCACTTAGCTTGGTCAATATCTCTTAATCTTTAAAATGTGAGAATTTGACTAGTTGATCCCTTCAAGTTCTAAATCCTATGATCACGTCAGGTCTTACCCTTGAGCAGGATCTTGACATAAGGGGAAGAGTTCAACAAATTGATGGGGAAGTGGATTCTTTTCTAGATATAGATCAATTATTATTATATTAATTATATAACATATTATTGCTATATAATTATACATTGTTTTGTAAATGGAAATAGGAAAGAAAGAGGGATGGAAGGCAGGAAAAAAGAGGGAAAGAAGGAAGGAAAAAAGATAATGTGCAAAGGCATGGAGAAAAGGTCATGTAGAACAATATAAGCAAATGTCTACCTTACTGTTACCACAATAGTAAGGCATTTGGCACATATAGAGATCAGATTAGCTTTGCTGTAATAGATGTCTTTCAATGTTATATTGGAGAAGAAGGAAGAGATAGAAATGAGTAACTATAATGCCTATTTCTAGCAGAAAACAAATGGCATTAAAGACCAGGGCCAGGCATCAGTTGATATTCTTATTTGCCACAAGGAAAAAGACCAAAAAAGTATATGGGGGAGGGATTATTGATTTTATTGGTTCTCATTTCCAGATTATTTAAAAATGAGGAGTAATAGGAGTTATTCAGTTAGGCAACCTGGCCACTAAGTAGCATTTACACTTTTTTTTCTGGGTGCCATCTTTAAAATAAAATCTTTAATAACCTTTAAGTCTTGCAGCCTTGAGGGAATAATTTCCTTCATAGTAGTTCAAAGGTTTAATTTCACAGTAAAGCTTTTGAAATACAGTATTATCCCTTTTGTTCTAGAAAATTACTGTTAAAAAAATCGTATTTCAAAGTAATGATGGTAATGAGAAAAAGATATGGCCCAAACTTCAAAAGGGAAAAATGATAACCTCAGTTGCTTGGTCCTCTGGTGAGCCTCTCCCCTGTGTATTCTCATTTGTAACAGTTCAAAAACCTGGGGAATCGTGCAATCTTGCCACTGTGATACTACTCAGGCCGTAGTCGCTGAGCAATTCCCTCTCATTTTGGGATGATATAGACATAATGGAAGACATTAAATTTCTCATATAAATAAAATGCCATCAGCCTGCACTCCCACCATGTGGGTTTTCTGGAACCAGATCTCCAAACCATATTATCTGTGGAATTTTGAAGTCATTTTCTTGGACATTAAAATACCCCATGCGACGCTGCACATGAAAAAAAGAAAAAAAACACACATACACCACTCTAAACTCAGCTTCCTTACCCATTATTTTTGACAGGAGATGGCTTCCATGACCAGCTTTGAGGAAAGGGATTGTTTTCTAAGCAGAAGTGTTTGTTTGTTAGTTTCTCCCTCTGGTCATATCCTAGCATGTGCTCAGTGCCTTATGTTGGAATGTAACCAGTACCATAATACTCCCTGCAGTATTTCAATGAAAAATATATCGAAGACCAAAGATGATCAGTACATACACTGACAGGGGAAGATCTGCATGTTTTCATGGAAGTGTTGTCTACAGGACACACTAGGAAAATCTGAAGTATATAAATTCACATTGAGTTATTAGGAATTCCATTTTTGTAAAGGAAATTGGTACCCTAAGGCTGCAGTAATGAGAACTGGATATGATAATGGAGGAGATATGGGATATTGGAAAAAAGGTAACAAGGCAGAGTGAAGGATGAAAAAGAGAACTGTGTGCCTGCGGACAGTGGTAATAACTGGATAGTTGTCTAAGGGCCGTATAGCTTATAGCAGTAAAGAGAAATTTGGAAATCAAGGAAACCACAGTTCATGTCCTGGTTCTTATTAATTATTTAGTAATTAATTACTAAGTGTGCAACTAAAGGTGTTACTTAAACTCTCAGAATATCAGATAAGTCTCTGTCACAAAATATTTCAGGTAAGTTACAATTTGTAGTAGGGAGGCTACTCTTCTGGAATTTTCCACAATAAATAAAAACACAAGTTGGGGGGAACAAAATTAATTTGGGTGGAGTCTTCACAGACCCCCTCCTCTGGCCATCCCACTCATCAAATATAGAATGCTATAGAAAGTGTTCAGAGTGCTCTGTATCTAAATTGATCAAGACATTTTGGGGAATGAGAACTAAAAACATAATTGAACAATAGTCAATGAATAGTGGCTATCAGGAAACAATTTGATTTTTAGAAAGAGGGAAAGTCTATGCAAAGAGAACACAGTAGATGAAGAAAATAGAAATATACTGATACAGATGTGAATATACAGTAATAATAATCAAGATATATCTCTATGTATCTATAGAGGAGTATTTCTGATATATATGTAGTTATAGATATAGTTATTTAATCTCCTCTGTGTGTCTATATACATAGACACACAAATAATTTCATTTTAATGTATTTTCTTTCATTTCATTTATATTAATTCATACATTTATATATGTATTATATGTATTTGTGTGTGTAAACATACACATATATGTGGATATATACAGATACATGTGTGTATGTATCTCTCTATATACATATATGTGCTTATATGTGTATTCACATACACACATGTATGCATGTGTACATGTATGCCTATATGTATGCATGCATGCATGTATGCATGTAAACTCCTGGTTGACTAACCTGAATGAGTCAAAGGAGAGTAGTACATTAAAAAAAGATAGGAGAGGGAATTTCAGAGCGGGGCATTTTCAAGGCACGATGATGAGTTCTAATTAGAGATGTTGCGTTTGAGATGCCTACTTGATACTGAGTTGAAATTGTTCAGCTCTTATATAGGATTTGACTTTCAAGAGGAAGATGGAAGATGAATATAAGGATATAGGAGTCAACTGCATAAAGAAGGTAAGTGAACTTCAAAAATGTGATGTGTTATCCATGAGTTTCACACAAACACACACACACACAGAAAAATAAAAAAAAAATTTTTGAGATACTAGGGGGCAGGGCAGAGATAATGATCCAGCAAGGACAACTAAGCAGGAATAGTCAGATGATGAGTTGAAAGTAACATAGCAATGGCTCAAAAACCCAGCGAGGAGAGTTTCTAGGACATGATGTTACACAATATGAAACGCTTAAGACATTTTGAGAAATGTAAATATATGTGAAAACGTCACTGGGTTTAGTAATTAAGATATAATTTTTAATCTTGGTGAAAGTAGTTTCAATTCAGTAGTAAATTCAGATGAGAAACTGCAAGGAGATAAGAAGTGAGGGTACCTTTTTCAACATTATGTTTTCTCCTATGTATCATGAAATACATTGCAAACCAATGTTTAGTGAAAGTTAGTGAGTATGTGTGGAGGAAAAAGACAATTTGTTATATAGGAAAGAGCACTACCCTGAGAGTCAAGGAGAAGCTAGTCCTAGATCTCACCTTTCAAATCAAGTGAATTCAAGAAGCATTTATTAAGTGCCTACCATGTCATGTGCCAGGCACTATGCCAAGTGCTAAGGATACAAAGAAAGGCAAAATAAAATCCCTGTTCTCAAGAATCTCATAATCTAATAGGGAAGACAACTTGTAAATTTGTGATAATAGTTGTTTTATCATGGGAAAGTGGCTTAACTCCTCTGGCCCCAGGATTCTCCTGTCTATGATGTACATAATACCTCTATCTTGCAGGGTTGTCATGAGGATCAAATAATGTTGATATATGTAAAACACTTTCTAAAGGTCAAAGTATTATTTGAATGTCAGTTATTATTGTTTCAGATACAATGCTTGGCAGGAGCAAAAGGAAATTATTTGCTTTGCGAACAGTAACAGTCTGAAATCAATCCTGTCTCTGTGGAAGTATGTATGATAAAGCTATATTCTGGAGAATTTTGTGTTTCTCTTCTTTTTTACTTTTAACTGATGTCAACATCTAACGCAGATTTCATCCAACTCTTGGTTATATAGTGGGAGATGTGGAGGAGAGGGGATAAGACAAAGTAAATACAATGATACAGAATGGAGGAGAAAGGGAATGATGGAGTGATAAATGATGAGGAGAAATCTTAGATCAATTTGGAAGGAAAGTCTAGGACCAGGTAACGGGAGACGTGAGTGTTAGGCTTAAAGGATTTTGTACATTATTTGGCCTTCTCTGTGGATACAATCAATCAATCTTTCTATAAACATTTATTAAACACTTACTATTTGTGAGGCATTATGCTAAACACTGTGGATTTAAGAAGAAGCTAAAGAAACTTCCTGGCGATAAAGAGCTTACAATCTAAATGGGGAGGCAACATACTGACAAATATATCCAAAGTAAATTAACACATTATAAATAGCACATAACTAACAAAAAGAAGGCGCTGGGACTTAAAGGGGTTTGGAAAGCTTTCCCATAGAAGGTGGGAAATTAATTTGGATTTAAAGGAAGCCAGGGAGGTCAACAGTCAGAGAAGGGGAGGAAGAGCACTCTAAGCATGGCATACATACAGAGAAAAAGACTGACATTGAGAGATAGAATGTCTTGTTCATGGAAAAGTCAAGAGGTCATTGTCACTGGATCAAAGAGTCCATTTTATAGAGGAAGGTGTAAGAAGACTGGAAAAGTAGGAATGGATGAGATAAATACCAAAACAAGCATTTTGTATTTGTTTGTGGACTCAACAGGAAGCCACTAGAATTTATAGGATGTGTGTGTGTGTGTGTGTGTGTGTGTGTGTGTGTGTGTGTTTATGTTTAGAGTTATGGGTGGGAAATGATTTTGTTTTTAGATATGTTGAATTTAAGATCCAGTTTGAGATATCTAAGAGGCAGTTGTAGACACAAGATGAAAGGTCAGCATAGAGATTGGGACAGGAAAGGTAGATTTGACAACCATTATTGTAGAGATGGTAATTAAATTCACGGGAGTTGTTGAGATCACCTAGTGAATTAGTCTAGAAGAAGAAGAGAAAAGGGGCCAGGATAGAACCCTGAGGGATACTACCCATGATTAGACAGCATTATCTGGAGGAGGATTCAGCAAATGAGATGGAGAAGGGGCAGTTACTTAAGAGGAGAACCAAGAAACAGTGATGTCCTGAAAAATCTAGAGACGAGAGGATTAAAGGTGAGAGAGTAAGCAGCAGTGTCAAAGACTATAGAGAGGTCAATGAGAACGCAGATTGTAAAAAGACCATTACACATGGCAGCTAAGAGTTCATTAGTATCTTACAAGAGCAGTTTTGATAGAGTGATAATACCAGAAACTGTGCTGGAAGGGGTTAAAAAGAGATGAAGAAGAAAGGAAGTGGAGGCACCTATTGTAGCCTTGGCTACTTAGCACCTATGGCTTAGCACCTATGGCTTTTTTGAGGTTATCTACAAAAGGCAAAAGAGATACAGGATAATATTTAGCAGTGATGGAAGGAACAAGTGAAGGCCTTTTTAGGATGGGGAGGGAGACATGGGCATGTCACTAAGAAATGAGTCAGTTGACAGAGATCGAAAATAAGTGAAAGAGTAGAAATAAGAGAGTAGGCGATTTGTTGGAGAAGACAGGATGAAATGAGATCACTTGAACTGGTAGAGGCATTAGCCTTGCTGAAGAATAAAGGCACTTCATCATGTGAGACAGGGGAGAAGAAGGACAAAGTAGCACAAGGTACCTGAGTGATAGATGAGAAAGACAGGAGAAAAGAGAGCTCATGGTGAATGGCTTCAATTTATCTTTTAAAATATGAAACTAGTTTCTTAGCTAAGAGGTTGGAGGAAAGGGTTGCCATAGGATGTTTGAGAAGGGCAGAAAAGCTTTGGAAGAGTTTTTGTGGAGCATGGGCTAGTGAGGTGATTAGGGAACTATAGTATAGGATTGCCTAGCAGCAGTGAGAACCTAACTGAGGTTATGTAACAAATATATAGTGGACTAGGTCAGGATGGTTGCTTGATTTTCTCTATACTTGTTAATTAGTGTATGTGTGTGTGTGTACAGGAGTGAAGGTAATAAATGGTGGGATGGGAGTGTCTATAGACAGTTTTATTATTGTTATTAGTAGTGATAGTGGTGTCTGGTTTTCTGATAAATTGTACTTTTTTTTAGTTTTTCTTATGTTTGTTTTGGTTTTTATTTTGTTTAAAATAAATAGAACAGAACTGGTTTCATGCAGGAACAAGTAAGCTCATCATATCTAATCACACCACTATTATTTAGTTAAGACTAACCACCTCCTTCATCCTCTTCTCCTCTCTGATTAGAGACATAGGAGGTAAAGTATCAAGCTCTTCCCATTGACTCCCTTCCTAGAGGGCAAATCCTAGACTTTAGGGGTTATTACACTCTGCACCTGCTGCTTTGCTTGCTTTCAGATCCATGGAACAAGATGCTCTGTGCTAGATATCACCTGATATCTCCCATAACCCCAGCTTCCCTGAGTCCTTTTGTGTATTGTCTCCTACCATTAGATTGTAAGCTCTTTGAGGGTAGGAAGTATATTTACTTTTATTAATTTTGTCTCCAATATTTAGCACAGTGCCTGATACATAGTAGGGAATTAATAAATGTTTATTGGATCAGGTTGCTTTGGATTTGATGAGGAGGGATCCAGTAGCTAGTTGGTGATTAAATAGTACTTCATATGGAAATGGAATGATGTGAATTCAAATATGGCCTCAGAAACTTTTTAATTGTCTAGACCCTGAGAAAGTCACTTAATCTCTGTTTGCCTCAGGTTTCTTATCTGTAAAATGGGGATAATAATACCTACCTACCAGGGTTGTTGTGAGGATCAAATTGAGGCAATGTTTGTTATATGCTTAACACAGTATCTGGCATATAGTAGACTGTATTTTAAGTTATTTTATTGTGATTATAATTTTTTTTTTGCTTTTTGGAAGGACAAGGCTGGGAAATTAGGGTTAAATGACCTGCCCAAGGTCACATGGCTAGTAGAGTGTTAAGTGTCTCAGGCCGGATTTGAACTCAGCTCCTCCTGATTTCAGGGCTGGTGCTTCTATACACTGTACCATCTAACCACCCCTATAATAATAATAATTTTAATAATATTATTATTTCTATTACCAATGTTAAGAAAAATGGACTAGAAGAGGAAGAGACTAGAGTAAGGAGGCATATTAAGAAAGAGGTAGTGTGAAATTGAACTAAAAGATATGCATGCATAAAAATAGAATGAGTAGACTTGGATTCTACCCTTGATTCTTCCACTAATTAGGGTTGTGACCTGAGGCAAACTACCCAAACTATTTTGACTCTGCAAAACTTCATTTTCAGGGTGTACTTGTGCTTGCAGGCTTGTGTGAGCATGTGTGCATATGTGCATGTATATATTTGTTTGAAAGGATGCTAGGGGTGATGGTTTGGGCTGGAAGATTTCTGTAGATCTAATGAATCTTGAGGTATAAGAGGGGTGGCTGGAGATGTTGTTATGGGAATCTGAAGATCTTCTCTGCCCCTAGGCCCTTTGAAAGGCTTAAGTGGCTCTGATACCTTCCCTGATTTGAAAGTATACTCTGCCCTCTAATAGGCTGAATGTAGTCACATGGAGCCTGTGGCAGGAAGCTTGTTCTTCAGGAATGCCCACCCCTTATTACTTTGTGATTGGGCAGTGGGTCAAGAGGGCTGTGACATTCTCTGATCCAGAAGGCTATGGATACCCTGTTGTGAGTTTTTGTTTTGGGGCTCATTTTGGAAAGAGTTGTGTGATTTGGCCAGAAGAGACTCTGGGAAGCCATTGAGCCCCCTCCCCACCAGCTTTGAAAAACCCAAATGTTGGTGCTTTCCTCTGTGGTAACTGACAAGGGATGGATGTAATGCTCAGACGGCTGGAAGCCCATCTGCTAATCTGGTTTTTTTTTGTCTGCTTGTAACTTCTGTTTATAACTTTTGTGTGTATTCACTGAAGTTCAGGGTGCTGACTTTTTTCCCCTGAACTAGGTAAAAGACATATATTTGATTGATTAAAGTAAGATTCTTAACTCATTTCAAGTTGCTTTCCTTCAGAAAAGAAGATCTAAGAAACTGTCCTAGCAGCCACCCACAGCATGCTAGGGTGCTTGCTGATACAGATGTAGAAATCAGAGAATTAATTTGAAAATACTTTTATGAAGTGGAATTTATAATTGGTAGTTGTTCATGTCAATTGACAGTGACAAGTTGAACTTATTTCATGTTGTTAGAGGAATTGGGAATATGTCGTCAAAGAAGAGAATACTTTGGGAAGGTATGGTCTGTTCCATCAAGCTTTTAAAATGTTGTTTTGTAGAAGATTTTCTATTGCCTCAATGAAAAGAATGTCTTCCAAGTAATTATGGGAAGATTGCAGTAGTGACTCCTCCATCACTGCTTGTCTTCAAGCACAGGCTAGGTCAGTTTTTTTTATTAGGATGCTGTAAATGAGATTCATTATTTTCCTGGGAAAAGAACCCAATGACCCAGAGAAGGCAGCAAGGTGTGATGCCTTCTTGAGTCAGAAGATTTGGGTTCAAATTCTATTTCTGATTCTTACTACCTGGGTGATCTTAGGGAAATCACTTTGCTTCACCAAGTCTCAGTTTCCTCATCTATAAAAATGAGATGTTTGGATAAAATGTCATCTGAGGTCATTCCAACTCTGACTCAGTAATTTTTAAAACATCTCAAGCTTCTTACAATTTTTTGATTCTTGGAATGGATGTGGAGTTAGTGGTTTGCCAAGAGATTACAGTCTGGATAATTAGAGGAATGGAGTTTCCAAGAAGAGAAGTAGGGAAGAAAGAGGCAGTCAAGTCTTTTGTTGTCTTTCATTCTTTAATGAAATCTTCAACCATTAGTGAGGCAGCCAGAGGATACTTCATGCAGAGGGCAAGCCAGTTCACCTTGTGGTATTTTCCAGTCTTCTCACTAAGGTGCTTCCTTCACACTTCAATAATTCCTTTTCTAGCTCTTAGAATAAAGAATCAAGTTTTCACTGATGTGGTTAAAAGGCATAGAACATAATGTAACAGCAAACACCACCACTTATCTCATCTTCATTCCCCTAGAAAATTGTGTCAGGAAACACATGTAAATTGTAGTTAACAAATGAGGCATTTAGAGTCCAGTTTCGATTGCTACACTACATGAAGTATAACTCTAGTGAAGTATGGGGGAAGAGCAGACAGCTCTCCTAAGTAAAATTTAAAACTTTCAACTAAGAGGTTTCCAGTAAAAGTTCAGAGAATCTTAGCATAGACAGTTCTCATTTTAAGTAAGGCAAATTCAACTTTATGTAAATAATTCTGAAAGAAATACACATTCTAATAAATTATATATGCTAATTCAATGTAAAAGACTGTGCTTACTCTCTTTTGCCCCTCAGCTAGGTGATAAAGCCTCATACCCTCTCCCCACCCCCACCCCAAAATAAGACAAATTAAAGACCTTCCAAGTGAAAGCAAAAGAACCAGTGGGATACTTTGAGATCTCCAACTCTGAGAAAGGAGACCACTGTCCCAGCTTTTCCATCTGGTGTCCACGTGTTTTCCTTCCATTAGTCAATGCTGGAGTATCTGTCCCCAGTCCACATGTGCATCTGCCTCTCCTCCTGTTCTTCCTTGTTCTGGACAGGACTGCATGTGACTAGCACCAGCCCCAGGATCTCCTTTTCCTCCTTTTGCCTCTCTCTCTGCCTCAGCTCCCAAGTTTCCTTGAACCATGTGCTACCACTCCCTTTCCCACACAATTTCAAATCAAGTTAAAATAATTTTATTTAGAGGTCTACATCATGGTCTCATTATGCAAAACAAGAACTTTCTCTGAGCTAGAAGGCTGTTAAGGTCAACTCTTAGTTTAAAAAAAATAGATCCTCTCAAAAGTATTGATAATGAGTCATTGTCCAGTTTTTACTTGACCTTTACAGTGTTGAGTAAGTCACAGAGTCATCTATCTCTGTCTCTGTCTCTATCTATACATACATACATATATAATATATATGTATGTATTATGTATGTATGTGTGTATGTATATATATAGATGCAAATCAATTTGTGGTTTTTGAACTTGTGTGTGTGTATGTGTGTGTGTGTGTGTGTGTGTGTGTGTGTGTGTGTGTATTATAACCAAAGACTGGTGCTCAGATTGCAAATGACAAATACTTCATGCAGAGGGCAGGCCAGTTCACCTTGTGGTATTTTCCAAACTTCTCTGTAAGGTATTTCCTTCACATGTCATTAATTCATTGATGTGGTTACCATCATGGATCCACATTTATGTGTTACCATATAGTAAATACTTCTAGTAATAAAGTTTGTAGGTGCATAAAATAAGAACAAATGATTAGAAAAGGAAACACATTATTTTGAAATAAAGATGGATTTTATTTTTTTCACCCAGAGTAACAGATTACTTGAAATTTGCCAAAGCATCCATAGATTTCAGCTTACGAATCATGAGTATATATAATAATAACATGATACAAAAATAATCATCATAATAAGCATTTACATTTTGCTTTAATGTTTGAAAAGTACATTCTATCATATTATAATGACATAAAAGTATGTGCTATTATTATGCCCATTTTATAGATGAGGCAACAAAGAAATAAGGGACTTGTCTAATGTCATACATCTAGTAAGCATCTAAAGCTGGATTTAAACCTGAGTCTTTCTGACTTCAGATCCACATTATTCACAGAACTGACAGGCTGCCAGTTGCATCCAGAAGTTACAAGCACTTCCCAAATGGACTAAACAAAAGTCTAGCCCTGTAAGTAGAGTCTGGGACACTTGTTACTTTGGGATGCAATGAGCCCTTGCTGTAATCCTATCTCCTCTAGCTTTCTTCATGGCATTGGGAAAAAATGATTTCCCCTTTTTAGGTCTCAGTTTCCTCATCTATAAAATGACAATTACAATGAGTGTTACAAAGCACTGCTGTGTGGAAAATGGTCTTATGAATCTTAAAAGACTATATAAATGTCAATGATTATTAGAGCAATAAAATTATATTTTAGATATTCCCTATTTGCCAATTAATTTATTTCATTAAATAATTCTTCCATTGAAGTCTTCCTGCAATATTTCACTGTAGAATAGAAATGACCCTGCTTTTTAAAGGCTCTGCCAGGAGAGGAAAAGCATGGGTACCATTAATGTGAAGAGGCTTCATATTTGTTTATTGGTAACAGATATTGTATTTACTATCTGAGCACCAGCCTTGCTAACTGTAGAGGGGTTTCACCGTGATAAATTGTGGAACACATGAATAATTGTTGCTGTTTATTGTTTGTATGTTGTTGTCATTGAAGAAAACCACCCATCAGAATATTTATTTGGTTGTAAAGAGATTATAATTTCTTTCAGTGGAGAGAATTTCCAAATTAGAAAAAAAATAAATCACAGGGCAAAGATAAGGACTAAGCCTGTCATTTCCTTGATACAAGTAGCTCCAAATTAAAGAAATTCCCTCTATCAATAAAGGAAAGTTTGTTTTCTGCAACTTATACTCTTGGATAGTTGCCAGGGGCACCAAAGTAAAGGATACCTAAAATAATCATCTATCAAGATAATAAATGTAATAAACTGAAAATAAAATAACCAAATCTATACCATAGAATGATATTCAGAATACATTAATTGGTCTCTTCTTTTCCACTTGAATAATATCCCCATATTTTCCCCCAACTCTTGTTCCTAGAGAAGTATCCCTGAAAACAAACATTTGTAAAAGAAGAGGAAGAAAAAAATACCCAACGTATTCAACATATGGAAAAAAAGACAATATAGGCATACCCATGGAACATCTGCCACATCTCTCAATAATGAGTTTCTTAAAACACAATGGACAATCTGTTAGAATGGAATTAGTAGATTTCTTATTTGCAAATTAACTTTAGATGAATCACTGGAGCATTTTATGAGGTCCTGCTTTGTTGGCATGGAGGTGAGCTTAGATTTTCTGATGACTAGGTCAGCAGAAAGATAATGTGAGTCAGGTTGCAGCTCAGAGTCCCAGTTTTCTTCTAAGGAAAAAGGGAGATAATCACTTTACAAGTTACCTCATAGGATTATTGAGAGGAATATTTTACAAGGTTTTAGGTGATATATAATTGTTAAGTTATTCATAAACTGAAATTCTTGAATATGAGATCAAAATATCATCATTATAGGTTTTCCCTCCAGGAATGTAGATATTACAAATCAGTTTCACATTGTAGAAAGAGCATTGGAAAAGAGTCAGAGGACATGGGCTAGAATTCTGGCTCCACTTCCTGCTATGTGTGTACCATTACATAATTTGTTAAGCATCTCTAGGCCTTAGTTTCCTCATATCTAAAATGAGAAATTTGGGCAAGATGATTTCTGAAGTCCTTACATCTAACTCTAAATTCACAAAAATATAAATCCCTTCATGATGGCCAATTCTGTCTGATGCTTATTCATGTTTCCAGGAACTAAGTGACAGAGGGTTAGTCTAATGTTCTAGGGGGTTTCTATTCTTTTTCTTAACATTAGAAGAGTGTCATTTGAGTAGAGACACTATGTGATGAGTATTACTCATTCTCACCATTTGGACAACTCATTTTCTTATATACCTAAACATTTAAAACATAATATCCTTTATTCTGCTTCTTTTTTCTTTTTTTCTTGATTATAAGTCATGATGTGTTTACACTCACTGTATATCTGTCCAGAGTCCTAGAGATAATTTTGAATTTCAATTCTCTACATAATGTAGTGTTCCATGAGTGACAACCATAAAACAGTGGAAAACTGTTATTATTCAAGTTAAGTCAAAAAGCATTCATTAAATACCCACTATTCATCAAAAATAATATCATGATTGTGGTGATGGTTCTTACAAAGCTAGAAAGACTTTGAACTTGGTTCCAGTGATTCAGTTTGCATGTCTGTCACCTAAGCACTATATTACCCAAGGTCATTGGAGAGGTTCATCAACATGTTAACTATAAGACAAATTACTTGTTACCCACAACAACTTTTGAAGACTCTCCAGTGAGTAACGAATATTAATTTGCATAATTTGAAGGAATTTCTACAATAATGAGACTGAAATATCCTTGGTATATGGATAACCTAAGTAATTCAGTCAGTGATATTGGTAGTCTGAAAGAAAAAGTGGCATTTAATTTTGGACACAAAAATCAGTGAATCTGTAAACAACCCATGTGTAACTTCTAGTTTTAAACGTTATCACCCTTGCAATTATTGTCAACATTGTTAATTATTATTGTTTTTGTTATCATTTGCTGATGATGATAAGTTGAAAATATCAAGTTTGTCTCTGATGGTTTTCAACAACTATGCCAATATGCAACCTATCATTTTCTTCTCTTGAACTTTTAATAGGATATAATCTTAAAGATACATATATCTGTTGTTCTAGTTTGGGTTAGTCACAGAGTAAGCCTTAGACCTGAACATTAGTCTACCATTCATATTTTAAAAAACACAACTTATTTGTTTGAGGAGAAGGTCAACATTAGCATTATGTTTTAAAGCTATGTGCCCCAGGGTATGGTATAAGACATTTCACATGATTGGCAAGGGCCCTGGGTAAATATTGCAATTTAAACCAATTCTCCAAAATTAAAAGGTTTGGCAACATTTATTTCATTCTTCTTTCAAAATATATTTTAAACTAATCTTTGTCAACAGATTAAATAATAGGAAGTATCTTATTCTTGAATGATGAGTGGATAATGGTTGCCCATTTAACTGATTCTCTCATAACGTTCTCAATATTGAACTCATTATCCCAGAGAAGGGTTTGAAACACCAAGCCAAATTTTATCCAGTTTTGAGAGATGAAACAAATGTGTCACAAGGAAATATAAATTTCAGAACTTAAGAGTTCATTGTCTAGAGCCACCAAAGAAGTTTGAACTGGACACAGAGGGTCAAATTTTCCCAAGTAATAAAATCTGAAATACAACTTATTCCCTCAGTTAAACATGTTTTTTCTCTCTTGCTCTTTCTCTAATGAAGGCATAGATATAATTTTCCCCAATTGATGGGCATCCCCTAAGTTTCCAGTTTTTTGCCACCACAAAGAAAACTGCAATAAATATTTTTGTACATATTGGTCCTTTTCCAGTTAATACTTTTGATTGCCCACATGCAATAGTTGAAAATCTAACTCTCTATCCAATATAGTGCATTGCTTTTCATTTTATAAAAATTTGCTTCTAATATGTGTGTTTGTAGATACATATTCTAATATCAAATCATCTAGATAAATATACCACTAGCAGAAATCTAGCATGGTCATAATAAATGATTCTAATGCAATGCCATGTTTTTGGCCAAAATTTTGAAAAATATCTATATTCAATAACGTTTTTTCTATTATTTTCTTTGTTTACCATTCCCAGGTTTATATTACA
Source organism: Pseudocheirus occidentalis (assembly GCA_028646575.1). Classification (NCBI taxonomy): domain Eukaryota; kingdom Metazoa; phylum Chordata; class Mammalia; order Diprotodontia; family Pseudocheiridae; genus Pseudocheirus; species Pseudocheirus occidentalis. Next base: position 90,505,804 of record CM053596.1, on the reverse strand, counting down.
CATACATAAACACATGTGTGTTTCTGGATACACACAAATATATGTGTTTTTACAGATATAGCTATAAGGATATATAGATAGATAGATACATAGATAGATAGATATGTACACCAAAAGAAATTGGTAGAATGCTTTCTCAATTTTTGAGAATTCCTATAATATTAATTACATTTGCTATCATTAAATGTTCTTTAAAAGAATTGATTGAATTATCATATAATTGTAGTCTGACCAAGTCTTTCAGATTTCTAATTTGAAAATGTTTTTTTAAAGCAATAATTAAATTTCTTTCTCTGAATTTGGCTTACTTAAGATGTTAGAAGAAATATTATAGACAGTAACCCCTTCATTTTGTTCATGAGAAGCAGTCTTGTTGAGATTTCTGTGACTTAATCAATACCATAGAACTATCAAATGTATCAGACAGCATTCAAGCTTAGGTCCTTCTAACTTGAAGTAAATTCCTATATCTTTTATATCACTCCATCTATCTTATATTTAAAACTCTATGGGCCTCAGTTTCCTCATTTGTAAACTAGTGTTAGCAACACTAGGGTTGTTATAAGGAAATCACTTTGTAAACCTTAAAATTCTGTTTGGGAAAACAACATAAATTAGTGGGAAAAGGCATGAAACTGACATGATAGAATCTGCTTTAGAAACCTAGGTTACTGTCTAAGTGATCTTGGGAAAGTCACCTTACCTCTTATTGTCATTTTAAGTCTGTTTCCTCAAGTGTAAAAGACAGGAGCTGATGATAGAGCAGATGGCTGAAGTGCTTGCTTTGAGCTCTAAATACTTTAATATAAATGTGAGCTATTATTATTATCACCTTCAGTGGAAAGTATCCATGTTTTCTTTGAGAAGGTGCTAATTAAATGCTTACAACTAATCTAAAATTAACAGAGGATATAATGTAGCACCTTTTATTGGCTCAGCAAGTTACAAGAATAAAAGTTCTCAGGTCACACAGGTCCCTGTTTCAGGTGTAGTTAATTTAAGTGAAACTGTCATTTCTGCTACTGAGCTTTCTCTAAGTATATAATTACATCGTGTAGAATGAATTTATCAAAACATTATCACATTCTCCAGTAAGAGAGGAAGAGTTTAGTAAAGAGGATTTGAATTCTGGTATTTTCAACAGGGCAAACAATGTAAGAATGAAGTATACATTTCATGACTTTAAACTTTCCTTCTCAGATATCAGCACAGTGTGCTTCTAGCTATTTAAAACTGTCTCAAAATAGCATGAAAAGACGACTTGTTTTGAGATACTGTAACTTCATTACTTAAATCACTGTTATAATGGAACAGTGGTCACTATATTCCCATTTCTATTCAAAATAATAAAATAACAACAGAAATAGAGAATGGATTATGTGAGTTGATTTCACTCTCAAGATAAGATAGAGCCCGGTAATAAGGATCAGGTTGAGATTTCCCCTCCTTTTCATAATGCACATCTCTATAGTGCTTTCTTCACCTCCTTCAAAAATACACAAGCAAAAAAATAACACCCCAGTCCCCCAGGTATACAAAGGGACAGAACATTAATACTTTCCCTTAGGGGGATTATCTTCTAGTTGAGAATGTGTAACATATTAGCTTGCTAATATTTTGCATTATCATGGGATGTCCAACCCCATCCCCTGCCCCAATGTCATTGGAAATGTAAAATTTAAAAATGCAATATAATTGCCAGTCATTATTTTTTTCTTCCTTAGAGGAAATGAGAAGAGAGAAGGGGATGGGAAGGAAGGAGGAAGGGAAGGAATGATGGGGAGAGGAGAGAACTTGACTTCAGATCTCTCTGACACCTAAGGAGGATCATCATTACTATACCAGATGTTCTTAATTTTGGATCCACAGACCAATATATCTGAGTATATACTTCATATCTGATGTGAAAAAATTACAATCTGATTTCAATGTGATTATCCCCCTTTTAATGATATGGATTCATTCATTTAAATGACACTATTCTTAGGGGGAAAAAGGAGGTCCAGAGGTTTCTCCAGTTTGACAGAGGATTCCATGACACCAAAAAGCTTTAGAATATCTACTCCTTTCCATTCTCTTTCTGCTCCATCTCTCTTAGATTCTCCTTGTTTCCATTTATTCATTATAGGCATTGCAGAATTATAATGTAGTTATAATTTATTTGTACACATAACATGTATTCCCAATTAAATGAGATGCTCCATGAGGACAAGAATTGCCTTGTCTCCCTGAACTTTGGTGCCTAACATAGTTTATTTTTCCCACATTAGAAGTAATAAACAGATGAATTAATTACATATCATCACAGACAATTATCATTTCGTACGTATTTTCTCATCTCCTATTCATTCTTAAAAAGTGGCTTCTGACTCCACAACTTAACTAAAATTGTTCTCTCTATGAAACAATGACCTCTTAACGGCTAGATGATATTGACTTTTGTCAGTCTTCATGTTTCTTGACCATAGCATCACTGTTGATGTAAAATCTCCTGCTCTCCTAAAAATCCTCCTCCTCTTTGATACTTTTACATTCCTGGTATTTTACCGCACTCTTCTCTCATGCTCTTCCTATCACCTCTGATCATTCATCTTAAGTTATTTTCAGTAAGACAACCATGCCTTACCTACAGTGGGAGGGAAGTTCAGGGATTTTATCTCCTGTGACCATAGTTTTTGAGATGGAGGAGATCATGGAAGTCACCAAGTCCAATCTTTCAAATTGCAAATTAGGAAAACAATGATATAGACTTTAATTGGCTCCCTATGATCATACAGCTTTTTA
>CM053596.1:90489165-90502520 GCA_028646575.1 Pseudocheirus occidentalis | reverse complement strand
ACCGTTCAATTTTCCTGTTTTTGTTCAGGACACAACACTCTATTAAAAAAGCCAGGTAACTGCTTTACTGTCTTCCTAAAATGTTCTCTCATCCTCTTTATCTAATCATTTGCCAAGCCACATCATTTCTAGCTCCTCATACCTTACGTGTCTCCTTTCCATTCTTTTGGGCACAAACTTAGCTCTCATCACTTTGTGTCTGGAATATCTTAACATCCATTTCATTAGTTTCCCTGCTTACAGTATCTCCTCTTTCCAGTTCATCAATTGCACAGCTGTCAAAGTGACATTCCTAATGTAAATATCTGAGGGCATTACTTCCCTGATAAACAAAACAAAACAAAACCAAACAGCAACAACAACAAAAAGTTGCTCTTTCTTTCCTTTTGATTGAAACGGAAACTGCTCCATTAATTTTTTTAAAACCTTTAAAATCTAGCACTATTCTATCTTTCCATACTTGCTGCACATGATTCTTCCTCATGAACACTTTCTGCCAGTCAAACTGGCCTATTTGCTTTTCCCTTGACACACTATCCAGTTCCCAGTCTCTGCTTTCTCCATGCCCCTTCATCCCTATGTAATGGGAGGACTTCCATTTCTGGTTAGCCATGCAGGACATGCACAATATTCTGTGCAGGGTTTCAATTCAATACATGGAAGTTTGGGGAGCCGTTTTCTGGTAATAAGTCACTAACGGCATAGTGTTTTATAATGATTAAGAGTCTTTTGGTTTACTGAAGATGAGGAAGAACTAATTAATCAAAAGAATAAAATACAAACTTAATAGTCACACTAAAGTTTTGAAAAAATATTCTCTCATTGTCATTTATCTGTCTGTTTGAGGATGATTTTAATTGAGGATAAATTTCTTTTTGCTTCTCAGTGGGAAAAGGCACAGTGACCCTGGCCACTTTATCTCCCCATCCAGTTGTCATATGTCCTTGAGTATACCATCGCTATTTCTTTTGTGCTTTTTCTTTGCTCATGTTAGGTAAATGGGTATCCAGGAGTAGAGTGGACTTTGTGGGCTTTAAAATGCTGGAAGAGTAATCAGAGGTTTCTCAGGAACCAGAAATGATAAGGGAAAACAGTTAGTCGGTCAGTGAGTCTCTCAACTAGAATTTAATAAGTCTTCAATGTGCCAGACTCTGTACCAAGCTCCACATATACAAAGAAAGGCTAAAGACAGTGCATGCTCTCAAGGAGCTTGCAGACTAATGAGAGACAACATGAAAACAAGATATATACAAGATGAATTGGAGATAATCAATGAAGGAAAGCATTAACATTAGCCCCACAGTAAAAATCAACAACAACAACATAAAACAAACAAACAAAATAAAACAGAGGCTAAGCCTTCTAAGGAACCTGGCATGAAGAGCAATCTGTTTGACTTAAAACAGCAGTTAAATGATGTTTTATCTGAGACATCAAGTCACAGAAGGATATAATCCAGCTGAGGAAGAGAGCAACTAAGCACCAATCCATGATTAATCCAAACCTAAAAATTAAGTTTGCTAGAGATTCCTTAAATTTACAAATGAATTCCCGTGACCAGAAATCACAAGGTACTCCTAGGTTGCATATGATCGATCCTATGTATATGCTTCAGTATAATTGTACTACAAGTTTGGGTCCATTCTCTCCAGAATCTAATGGGCATCTGCACTGGGTTAGTGTGCCTGGATTTGGTGGAAAATGAACCTAACACTTGAGCTTAAGCTAGAGACTATTTTCTCCATAGGAGAATATATTTCCTAGTTTTCTTTTCTTTTCTTTTATGGAGGGGAAAGAAGAGAACAAGGGGTTTTGTAAAATTGTTCTTTTTAATCTTTTCAGTAAATAGTCTTCTGTAAAATCTAATAGATGTCAAATAATGGATGGATATTAAGGAGTGCAAATGAGCAATAGGCTAGCAAATGATGAAATTAGAATCTATAGTATCTGACATTTATCCCTATAATTCTCAGGGAAAATTTTTCCCTGACTTCTAAACAATATAGCTTAACAGTTCAACTGGGCTTTGGGAGAATGAGTCTAGGGAGTGCAGCTGTAACTTACTCTTGCCTCCACTACTTAGAATCCCTAGCTTTCTTTAAATATCAATACGCATGAAAAATCTTGCTGATTACTTCAGGGTTTTTTGTGTAATTACCCTACGACATTTGTATTTGTTTATCTATATGCATGTCTTTTCCTTGCTAGTAGACTGTTAACTTCTTGAGGACAGGGACTTAAAAATAAATAATGTGTAACCCCAGTGGCTAACACCAGTAAAGTGTAATACTTAATAAATGCTTGTCTATTCAGTTTAAGACAGAAGGAATTTTGATGTCCTTAGTATAAGAAACTGGAGGAGGGATCTTTTTCCATTAATAGACATGTAACTTAGCAAATAAGTCCTAAGAAATTATATGAGGCTAATAAAAGTTAACTCCTTCAGATAGAAAAAATATATATATTTTAATGAAGTGAGGAAATAAGGACATGAAAGTAATTATCAGGAGACATGATAATTTGTTAGATCTATTTTCATTCCATATACATTGAAACACTGATAGCAGTATTTTTTGTGATACCAATAATTTGAATAAAAAACTGTAAAAATACAGATGCTCATTGATTTGGAAATGGCTACACAAACTGTGATACACGAATGTAAAGTATTACTATGCTATATGGTTATATGTTACTATGTATGGCTATATTTTACTTTGCTTCATGGTGCCCACTTGAATTTGATAACAATGATTTAGGTGATTTTTATGATTTCTTCCAAATATAATAGTTTATGCTCAATGAACATAGGGGGCACATGATAAATACTTGGTTAATGGATATATTTCTTTGTAAAAATAACCATTGATGTCTTTTAAAAAAAACGTACTCATAGTTATCCCTAGCATATAATATTTTACTACCATCTTCCTGTCCCAAACAACCATCACATATAATAAACAGGTCTTTAATATACAAGTATTTTTAATGGGGGGGGAGCAAGGAAAAGAGAAAAATACAAAACCATAGATCAATGTATTAAAAAAATAAATTCTGAAAACATGGGCAATATATAACATCTGTATAACTTTTACCTCTATGAATGGATGAGTAGAAGGTATCATCTGATATCTCTTCATTTGAGTCATGCTTGTTCTTTTTAAATTTTTCAATATTTGTTCGTGTGTGTGTGTGCATAATTGTTTCCATTTATACTCTTTATCTTCTTTCCTAGGTTCTACCTACTTCACTCTGTATCAGTTTATGAAGATAGTTTCACGTTCCTCTATCACATTTCTCATTTCTTACACCACAGAAATATTTTGTCACATTCAGGTATCACAATTTATTTAGCCATACCCTAATCAATGAATATATACTTTGTTTCCAATATTTTGCTAACACAAAAAGGCTGCTTTCATTACTTTGACATTTATGGAATGAATATATTCCCAACACAATTCTTGTTCTCTGGTAATTATATCCCTTCTAGTTCTCTCTCTATATTGCCCTATTATCTTAGTCTACCCTATATTTCACTTCATTAAATGTCACAAAACTTAGGTAAAAATTTGGAAATACACATTCACATATAGATATGTGTATATATGTATGATTTTGTATATATACATATATATTCCTGTACATATACATACAAATGGTTGGAAGTGTAAATATATTTTTGTCATTAGTAGTAACAAGGAAAGAATATGCAATAAGAAAGGAGAAGTGGGTAGAGTTCTGCAGGGGAACAAACTAGCCCAAACCCTGAGGCCTAATTTGTCCTTGAGAAGAACTGACTTTGATGATAATTCTCTCATATTCATGATAACTTTATGTAGTTCCTGAAACCCTCCTTGCTCATTCCTTTGGGTGCAGCTTACACAAGCTGCCTGGAGACCCATCTAAGTAATAATCAAAAGGGTAAATGACAAGTCTATTATTAAAGTTTTGATTAGTACCATTAGCCAGAGGCTAAAGAAGGTTTTTGTTTAGTGATTTGGAAGCACCAAAAAGGCAATTTTTACTTTGGTTTCTAAGTGATTGCTAGATAATGAGTGATTGACAAGTCAAATTGTCAAAATGTCATTTTTAAAGCATTATTAAAACATGCACGTGCACACACACATGCACACACACACACACACACACACACAGACTGACTCAATAGCTTCCATGAGGCAGCTCATTTTAGAGCTTAACCTCTGCCATGCCAAATTACTTTTTACTTAACCATATTGCTAGCTGTTCATGAATCATACTTTAATCAAAACAATAAGGAATAAACTTTGCAAATCCCTTGTAAGAACTGGCCTAGCAGTAGTTTAATGAAAGGCCATTTCAATGATGCCCAGATTTAATTATTTCTAATCTGTACACTTCCGAGGTCAATCCTAAAATTCTGTTCAGTCCTCACTGGTGGGGTTCTTGGGACATTTTAACATTGTTATAAGTACAGTTTCTAGTTTCAATGGCTAAGAATAATATGAAAACACATTTCTGGTTGTTGTTTAAACCTTTCATTTGAATGACCAAAAGAAAAAGAAATTAAAAAAAGGCAAAGCTCTGTGAGTGGGAAGAGACTATGATTTGAAACCAAATGTTCATTTCACTTTAAATTTAGTTCTCAGGATGAGATTCTGGAAAGACTGTGGAATAGATATAAAAAAATACCAATATCTCCAGATTTCACTGACAAATAAAATAAAATAGCATTGGGGCAGAACAATGGTCCTCCTGGTACAATTGCTGAAGATCAGAAGAAAAATTTGAGGACAGAGGTTTGGTTCCTGTGAAAAGTAAACATCTCTAGTGTAGTTCTGCTGAAACAGCAGGTGGGGAACCTTAGGTTTAACAGTCTTGGGAGGTAGCCTTGGCCCCAGTCACAGGAACTTTAACCCTCAGAATAGTGTCGGTAGTTGAACATCTGTGCTAGGGAAGACTGATGGAACCTCTGTTGATAGGGAATGCCAAACCCACATTGCTGCCAAGATGCAACTTTTGGCAAGTAGGAACCAGAACATGCCCCATGAGTGTAGAAGTAGTGGGACTGAAACACCATTGACTGTGGGCGTTTATGGGAGGGTAGAGTTCTTGACTTCATTTTTCAGGTCAGAAGGGAGAACTGAAGGAATAACTGAGGCCAGATGCACCATCCTGAATAACTTAGGTCTAGAAATAATTACAAAATCATCATCATCATCATCATGATCATCATCATCATCAACATCATCATCATCATCTGCTACCCAAAAAGTGAATGGGCAAAAGAGAAAGAATTCAACTACAGAGAATTACTATGGGAATAGAGAAGACTAGGTTTGTCTTCAGAGGAGGATACTGAAGCAAAAAAAAGCCTCTCCCAAACACCAAGAATAGCCTCAAATAGTCACCTGCTCCCCCAAAATATAATTCATAGAAGAACTTAAAAAAGACTTTAAAAATTACATGAAATGTAGAGGAAAAAATTAGAAAAGGACAATCTAAAAAAAAAGACAAAAAAGTCAACCAATTAGGAAAGGAGATCTAGAAACTTTAAAGAAGAAAATGACTCCTTGAAAATAGAATTTGACAAGGAGTAGCCAAAGAACTTATAAGAGATAGAGAAATAATACAACACAATATAGAGAATGAAAAAAATAAAAGGAAAAGTGAAACATCTCATAAGTAAAACAACTGATTTGGAGAATAGATCAAGAAGAAGAAACATAAGAATAATCAGACTACCTGTAAGCTACATTCAAAAATTAAAAAAAAAGAATCGATACAATAATAAAAGAAATAATTTAAGAAAATTGTCCTGAAGCATTAGAATAAAAGGGGGAAGGAGAAAAAAATTCTACTGACCACAACCTGAAAGAGATCCTACAAGGAAAACCTATAGGAATGTTTTAGTCCTATTCTCAACTCCCCAACTTAAGGAGAAAATATTATAAGCATTAAGAAAATAAAAGTTAAATATGGCAGTTGCACAATTAGAATCACACAAAACATAGTAGTAGTGACACTAAAAGATTGCAGGTCTTGGAACACTATGAATTGAAGAGGAAAAGAAATGTGGTTGTGCCAAAAATACCACGTCAAGCAAAGGTAAGTATAATCCTGAATTTAAAAAAAATCATTTAATGAATTGCCAGACATTCAAGATTTTGTTAAAAATGAGCAGAATAGAAGATTTGACATATGGGATCCAAGAGAAATATGGTATATACCAAAAAAATAATTACAAGGGGTACAATATGGTCAGACTATTTAATTTTTATATGAGGAAACATGAAACATATGTCTAAGATTTTTATTAGTAATTGACTATTTTGAAAGAAAGATTCATATAAATCTGACTTTGATATTATTTTTTAAAAGTAGAACTATTAAAGAAAAGGTAAAAAAAGAGTAATTATCTTATACAAATGAGGTGCAAGAGGAAGAACTGACACAGAGGGATACTGGGAAGTGGGGTAGGTTAAGTAATAGAATGGCAAGGTAGTGAGTAGAAGTAAGTTTACTGGTTTGATATTTTTTCTTGAGAATTGTGTCTTAAACCCAAATCAGTCTAACTCTCATTGATTGGCAAAAAATAAGTCCCTGTCCCAAGCTCTATGAGAACAAAGGACAAATGATAGCAATAACAGGTAAGTGGGAAAAAAAATAACTCACTTGTTTTGTACTTAAAAAAAAACAAGGCTTAGAATTGAGAACCTTAGGAACCTCATGATATAGAATTGAGGTTCAAATGAGATTATATTTGAGTAAGTAAAGGGTTGATATTTACTTAGTCAAGCCACCCCACCCAACTTAAAGCAAATGAAAAGATACATAAACAGTCTTAATCAGAGCTTTTAAATTAAATGTGAATGGTGCTTAAAATCCACTGGATCAACTTAAATGATATCAGGTAGGGATTTTGTTCATATTGACTAATATTGATCATGCATTCTAAACTCTGTAGAAAACAAAACAACTAGCGGTGGCAGTTATTTAGCAAAGTAGATAGAGCAATGGCTCTGGAGTCAGAAGGTCTTGATTTTAAATCTGATCTTAGACACTTAATACCTATGTGAAGCTGGCAAAGTCACTTAATCCCAATTACTTCCAAAATAAGAAGAGAATGAAAAAAATATATCTAGCTATGTGGAATTATAAACAGTGATGCAAGGAGATATTATTTCAGCTTAATCCCTTGAGAGGCAGTCACTTGAATGTGTGGTTAAGTTAAAAAGGTCATTGCTACATGGCTTTGGCTGAGAGTAGGACCCTGTGAACTTCAGAGGGTCTAGACCAATGGTTCTCAATCTGTGGGTTATGTTCAATTTAAATACATCCTGCATATCAGATATTTATATTACAATTCATAACAGTAGCAAAATTACAGTTATGAAGTATCAACGAAAATAATTTTATGGTTGGGGGTCACCACAACAGGAGGAACTGTATTAAAGGGTGACAACATTAGGAAGGTTTAGAACCACTCGTGTAGACAATGTTGAACTTAATAATGCTTTTCTACAATGTGTATTTCACTAGACTTCCAAAAACTAAGATGGTGGAGGGGGAGCAAAGATGATAGAGGAAGCAGTAAATTGGTTTAGTTCTCCTGTGTTCATTTACCTCAAAGAACCTTAAAATAGTTCCCTAGAACAAATCCTAGAACAGCAGAGGTGACAGGAATATAGGTGGAATGGTGTTTTAGCATGGAAAATTTGGAGGACCAGTAAAAGAGATGCATCTCACTCATGTAAAAGTACACCACATTCCAGGACAAGCAGTATACCAGCAAGCCAGAAATAAGACCCTCCTCAATGAACTAGCAGGAGATCCTGAGGCCCAGTGTGGTAAAGTAATTAAATGCCAGGAAACTGCATGAGCCAGGGAAACTAGCAGACTCCAGCCCCAAGAACTAATATGTGCTTTAGCATACCTCTAAGCAGATAGGTATACTTTAGGGGCCATATCTCAATGTGCTTTACTGTAGCCTTTGTGAAACACACAAAAACCCCACACATGCTAGACACCACCACTAACATGCTAGACAACAACCTCCAGGACTCTAGTTCAGTACAAGGTTATTTGACAGACCCCTACAGCCACCAGCAATTCCAGCCCCACTTCAACAGAGCACCAGAGACAATCATCCCCTTTAGGTCTCAGGGTGACATCAGCGCAGTTCCAGGTAAACAACCAGGGCCTGCAGACACTGGAAAGAGAAGCCTGAGACAGAACCCCTTCTGCCCTGAAAGAAGAGGTCAAATTTAAAAGAAAATAAAAGGTAAAAAAAAATAAGAACAAACAGCATCATCAACAACAACAAAAAATAATCTCACCATAGAAAGCTATTATGGTGACAGAGAAGACCAAGAAACAAACTCAGAAGAGGATAACAATATCAAACACCATTGGGGAAAACCCCAAAGAAAAACAGGAAGTGGTCTCAAATCCAGAAAGAACTTATGGAAGAGTTAAAAAGTAGCTTAAAAATCATATAAGAGGGGCGGCTAGGTGGCGCAATGAATAGAGCACCGGCCCTGGAGTCAGGAGTACCTGAGTTCAAATCCGGCCTCAGACACTTAACACACACACACACAAAAAAACTAGTCGTGTGACCTTGGGCAAGTCACTTAACCTCAACTACCCTCCAAAAAAAAGCAAAAAAAAAATTTAAAAAAAATCATATAAGAGAGGCAGAAGAAAAGAATTGGAAAATAAATGAAATTGGTGAAAGAGAATTATGAAAAAAGTATAATTGGCCTAATGGTAAAGGAGATACAAAAATTTGCTAAAGAAAACAACTCCAAATAGAAAAGAAAGTACAAAAACTAATTGAGGAAAGCAATGCCTTAAACAACTTAGAAGTCAGAATTGTGCAAATGAAGCTAATCACTCTATGAGATAACAAGAATCAAACAAAATAAAAAGAATGGAAAAAAATGGAAGAAAATATAAAATATCTCATGGGATAAACAACTGACCTTGAAAATAGATCCAGTGGAGACAATATCATCATCACTGGACTACTATCAAAAAGAGTATCTGGACAGAATCTTTCAAGAAATAATCAAGGCAAACTTCTTTAATGTCTTGGAAACTGAGGGCAAAATATGCATTGAAAGAATTCACTGATGACCTCAGGAAAGAGATTTCAAAATAAAAACTCCAAGGAACATAGTAGTCAAGTTTCAAGATTATAAGGTGAAAGAAAAAAATATTACCAGCAGCTGGAAAGAAACAATTCATATATTGGGGAGTCACAATCAGGGTTATGCAGGTCTTGGCAGATGCAATTTAAAGGACCAGATGTCATGGAAGATGATATTCCATAAGGCAAATGAGAGAGGACTAAAACCAAAAATCACTTACATGGCAAAATTAAGCATAATACATTAAGGTTAAAAATAGTCACTCAATGAAGTAGAAAGTTTTTAAGCCTTCATAAGGAGACCAGTAGTAAACCAAAAATTTGACCTCCAATATTAAGACCTATGAAAAGCATAAACATGGTGAAAAGGTAAATGTAAAGCTAAGGGGTTAGGTAGAGCTTAATTATTTACATCTCTACATGGGAAGATTGTACTTGTAATTCTTAAAATTTGTATCACTGCAAGTACAGTTAAAAGGAATATACATAAACAGAGGGGAGGAGAATGAGGTGAATTTTAGGGATCATTTAAAAAAATAAAGGATTTAAAAGAGGAATACAATGGGTGCAGAAGGGAAAGGTAGAATGGGGTAAATTATTTCACATAAAGAGCCACAAAAGACCTATTACAGTATAGGAGAAAATCAAAAAGTGGGCAATGAACATTACTTGAACCTTACTCTCATCAGTATTGGCTCAAAGAGGAAATAATATTCACAACCAGTTGAATATTGAAATCCATCTCACCTGTCAGGGAAGTAGGAGGGGAAGAGATCAAGTAAGAAGGGTAGGGTGGGGACTGATGGGAGCTGGGGTGGGGGTGGTGGTGGGTGTGTAGATGAGGGGAGATGGTAGAAGCAGAATAATAGTGAGGAAGGAAAAGGTGAAAGGAGAGGGAGGACAAACAAGAGGAAGAATAAGATGTAGGGAAATACACAGTTGTATACACACATTATACATATATATGTGACTGTGTGTGTGTACATATATATACATACACATATATAAATACATATATACATCCATATGTTAATAAATCTGAGGAATGTACAGTGTAAAATCTTCAGAAGATATTCTTCCAACTTTTCTGGAGGAACTTTAAATAAGAGGAACTTAGTACTTCCTGTTATATATCAGTTCAAAGTTGTGTGGTTCTAATTGGCAGTGTTTCAGGGTTGTATGCTGAAATAAATAATGAGAAGAATATGGAAATGTCAATCCTTCATTCACTAGGATATTTTTGAAGTTATTTATAGTTCACGCTAATAAAAAATCAATAAAATCCTGTTATAATGGCACATTAAAGACAAAGAAAGAAGCAAAGCAGGATTGCAAATTGACCAAAATTTATAAATATTTTTGTATTATTTATATATATATAGTAGGTTTTGAAGAAAAGCTGTTATAAAAACAGATTAAATAGTAGTGATACATTCTATATATATACATATACACACATGTATACAGATACACACATATATACATTTTATATATATATTTACATATACACACACATTGTGTGTGTATGTATTCAGAAATTCACAAGTGACAACACAAAAAAGTGAGGCAGGAATGAACCCTATGTCCCTTCCACTTTAATCAGATTATGATCATAAGTTTCTTTAAAACTTGGTAACTGACTTTTCTGAACTCAGCACTCAATCTCATACCTCTATGAATTTGTTCCTACTGTCTAACCATTTATCATATTTGAAATCCATTCTCAGTTTCTCTACTTTTCTAAGAATTGCTAACTTTGCTCTTGTGCCAGCTCAGGTATCCTACCCCTCTGAAATGTACCCTGGTTCAACTAATTTTTATTCTTGTCTCCACTTATTACTGTATATTTATTTAAATGTGTACATGACATATTTCTTCACTCCCACCATTGGAATAAAAGCTACTTGAACATAGGGACCATTTCATTTTTGCTTTTTAATTTACTGTACCTAGCTTAGTGCCTTATGCATAGAAGGGTTTTTAATTTTTGTTGTTATTGTTGAATTGAAATATATTTCTTTCCGATGTGAAACTTGAAGAATACTTTCTTTGATTTTAAAGCATTGAGTAACATGAGATATAATTAAACACTCTGATAATTTCCCATATTACAACTCTGGAGTTCACAGTGCATGTCTCTGTAATTACTTCTATATGTAATTACATTTACATAATACTTATATGATTTTATTTACATAATAGCTAGGCAATTATTCATTTTCAGAAGCTCTGTAGATCACTACAGAAAAGGAGAAGATGGAGCTATATTTAAATCAGACAACAACTATGTGGTGCCGAAAAACAAAAAGTTTGTCATAGCCTGGTCGGTGCCACAGAAATCTAGAAATTATTCCACAGACCATAAAAACAGTGTAGTTTGAGTCCACTTCTGAACTGTTGCTGGGAGTCTATGGTAACACAGAATCATACAATCTTAGAGTTAGAAGAGATCTTACTGAATACATAGCACAACTGATATTTGAGCCAGAGTTTTCTCTATAGCATCCCTATGGATAAAGGGATGTGTATAGGGGGTGGGAAGTTCTAGGTCATGCAGTGGATAGACTGCTGGACCTAGAATAAGGAAGACATCTCCCTGAGTACCAGTCAGGACTCAGACACTTCCTAACTGGGTGACCCTGGGCAGGTCACACAATCCTGTTTGCCTCAGTTTCCTCACCTGTAAAATGAGCTGGAGAAGGAAATGGCAAATGACTCTAGTATCATTGACAAGAAAACTCCAAACGGGGTCACAAAGAGTCAGACATAAATGAAAAGTGACTGAATATCAATAAGTAGGTAAAGTCCATCATCTCTCAAGACAGTCCACTGCACTCCATTTCTGGATAGTTCTATTTGGGTGTGTTTTCACACATCAAGCATAAATTGGGTTCTTTGTAACTTTCAGTTATTATTTTTAGGTCTATCCTCAGGGACCAAAGAGAAAATGTCTAATCCTGTGTCCACATATCAATTGTTTCAATTTTTGCTCTTGTTCAGTCATGTCTGACTCTTTGTGATCATATTTGGGGTTTTCTTGGCTAAGATACTGGAGTGGTTTGCCATTTCCTTCTCCAACTCATTTCGCAAATGAGGAAACTGAGGCAAATAGGGCTAAATGCCTTGCTGATGGTGAGGTAGCTAGTAAGTGTCCGAGACAGAATTGGAACTCTGGTCAGCTTGACTCTAGGCCCAATGCTCTATCCAATGTACTACTTAGCTGCCTGACAATAAATACATGAAAACAACTCCTCCCCTCCACCCACCACCCTTTCAAACAACAATACAACTCAATAAGTCATCTCTTCTAAATAAACATGACTATGCTATTTTTTTTAACTACAGAGTGAGAAAACTGAGCTTTATCTTAGATGTATATACAATTTCACATAGGAAAGGGACCATAGTTCCCATGACATTAATTCAAAGTTGCATTTTCTTTTTATGATCCATCAGACCTAAGCCTTTTGTTCTTTGATGCTAGAAAAATTTCCAGGTATCTTTGAAATCCAGTGTCATTTTATTTCTTTAAAAAATATATACTATGTTTGTTTGTCATTATTGTTATTTACCATGACATCATTCCGATACACAATGGTAAGTTACTTCTATTTATGCCTCTTTAAGAAGTATATATGGAGTTCCAAACCGTTATAGGCAATTCTGTGACCAAAAATGATACAAATCTCTGTTCTAAATCTCATTTCTATATAAATACAGAGTTTAATTGCTTTTATAACCATGAACTAAAGTGAGATTACACCATAAATTTCTGCTAACAATACCTTGGGCCTAGCAATGTATGGACAAACATTTAACTGACATCCATACCCCATACTCAACTCCACACCTCCAAAAAATAAAGGTTATGAAAGAAAAAAAGTCCATAACTTCCTTTTTTGAAATGAGATATACTCCCCTAACCTTAAATCATACTCAAAAGCCTCATTTCCTTTTCTTCTAGTTTTGCACTGTAATTCTGATAATACCAGCTAGTATCTCCTAAAGCTCTGGGCAAACCCTTCTTTTAACTACTACCCACAGAGTATATCTCATTATAGGGGCACTTCCCCTTTTTTCCTTACTTCACCCAGAAAAGAAGTGAGGTTTCAAAGGAATTTAATAGCAATGATAAATCAAAACATAGATGTAGATATAAGTATATATGTAGATTAAAGATACAGGTATCTATAGATATCTATATCTTTATATAGAAATAAGT
>CM053596.1:90476330-90489065 GCA_028646575.1 Pseudocheirus occidentalis | reverse complement strand
TCTCATTATAGGGGCACTTCCCCTTTTTTCCTTACTTCACCCAGAAAAGAAGTGAGGTTTCAAAGGAATTTAATAGCAATGATAAATCAAAACATAGATGTAGATATAAGTATATATGTAGATTAAAGATACAGGTATCTATAGATATCTACATCTTTATATAGAAATAAGTTAAAGAATGTCACCATGCAACTGAGCTACAGAGATCATAAATATTGTCTACCTAATGTAGGCTTTGCCAGACAGCTCCTACATAAATGAACTAAAAACCATTGTCTAAGTACTGTAGGAAATCCTGGTTTTTAGTTTTCATTTTATTTCTGAGAGGTTTCTCATGAGCATAATTTTCTATCACTTCCCTGTAGTCATTTTTTTCCTTTTTTAGTTCCTAAGAATCCTTCTGTCTTGTCTGATTTCAAATGTTAATAATTTACCCTTCTATGTCACAGAAATCCTGTGTGTATGTGTGTGTGTGTGTGTGTGTGTGTGTGTGTGTGTATTCTTCATTCCCCCATTCCCCTCTGTCTTGGATTTGATACTTTCAGAGTTTCAACCCCAGTCATTTCCAGACATTTTCATTCATAAGCCCACATCCACTGAGTCTTCTCTTATTTTAAAAAAAAGTATATGTCTTTATCTATTTTCTTACTTATACTAGCGTTTTTCATCATAAGTTTGTTTTGGTGTCCTTTTTCTTTTACTGTGTGTATTGTTTTGCTGTTTTCACTTATTTACCGTCTTCCAAAAATTTTCTGAGTTGATCATGTTGATAATTTCATGGAAAAATAACATTTATTCAATTCCTATACTTCTGTTTTAGGATGGGGCACAGGACAGCTATCACTTCATTTCCCACATCACTGAACTTCTTTGACTTCATTTCTCTTCCTTCCTTCCTTCCTTCCTTTCTTCCTTCCTTCCTTCCTTCCTTCTTTCCTTCCTTCCATTTTTTAAAATATTTTCTTCACTCATTAGATTGTAAACTCTTTGAGGGTAAGAATTGTCATTCTTTTTAATATTTGTATCTTTAGCACTTAGCACAGTGTCTGGCACAAAAGAGGTGTTTAATTTGAGTTTATTGATAGAATAACTGCCTTTACCCTCATTTGAGTCCATTAATTTAAATTCTTAGTCAAAGGGTATGAATAATTGAGTAATTTTTCATACATAATTAAAAATCACCTTTCCAGTTTTTAGACAAATTGACAACTTTAATAAACTTCTCTTTTTCCAGCTTCTCTCTTATTGTTTGTTTTGCCATCTTTGCCAGATTTTTGTTTGTTTTTGATTGTGAAGGAAAAAGTTAAGGTTATTTTCATTTGCATTTCTCTTGTTATTAGTAATTTGGAGAAATCTTTTTAAATGGTTTTGGGTACTTATTCTTCCATCAAAAAAGCTCTCATTCATATCCTTTCACATGAAGAATTTGTCAGTTCTTTTTAGAGTGCTTCAAGGCCTCTGACAGAAGTCAAGGTAAATGTATTCCTAAGAAATTCCCGAATAAGTGCAGAGAGTGGTGAAGGAGGGGGTCTTGTCTTTGGGCTTTCACTAAATACTGCTTACTGCCTGAGATTTAATCTTCTATCACTGATAGCAGTGGAGTCAAGCCTGTTACTTGACCTTGTGTTAACCACAGACTTCTATTGATCTGAATTTGATGGTTACAAAGATTATTACAGTATTTTGGAATAAGTTTAGAGTCTCTTTTTACATAACCAAAGATAAAATTATAGCCAATACACTTTTGGTGAAAAGTCCTTTTTATTGAATGAATAACTGAACCAAGTTATCCCCAAAGAAGTACAAAAATAGAAATAAAAATAAAAATGTCATCAAAATACGTCTGCATAACAAAACCACTTGGATAAGTACTCTCTATGTCCCTACAAGAGCATTGAACATAAAATTAAATATAAATGAGAAGGAAAAAACTCATACCTTCAAAAATATAGTCTTAAGGTACCATCAATAAAGAGTAATAATCAACTTTGCGAGGCTTCATGGTTTACTGGGCAAAGCATTGAATATCAATTTGAGGAGTACTAAACTCATATTGGAATTCTAACTTAGTATTTGATAAGAGGCAAATTATGCAATCTCTCTGAATATAAGGCATCTAAGTCATCTAATAAAGCTACAAATGTGTCACCCTCTAGTCAAAGGAGTACCCATAGCTATAAACTAACAGATCTATGTCATACTGACAAGTTCACAAATATTTTAACTGAGGCATTTCAGTGTGTGTGTGTGCGTGTGTGTGTGCGTGTGTGTGTGTGTGTGTGTGTGTGTGTGTGTGTGTGTAGACTATCTTAAAACCCAATGGCATATAGTCTGGTTTGTCTGAGAAACCTCAAGTGAGTCTAAACTAATCAGTCAGTTTGTTCTCACAAGGACATTACGGGTGAGCTGGGATACAATCTTCTTTGATGAATACCTAGTGAGAGTAAATCTTGGATGGGTTAAGTGCCTTGCCTGGGGTCAGGCAGACAGTTATAGAATCTTCAATCATTATTTTTTTTCATTTCTTTATTCAATTTAAAAGAAAAAAAGTAATCTTTTCAAAAAGACCTCAGGGTATGTTAATGCAATTTCTAAATACACATGATAAGTAGATTGAGGTACAGCCAAAAGAAATAATAATAAGAGAGAGAGAGTTAAACTCCTGATATTAAGGTCTTTCTGTGCTCATTGTGAAGATTTTGCCAGTAATGTGTGAGCCATATAGCTGGGTGAGGGATTTGAACTAGTTCTGTATTATTTGAAGGCATATAGTTTATTTTGCTTCAATTATAATCCTTTCCACTTCAAATATAGGAAAATTGTGACTTAGGAATTCAAGGACTCATTAACTGCAACGCATAAATTTCCTCAAATATCACTAGTCATTATCATGGAAAGGATATTGATCTTAGTGTGTAAAGACATGGGTTTAATGCCCACCTCTATCACAAAAAAGAGAAAGTTGTACAATTAATTCATCCATACAAGAACTCCAGTTACACCTTGTGTAAATCAATCAAGAAATCAAATTATAAACTTCTTTTCAATCTTTCTATGAGCCAAGAATTGTGTTAATGGTTCAAGATACTAAGAAAATAATAATTATAATATAATAGCTAACACTTTTATACTGCCTTCTATGTGCCAACCACTGTGCCAGTGCTTTCTAAATATCACCTCATTTAATCCTTACAAGAGTCATGGGAAGTAAGTACTATTATTATCCCCATTTTGCAGCTGCAGAAACTCAGACAAATATTATTTATGTGACTTGCCCAGGGTCAGAAAGGTAGTAGGAAATTGATAGGTAATTTAGAACTCAGGTTTTATGGCCTCTAGGCCCAGAATTTATCCATTGTACCACCTACCTTCCAAGCAGGGAGTTTACATTCTAATCTGTAAAATGACAATCATAAAATTTACACTGGTTAGCCCATTGGGCTGTTTTGAAGAAAGGTCCTTCTTCTATGTAAAGTCATAAGAAAGGCGCATTGTCATTTTTGTTGCTAGCAGTAATAACCCTCCTTTAGAGTGTTCTTCTGATGCTTCATTATAACTAAAATTGATCATAGAGCCTCGAAGACTAGGCTGGAGAAGACAAAAAATTAATATCTTCCCTTCAAGACCTAGCTTGTATAAATGCAGAAAGACCCATTACCACATTGGCCAAACACTGATAGCTTCTTTGAGTCTAGCAATTCTCCAAGACTGTTTACTGAAGTCTTGAGGGGGTCATAATAGGAACTGGTGAAATGAGTATTCATCCCAACAAAATCAGAAACTGGAAGTGTTGCAGCTGTTGTTATTCCCAATCCCAAAGAGTCATGCTGCAATGCTTAATTTCTCACTAAAGAACTCTAGGCAAATCATTTAACTTTTCTTATTTTTTGTTTTCCTAATTATATTTGTTTAATGGAGGTAGTAAGACTTGAAGTCTTTATAGGCTCAAAAGAGATGATGTATGACATTTTGATAACTTTAAAGCTCTATACAATTGTTAAGTTCTTATTGTTACCTTCATTATAATTAAAAGTATATTTGTGGCAGTGTGGGAGAATGTTTAAGGCATGTCAAGAATACCTAAAATACCTCTTCATGGAGGACATGAGAGAGCTCTTGGGAGAATAAAGTCCTAGCCATACAGGAACATTCCGTATTGCCTTAACATATGGTTGGTAGGCCTTTTTCCATCAATGGTATACCATTAAAAATGGTATTTGCTTTGGACGCTTTAAAAAATCTTTTGCATTATAAGTTCAGGGAGTAGAGCATCCTATCTGGGATAGGTTTGTGTGTCCATATAGCTTCTGAGTGGGAAGAAGCAGGCTATGGTTTATAATTAGAGAGCATTCTGAATAGATGAGAGTAAAGAAGTCACTTCTACCCTCCCAACTAGAATATAGCAATAGCCTCAACCAGAAATGTAAGACTATTTTGATATTTTCAGCTACATAACCAATGAAAATATATTGGCACAAGCACATGATAGGCCAACACACAGTGTCCACAAATGTTCTAGTCTTTATTCTTCTAGGAGCAACTTCCTATCATCTTCCACAAGAATTACACCAGTTTAAGTGTTTTGCACTAGTGTCATATCCCCCATTACAACATATTTGTAGTCTCATGATAAAATCCTCCAGAACAACGAGACAACTCTTAGTTTCACCTGCCTTTCTTCAAGTCTCAGTTAAAATTTTGACTTCTCTAGGAGACCTTTACGAGTCCCCACAGCTGTCACCTCTGAGGTTACTTTTTGTTGATTTTTTATGTGTATTGCATACACCTAATTGTGTATATGTTATCTCCCCTTTTATAAGGTGAGGTCCTTTGGGGCAGGTACATTTTGTTGTTTTTTTTCCTTTGCATCCCCAGTACTTACTTAGCACAGTACCTGGCACATAATTAAGTTTTTAGTAAATGCTTGCCGACTAAACAACAACAGAGTATAACATAGAGTACTGGACCTGGAATCAGAAATGCCTGGGTTCAAATGCCTCCTTTAACATATTCTAGCTGTGAGACTCAAGGCCAATCATTTCCCCTTTCTGTGATTAATTTCCTCATCTATAAAATGAGAGGATCTACCTCCATGGACTCTTAATGCTCTTTCAAAATTTTTCTCTATGATCCTATGGATTCATGCCATGAAAGCATATGGATGAAGCACTGGGATGATAAATAATGCAATTTTTCTTCACTTCCCCTTTTTCCCCCCAATCATCCAGTTATTCATGACCAAACAAAATTCAATTCCAAGTCTAAGTTGTCACTGATTGGAACCTTAGGGCCAGAATATGTGGATCTTTCTTCCTGGATCCCTCTTCCATGCTTTGTATGCTGGTCTAAGCATTGAACAAAAAAAAATATGTCTCAGCTGCTTCTCTTTTTAACAAGTGCTCCTTACTTCACCAGAAGCTTGTGACAAGGAACAGTTGGTGGCAAAGGGTTGACTTCTCTGAATGAGAGACATTAATTAAAACATTCTATTATTACAAATGAAAACTACAACCACCATGGCCCCAACTGATTCTTTGACTGTGAAATTAATGTCACTCTAAATAACTGATGAGTTAAAAAAAAACAAGAACAACAACAGTCTCTTACATCGCCAGAAGCCCAATACTCAGAGCATCTTGTGTGATAACCATAAACACAGGGGAAGACGCTAAATGCATCTGGTCACCTTTCAGCATCAAAGGCCAACATTAAGAGACAAAAATAAATTGGATATAAGAAATTTTTGAGTCTTAATAACTTTGGTCCTGATTTTCACATCAATACAGTCCTTAGGCCAACATCCTTTAACCAAAATACACATTAAGTCTTCCAGTAGTAAGTTTAATTTGTGGTTTTAACCCCTCCATTTCAAATTCAAGGGGAACATCTGCTCCACAAATCATTGTCACTAGCATTTCAGTAAGCAATGCATTCATGATTCTGATTAGAATGGGAAGAAACAGTAGGCTCCCAGTGCATATCAAACAGAAGAACAATGAGCGCAAAGATTATATTAGGAGGACTGTGACTAAAGAGGCTTAGACAGAATGTGTGTTGATAAGGTAATTATTAGTCAGAGTGAATTGAAATGTGGTTTCCTTAGGAACACTTGTCTAGAGGAGTTCTGGAAGGAGGGAAGCAATAGTCCACTGCCCACCTTCTCAATTTCTATTTTAAGTATGTTTGGGGGGTTCAAATCAAAGCAGTGCTTTGGAGTCAGATTTTAATTTTAAATAAAGAATTTTAATACTTGAAGACATACCTGCTTGGTTGCTCTCTATTTTCCCTCACCAAGTCAGGATCAGTAGACTGATGATGTCAGATGGCTGTCTGGGGAGGGGAGGGAGAATCTGAAATGAAAAATGCATGTAGAAATTGAAAAGATAGTTCGAAAGTCTCAAGAATACCCCTAGGTTAAGGGATTATAAGTCAATCAATAGCATTTCTGGAACTACAACTATATTACAGAGGCCTAAACTAAGCAGTTAGGATAGTACCAAAAATAGCTTAGAAGAAGCAAACCTTGCATACCTCACGCTCTAAATAAGTATATGCTAAATAATATGAATTATTCTCAGTTTTCAAGTGATTCACAGTTTACAAAGGCTTTTCCTTATAATCAATAGTCATGTGATAAAGTTTTTCCATTTTATTGGTCATGGAAATTGAGACTGATGGGAAACTGAGGTGAAGTACTTTGTCCATGGCCACTTAGTGATAACCATCCAAGTAAGGACTAGGCCTTATTTTTGACTACAAATTCCATGTGTTTCTTGACTTTTCACATGGCAGATCTATTAATAAGCAAACTGGCAGAAAATTGAGGTCATTTATCAAAGGTGCTTTCTAGTCTCCTTAAGAAGTCCTTTCATCATCTGTGCATGTTAATACATAAGAAGTAATGAATATTCAAGTTCTCATTAATGTAGGAGAATTTTGTTTAATAAAAACTGATACCAGTTGGATCTAGCTGGATCTAGTTGGAACTGAATGAATAGTAAGACTGAGGGTAAAACCCCACAGTGTAATTACAGAATATGGGCACAATAATGACACACCTGGAAAGAAGTATATATGACTGTTGTAATCGTAGGCCTCCACTCGTCTTTTCATGGGAATTGAAAGTCCTTGAAGAAAGGAGCTAAAGCAGCAAATAGTCCTAGTATTTAGGATATGGACTCGATGTAAGAAGAATATGAGTGGCTTCAGGCCAAACTGATGCTTACAATTTGTTCATCTGCTAAATTGATTTGTAGTACTCATATACCCCAAAAATAAGGTATGTTTTTTCCTTCCCTCCAGAAGAATGGGTATTATCAAGATAGCTTAAAAAATTAAGAATTCCACCTAATAACTTATGGTTTTCAAGAGAGGGTCCATATAGTAGTGAGTTTCCCCTCATTAGAGATTTCCAGGCAAAGAAAAAAATGGACATTTGTCAAATGTTGTCAAAGTTAGAGCAAAGTAGCTCTATCACATTCCTCATTGTGAATACTAGACTTTGCTTCATACAGTCTAAGAATCTCATTTAGTTTGCCTTTTTGCAATGTGGACATCCACTGAGCTACTTTTCTTCCTTCTAGTTTTTTGACACTGTGAATGAGTGGGGTGGTCTCCATCCTCATTCTTATTCCTCATATATATATATATATATATATATATATATATATATATATATATTGGAGCTTCCATTAGGAGTTTGGCCTGGAAAACTCAAATGATGGTGTCAGAAGAACTGCACATTCCTTACTGATGTATTTCATTGTTATTGTTAGTCACTTATTTCAGTTGTGTTCAACTTATCATGACGCCTTTTTGTTTTGTTTGTTTTTTGGCAAAGAGACTGGAGTGGTTTGTCATTTCCTTCCTAACTCATTTTACATATGAAAAGACTGAGGCAAAGAGGGGTAAGTGCGTTGCCCTCTTAAGTGTCTAAGTAAGTAAGTGTTTAAGGCCAGATTTCAACTTATGTTTCGTGACTCCAGGACTGTTAAATCTACTATGCCATATAACTGTTCTAATTGTCCAATAATATCATTTAATTACAATATACTTCCACTGAAGAAGGGTCAACAGCATTTCTCAGTATGGAAGGTCAAAAATACTAAATAAAGATACGTTCCAAGTCAAAATAATCATTGTACTTAATATATAATATTTAAATTAATTAAAGAAAAATCAGCACCAAATTCATATGGATCACGGTACTAGATGTTGGGGGATACGCCATAACTATCCAAGTAAGGACTGTTTGATGATTTGAAATTACAATCTTTCAATGGCATGTGATATGCAGTGATAACTATAGTACAATCCATTACATCATAAGTGCATCAGAGAAATGAAAAGGAGTACTAGAAAAAAAGTGGTAAAAGTAATACAATATTGGCCAATTAGAGATAACTTACTGGAGGAACTGATTCATAGGATCGCAGATCTACAACTGAAAGAGACCTCAGAAGTCATTTAATTATACCTTACATACACCCCCTTCTTACCCCTCCCCCCAAAAAAAGGATGAGGACATTGAGACCCATAGAAATGAAGGGGCTTGTCCAGGATCACACAGCTAATCAAAGTCTGGGGTGGGCTTTGAAACCACTTGAGAGTAATTTTGAAAAGACTCCAACTTCAACGTGCCTTCCACTATGTCATGTCATCTGGGCTTTAAAGCACAGTTAGGAATTCAGTATGTTTAAATGCATGAAGAATATGGGTATTAATATCTTCTGACGCCAAGTCCAGCTTTTTCTCCACTATCCTAGACATCTTTTTGAGTCTTTTATATGTGGGTAATACTGTTAAACTTCTGGCTTATTAGAGTTGTTATAAAAGGAAGGGGGATTGAAGTAAATTGTAAGATTTTCTTTAAAAATATATATGTATGCTTTATATCTCAAATGAAGTCACAGACTGTGAGCCACAGTAACCAAAGACTGAAACTTCTAGAATGGACCACTTCAGTTTCTGGATTTCTGCTAAAACGGCAAAGGATGGCCTGTTTGTTTTCTGGACACATGAAAAGAATAATTGCATAGAATCTGTGAGGCTTCAGATCACAGACTCTAGTAATCTACAAGGAGCTCAAAATATATTGAAAAGTGTCACCCAGGAAAAGGGAATTATCTTGAATTATGCAAAAACAAAACTAATATTTCAGTTTGTTTCTAGCAAGAGAAAGTGATGTAAGATATTAAGAAATTATATCAGGTTCATAAGTGTGTAATTAATCTTGTCAACAGATATAGCAAGACTGAGCCTTGGGTGAGTACAAATCATGAGCCTTGCCATTTACTATACCAGACCACAGCCAATGAGACCTGGATGATTCATCTCCTCAAAATCCCAGAATCCTAGAACTGAAAGTGACCTTGGAAGCCATCTGTTTCTGTCCTTAGGGTAATAGATCTAAAGCTAGAAGGAACGTCAGAGAGTCAACCTTTTATTTGAAAAGTGGGGAATCTAAGTGTCAGGAATGTCAAATGACCTGCTGAAGTTCATACAAGTAAAATGCATCAAAGATAGGATTTGAACTCAAATTTACAAAATTATAGATTTTAGAATTTGAATTGACCTTGCAGGCAATCTAGTCTAATCCTTCGTTTTTATAGATGATTACTTGAAGCCATGAAAATTAAATATTTTAGCCTAAGTTTATATACGTAGTAAAGGACAAAGGTGGAGAATTAATCCACATACAGACAATTTAATAGTAGTACCATGTCTCCGTGATTGAAAAATTAAAAAAAACTGTCTCTGCAGGAAAATAAACTATTTAATAGAGGATTTTAATTTAAAATGTTTTTCTTCAATATAGTAGATGTCCAGTTACTAAGCAGGGACTAAATAATCGGCACTACAGTAATGAAATATTGCTATGTTGTATTAAGTATTTAACAATATTATATTTGAATACTTGGAATTGAGAAGCTGAATAAGAAATACAAAAAAAGTGAAGTTATCAGAAAGTTAGAAAAATATACATAATGACTAAACCAATGTTAATAGAAATAATTGAAGGAGAACAAAATGGAGAGAAAGAAAAGAAGTAGATGGAGAAACAGAGAAGGAAAGGAAGAGGGAAAGGGGGAGAGGAGGAGGACGAAGAGGATGAGGAGGAGGAGGAGGAGGAGGAGGAGGAGAGAGAGAGAGAGAGAGAGAGAGAGAGAGAGAGAGAGAGAGAGAGAGAGAGAGAGAAAGAGTAGAAGAAGGGGAGGAGGACAATAGAGGAGGGAAGATAGGGAACAAGGGAGGAAGAAAGGATACAAAAGAGGCAGGACAGAAAGAAGGGAGTTCTCCAGTTCTATTCTTTGCAGAAACAGTAAAACTCTATGTATCTTACTTTCAAGATCATTCTGGTCAATGTTTATAAGCTGGTTCTCTAGCAAAAATAAAAAAAAGAATGTTTACCAGACTCTTTTTTCAGTTTAAACTGCATTATTGATTCTTTCTGAAGTCTAGATAATCAAAAGAATAATAATCGTATTTGTAAAGCACTTGGTGAAAATTACATTGATATATATGTTAATATCATCAAATAATTGTGAAATTATTTTATGACTTCTATTATTCTATTAATTTAATAATTAAATTTATTACTGCTTTTATTATTATTGTTAAAGTTTAATTCCTTATCCATGCCAGTCCTTTGCTCAATCATAAGCACTGGAGAAAGATGATATTTATTCTGTTATCAAAGAGGACCATGACGACAGGGAGATGATGACATGACTTGAAGTTCACTTTGATTTGAGGGAAAAAGGGCTGTGCAAGTTCACCAGCCTCACTTTCTCCTCCAGAGCCATCTGGGTCCAATGGCTAGATATTCATCAGGATGACTGGAGATGGCCCAAGATGCAATGGGAGACCCTGGCCCTTTTAGGCTAAGGTCTTTGCAGGTTCTCAGTTTGAGTGAGGTAATGTCCATTTAATGAACAGGCTTATTTAAGAAGGGAGTCAAGGGATGCCCCATTTAATTTTTAAAAAATGTAAGGAAAGAAGGAAGGAAGAAAGGAGGAAAGGAAGGAAGGAAGGAAGGAAGGAAAGAAGGAGGAGGGAGGGAAAAAGGAAGGAAGGAAGGAAGAAAGAAAGAAAGGAGAGAGGGAGGCATGGAGGGAGGAAGAAGTCTATCCAGTAAACTCAAGTTAACTAGGCAGATTTCAGCCATCAAAATTTATTTTTCTTTGGAGAGGAGAGGGAGAGGGCAAAGGAGACTGAGAGGACAAGCTGAGTTATCCAACTGGCTGGGTCCCCATACAGGCCATCTCCAGTCATCTTGATGTACATCTGGCAACTGGACCTAGATGGCTATGGAGGAGAAAGTGAGGTTGTTGAACTTGCATAACCCTCCTTCATTCAAATCAAAGTCAACTGTCAGTCATGTCTTCATCTCCCTGACATCATGGTCCTCTTTGAGAATGAAGGACAAACAGAAGTTGTGAGTAGTTCAACCTGTCTGAATGGGGACCCAGGCAGGTGGGTAAGTTTCCCTTTTTCTCTTCTTCTCCAAAGTAAGTTAAAGTCCGAGGGCCAAAAGCTGTCTAATTAACATGAAATTGACTCTCTCTCTCTCTCTCTCTCTCTCTCCCTCTCTCCAAAGAGAATGTAAATAGTAACTGTTTCTCTTTTGGTCAGCAACCCAGAGGTTCTTCCCCCTCCAAATTTGTTTGTGTTTTGTTTTTGTTTGTTTTTTAATTAAAAGGACCATCCCTGGATTCACTTCTTAAAGAGGCCTATTCACTGAATGTGCCTTACCTCTCTCTGAGTGAGTACCTAAGAAGGCCCGAGCCTAAAAGGGCCAGGGTCTCCCATCGCATCCTGGTCCATTTCCATTCATCCTGATCAATATCTGGGCACTGGACTCAGATAGCTATGCAGGAAAAATGTGAGGCTGGTTACCTTGTCCAGTCTTCCCTCACTCAAATAAAAGTCAATTGCAAATCATGACATCATCTCCTTGATGTCATGGTCCTGTTCAAGAACTAGAGAAAGAAAAAAGTATTTGAAGTCACAAGCCCAAAGCTTGGTTCTCTCAATACTTGTTTGTGTGATCTTGTTAAAATGCTTTCATGTCTCTAGGAATTATGATCCTTTCCAGTAAACAAGAGAATAGGACTAAAATATCTCTGAATTCCATTTCAGCTCTACACAGGATTGTATCAGTGATGCCGTTGAATTAATGAGTTGCATACTCAAACCCACACACATCTTTTGCCCTGCCTTAGACATGACACATTATTTTTTTCTTCAAAAATTACTGGGGGAAAATAAGCATTCCATGTGATTTTTATATGGGATACATGGCCAAAAATCCCTGTTTCTTGTCAGTGCCTTAAAATGACAACTATAGGCAAGACTAAGAGCAGACAGAACGACAATAAACTTGATGACTGAAAAGACTTGAGGCTGACCTACTGCCACAGGTTAAATATTTCCAAACACTTTTGAGTCCATTTATGATCAAGGTCTTAGACAACTGCAGCATGACCTGCTATATAAGACTTCCCTAGGGATATGCAATCCAAAGGAACACCAACAGGGTTTTTTGAAAATGTCAGGTATGGAGTGGCTAGGTGGCGCAGTGAATAGAGCACCAGCCCTGGAGTCAAGAGGACCTAAATTCAAATCTGACCTCAGATACATGCCACTTACAAGCTGTGTGATCTTAGGTAAGTCACTTAACCCCAATTGCCCTGCCTTCCCCCCAAACAACAAACAAACAAAAAGAAAATGTTA
>CM053596.1:90453397-90475830 GCA_028646575.1 Pseudocheirus occidentalis | reverse complement strand
CCTCCTATATAGACATATGAGTAGGTATACATATTTATACATTTGTATTCCCTTCTCCTTCATACTAAGAAAAGATTCATAAGTCACTATTATTGTTTTTCCATGTTGGTATGTAAATAGTTCAACTTTGATAAGTTCCTTATGAGCCCACTGGATATTTCTAACTGGATATATTATAGGCATCTTAAACTTGTCATGCCTAAGACTCTAGTTATCTTTCCCCAAAGACATACAATTTTCTCATTTATCTAATACTCTCGAGAGCACTACCATTATCCTGGTCACTCATGCTAACAATCTGGTGTCATGCTCACGTCCTCAATCACTCCCTTTTGCCACCCATTCCCCATCCGTTTTTTGCCAAATCTTGTCAATATTATGCTTACTAAATCTCTAGTCTGGTCTTATACAAGACATTCCATGTCCTAACTATTAAATTTCAATGATATCTATGATGCTTGGAATTCTCTTCTTCCTTAATTCTACCTTTCATCCTCCTTAAAGACTCAACTTGACGCCTTCCTACCTAATCCCTTGAATACTAATGACATACTCAGTGGTTCTCAAGCTTCCTAATGCCATGACCCTTTAATACAGGTCCTTATGCTGTGGTGAACCCCAACTATAAAATTATCTTTGTTGCTACTTTATAACTGTAATTTTGCTATGGTTATGAATTGTAACGCAAATAACTGACATGCAGGATGTATTTTCATTGTTACAAATTGAACATAACCCACAGGTTGAGAACTGCTGATTAAGTTATTCCACATGCTTACAATATTTGCTTGCAACATTTTTCCACATTATATTATGAGTTTTTGAGATTAGGAATTTTTGTTCCCTTTCATTATTTACCCATCGTTTGCCATAATTTCTGGTACACTTTAGATGTTTATTAAAATTTTCTTTACTTAAATTAGTAAATGTCAGAAAAGAACAGTTTGTTTACTGGTTAGTTTTTATCACAGATGACAGAGAGCCACTTAAAATATTTGGGTAAAGACAGACTTCTTTGGACCTTTATGTGATCTTTATATTTTAGGAGAGATATTAATGATGAGCTGGAAGGAGACTGGAGGCAAGGAGATTCATTCAGGAATTAATACAGTAATTCTAATAGGTGTTCATAATATATGGCCACAAGTGTTGAAGGAAATATTTTTTAAATGAATGCATGACGAGATGGCATGGATGTTACAAAATAGAAACTGGTGATAACCCAGGCATGAGAGGTTTAGGGTAGAGAAGAGAAAAACAAAAAGAAAAGATAGAAAACAAAAAGTTTTGAACTCTAGAGAATAGGAGACTATTTTTCTTATTGCCTGAAATAAGGAAGTCAAAAGTGAAAGATCTGGGAGCTTGTGTCAAATGGACTTAGCTTTTTTTTTTTTTTTTGCTTTTTGGAGGGGGAAAGGCAAGATAATTGATGTTAAGTGACTCTCCCAAGGTCAAGATTTGTTTTAAGTGTCTGAGGCCAGATTCACACTCATGTCCTCCTCACTCCAGGGCCGGTGCTTTATTCACTGTGCCACCTAGCTGCCACCATGGACTTGCCTTTTTAGCCATGGGAATTTTGAAGGTCTGTTTAGGCTAAATCAGTGGTTACTTCTACTTATTAGTTAAAAATAAAGGGCCTTAGAGGTCAGTTATTACAATCCTTTCATTATTTAGTTAAGTAAACTGAGGACTGCACAGTTAAATAATTTGTCCAAGGTCATCCAGGTAGTAAGCAGAAGACTCCTAATTTAACCTGAGCCTTTTGTCACCAGAAATCAAGAAGTACTTTTGAAGTCAGGGGAATTTAGGAAAAATCCTAACTCTGACATCTGGCAATTTTATTTGTGTGTGGAAAAGTCACTTAACCTATTGATCACTAATTACATCATTTGTAAAATGAAAGGGACCCACTCAGAAACTGCTATAATAATCCAGAAAAATGAATGTTATTGTCTGCCCAAAGGTGGCAAAATATTTCTTGAATGAATTTTTAAAAATGAGCTTCATAGACCTTGAAGTACTAAGTATAATATGAAGCAAAATGCGACAGCTGACAGGGAGAATTACAAAGTATTTTTAAAAACTGAGGATGGAAAGATGATTTTTTATCTGGAAAGATCAGGAAAAGATCCTTACAGGAGGTAACAAGTGAGCTAGATATTTAAAGGGCATAACAAAACAAAACAAAAACTAATTGGAATAGGCAGAGGTGAGAAGAGAATTTTGAAGTTGGTAAATCTGAATAAACAGAGATGAAAGCTAAGAGATGAAGTCAATAAATACACATTTGTTAAGTGTTTATTATGTGTCTGTCACTGCACTAAGCAATAAGTGTATAAAAAAGAGCAAAAATGCCTCTTGCTTCAAAGAACTCATGATCTCATGGGGGAGACAATTTGGAAATAATCTAGGTACATTCAAAATCCATATAGAATAGATCAGAAGGTAATGTCAGAGGAAACACTATCAGTTTGCTAAACTGGAAGAGACTCCTTTAGGATTTAGCACTTGACCTGAATCCTAAAGAAAAGAAGGCATTCCAAGAGCTGAAGGGCAAAAGAGAGTGCATACCAGGCATGTGGGGTAGTAAGTATAAATGAATAGACAGGAGATGAAGTGTGTGAGAAATCCTAAGTAGGTCAATGTAGCTGAATTTTAGAGTACAAAGTGTAAGTAAGAATGGTAGAAAGTTAAGAGGGGGAAGTTAAGAGATTGAAATGCCGAATAGAGAACTTAATATTGATGTTGGATCTAACTGGGAGCTATTTCTATTTAGTGAACAGAGAGAGATTTGGTCAGAGCAGAATCATTTTTTTTTTGACGACATGTGTCGGGTGGATTTTAGTGTGGATAGATAGGCATTTGATCAATTAGACAGCAATAATAGGGGTAAAAGGTCATGGTTTGAACTAGGGTAGTGGGTGTGTGAGAAGAGAAAAAAGGAGCACAGAATAAGTGATATTGTAAAGATTGAAACAAAAATATTTGACATCAGATTGCATCAGTGGGGTAAGGGATAATGAGACTGATATTACAAGCCTAGTTGACTGGGAGGAGATCCTCTACAATGAAGGGAATTTGGAAGAGGTAGGTTTCTGGGGAAAGATAAGCAATTATCTTTTTAACATATTCAGTTTGAGATATTATGGAATATTTGGTTTGAAATATCTCATAGGATTTGGTAGCATGAGATTGGAGCTCAGGAGAAATAATAAAGTCCTGTGTACAGATCTGTAAATTATCAGCATGGAGTAATAGAAACCGATGAAATGACCAAGCAAAATAGTATAGAGAGAAAAGTGAATATGGTCCTTGATTGACCCATATTTAGTAGGAGTGATATGGAAAAAGATCCAACAAATAAGATTGAGGCAAATAAATGAATCAATAAATAGATGAATAAATGGGGAAATAAGACTGAGAGAGAGAAAGAGAGAGAGAGAGAAAGAGAGAGAGAGAAAAAGAGAGAGGGAGAGGGAGAGAGAGAGAGTAGAAATGATAGAAGAAAAAAGTCAATTGGAGAAGACAGGAGAATGATAAAGGGTACATGTAGAGAAGCTAGACTTGGGGAATAGAAAGGCTACCTTCTGCATGACAGACAGGAATAAAAAGGAAGATTGGGGGAAAAGATATTTGAGTGATTGTAGAAAAGAAGAATATCTAGATGAATGCTATAATTTACCCCCTTTCTCTATTAATCTATACATTCATTCATTTGGCTAAAGCATGAGTAAAGGTCCTCAATTGAAAATATAGATGAAAGAGTCATGAGAAATGAGAAGCATTGAAACAACTTATAAGAAAGACAGAATGGTAAACTGATTAAGTAAAAATAGAAGGGCTGGCCCTGACATAGTGAGGCTCCAGTTGATATTGGATTTCATAAACTTGTTTAGGACTTAGTTGACATGGCTTTGTGATTTGCTCCAGCTCTTTTAAGTTACATATGGATAGAAGAAAAGGACTCAAATCTGTGATTGAATGTTTGTTTGTTTTAAGGTGTGACTAGTGATAGGACTAGAGATACAAATGATGCATGCTTAGAGGATAGCATGAAGTTTAATTGATTCCTCAAGGCCCACAAGCAAAGGAAGAGATCACAGATAGTATAGGCCTGATAGTTTAGAAACAAATGAATGATAAAGGTACTGGGGTCAGTGTGAAAACAAAGAACAAGGTTACAACTGTAAGACATATGGAAAATTAAAATGATACAAGCTTGTTTTCAGATTGAGGAAATTCTGTGTTCATGAACACAAAAGTCAATTAATTATGAGTAACAGCAAGATCAAGGGCTTGACTTTTGCTGTGTAGCTGGGGTATTATAAAAATCATTATAAGAATTAAATATTTTGAATGAATGGAATGGATTTTGAAGATTCACCTGGTATGTATGTTAGAGTCTCCCAGTATCAGGGACAATGTTTGAGTTGAAAGAAGAATTGTAAGTCAGATATTGATTTAATTAAAGAAACGAGGAAAATGTCCTAGAATAGTGTCCACTAGGATCTAGATTGTATGATGAATTTTAATATTATAAACCACAAAGAAAGAGAAATTGCCAGGTGATCATGGTAGGAAGATATTATTAAAGTGACTCTAAGGACCATTGAATATACTAATTCCTAACCTAATTCCCACGTGAGTGGGGGACATGAAGTAAATTGTAAATCATGCTAGTAAGTGCATCCACAGGAGCAAAGTCACCAGAAGGGATCCGAGTCTTACTAGGACCCAGAAGAGAGAAAGGGTAAGAAATCAAGATTAGATAGATAGATAGATAGATAGATAGATAGATAGATAGATATAGAGCTACATATGTAGTTCCTATATGAATGATGTTCATAAATGTTCATTACCTATCCCTGAACAATAATTTCAGAAACAAGCTATGAGTAGATAAGGATGTTAAAATTATAAAATTCTAAAAGCAGTAAAAGGTCAATTATTTGATACTCAGTGTTTAAAATGGCTATACCAAAGGATAAATAATACCTAAAGCTGTGCCTCTGGCCTCAAATCTTTGCTGAGAAAATCATGCTTTTGCTCTAACTTTGGGCATCTAGAGTGACTGCTATCATTTATTTTATAGCAAAGAGAAAACTTCAAATCGACTCTTATATTTAAGTATGTTTATCACAGTGAATAAATAACTTAACCTATATGAACTTCTGTTTTTCTCATCAGCCAAATGGAAGTCATGCATATTTTGCCTTGTAAACCTTAGAAACTCCTTGTAAGCACATGCTTTTCAGTCCCTCAAGTCTAATATTAACATGTCCTATCACAATCCTAAGAAGCTATTTTTATTTTCTTCTCATATCGCAATGAAAAGAGGGTATGATGTGCTTCTGTCCTTAGAAGACAAAACCAGTTTAAGTATTAGGTGAGCTAATACCAAATATGTAATTTAAACTGGACGGCCTCTGCATAAAATACTTAGTTGGAAATAAAACAACTCAATTGATAGTGATCACTAGTTTTTCTTGGACTTTCAAACACAAATAACATGTGACCTTGTTTGTCTCTTTTATTAAAAATTAAAGTTGTTTATATAGTTATATATATGTGTGTTTATGCATGAATCTAATTAAACATATTATTTCATCGAAGATGATAAGGGGATATATAACATGGGGGAATAACACTTTCCTCTTATAAAAAGGCAGACTATTTAGTCATTGTTGGAATAAGTGACCAGTTAGCAAGGCCAATGTAAATATGTCTACAGAGAATTGACATAGATATGCAAAATTTAGTCAAATAGGATATTATCATCAAAATGCTAATTTTCTTCCATTAATTTTACTAATATGATTTTCCTTAACCATCTACTTCCTGCTTTCCAATATGATGAAATCCTAAAATTCCTGTTATACTTAAATATGGCTCTACTGGTTTAGGACCACCTAAAGAAATAATATGAACGTTATTCACTTTGTGATGCTCTATTCAATAGAATATAAATTAAATTACTTTTCTAATTTTCTCTTTGCCCCAAGGAAAAAGTGAAATATGCATATAGTGTTTCCTTGTTGCTGGAAGTAAACTGGAGTATTGTTCTTGGTTCTAACCAATATATTTTAGGTGGGATGAAATGGTGAAGGAAATTCATAGCCTAGCACTAAAGGTCTGGTTGCTGAACATGATGATATTTGACCTTGAGGAGAAAAGATTCAGGAGGAATGCAAACAAAAAAAGGCCTATCAAAGGAAAATTCATTTGACTTTACAGCGTAGTACTAGGACCATTGCTTAGAAAATAAAAGTTCCTCCCTTAAAAAATAAATTTTACCATTTAGAATTGTCCAACAAAGAAAATAAGTTTGCTTTAAGAGTAGTAAAATTCCAGTCTTTAAGGTGTTTAATCAGAGAGACTAAGTAAGGAGTTCCCTATATCTCTATCATTCTAGTTTATCACATGATAGAACCATAGATGTGGAAGACAGTCCTTAGGCTCTTGTCCAAAAGATGATTTTTCTATAACATTATCAAATTAAACACCTCTAGGGCAGGAAATTCATAACTTCTAAAGGAACCTTATTTTCTTTGTATAGCATGCAAGAGTGTTTTATTTTAGAACAAAAGACTAGGTAGTCACAAGGTCTCTAATAGTTCTTATCCTCTGAGTCTGGGAACAAACAAATATCTAATGGAAAAATTTCAGACCTTCTTGGACCTATGTATGAAATCAAATTTTGCCAAATTGGTGATGTTTAGGGGGATTAAAACTATCCAAAACATGATTTGTTATTTTTTATATGTAAAATTCAATTTGGTTTTCAAGTTTTCTTTTAAATGCCCATTAACTATATGACCTTGGGTAAGTCATTTCCCCAATCTGGACTTCACTTTCTCCATCTCTAAAGTGAGGTGGTTGACTAAGAGGATCTCTGATACGCTGACTATCATTTGGCTCTGCTGCTCTAGGAATGCAAGCATTTCTAGTCTTCAAAAGCCCAGAAATGGACAGGGAAGACGTTAACAGGTCTAAGAAAAATAGTGCACTCTAGTGTTAGTCAAACATACTGTATCTGTTTTGAACCAAAAGGCCTTTTCAAGCCTTAAATATTTCTTCTCAGTGAAAACATATTTGCATATCCTGCAGCTGAAAAAGGCGATTAGTAATTCATGAGTAATTTAGGAAACGCCAGCTATAAAGTTCTAGATATTTACATAGGTCTCATAAATTATAGTCACAAACTGTAATTTGTTAAATTGGAATCCTGCTAAAAGCTTACATTTACATAGAATATCCAAATGCCAAATGTTGACGTGCATTTTAGAAAACCAACATATCGGGGCTATTTTCTCAACTAATTTAAATTAAATTCAAATTTCCTATCATGACTGATAAGGTCTCCCTACACATGCATACCTTATGAGGTTTGGGCAGTGAGAAAAGTCCATTTCTGTGCAGTTAAGTTTTAGCACATGGAATTTATTAGACTTGTACTGAACTTAAAGATGGACAAGAGTTCAGAAAGAACACAGAGATACTATCCAGATAATGTAGGAAACAACATTAGAGGATAGGCCATTGCTAATATTGCTATCATTCTGTGTGTGTGTGGGGGAGGAAAATAGTTCTATGTCACTCTGAGATTCTATAATTTACCTTTTAACATCCATTTACCCTTATTATTTGTATAATCCTAGGCAAGTCACTTGTTTGTTGCCATTTCCTTCTCTGAAAAATGGGGAAAATAATTGCACCTACCTCCCAGGATTGCTGTGAGGATCAAACAAAATGATAATTGTAAAATGCTTGATTTAGTACCAGACACATAGTAAGCCCTATATAAATGTTATTCATTATTGTTATTATTCTTTTCCAATTTAACATTCCTTATTATAATAGAATGGCAACTACATAGGAGAGTGGATAGAATTCTGAGCTTGGAGTCAAGAAGACTCATCTCCCTGAGTTCAAATCTGACCTCAGATACTTACAAGCTATATGACACTAGAAAAGTCACTTAATCCTGCTTGCCTCAATTTTCTCATCTGTAAAATGAGCTGGAGAAGGAAATGTATAACCATTTCAGTATTTGTGACAAGAAAGTCCCATATGAGGTCACAAAAGTCATACATACCTGAAAAGACTGAACAATAACACAAGAATTGAAGCAAAGATTATAATAGTCGATCTTTAAAAAAAAATCTTCTTACTCCTTCCCTATTAGGTTTTCTAGTACTGATATTCAACTCTCAAAATATTCTCTCCCTTAGGGAACTACATGTCAAAGCACATAAGGCAAATAATGAGTAGTTTAATAATGGTGAAATAAATAGGAAGTCAATTATTCAAGTAGAGCCTTCAAGAAATAGGTGATAAAAAATATCAGTCAATAAATCAATATTCATTATATAGCTATTATGTAATAGGAGCTTTGTTAAGCACTACATATGCAAAGGAAGGTAAGAAAGGGTGTGATATCCAGAAACTCAGAGTCTAATTGGGAAGACAATATACCAACAATTATGAAAAAAACAAGCTAAGTACAGGATAAATAAGGAATGATAATCAGAGTGAAGGCAATAGTGTTAAGAGAGATTCAGAATGGTTTCCTGTTAAAGGAAGGGTTTTTGCTGGGACTTTAAGAAAACCAGGAGATAGAGATAAGGTGTTAGAGGACTCCATGAATAGCAGAAAGACAATGAAAATACGCAGAATTGATGGATGAAGAGTCTTCTTTGAGAAGAAACAAGGGGGACAATGTCAGGTGATCAAAAATACCAGTGGAGGGAGGCTGAAAGGCATCAAAGAATGGAAAGGAGGGATAGGTTATAAATGATTGGAACAACAGTGTTACTTGCAGCTGATATGGGGGTGTAAGACCAGTAACTCCAGCACACAGGAGAGCTACTAGTACATGTTCTTTGATCTGCTTTTCTAAAGGAAAGCAACTCAAAAGTAGTCAACAATCTTACTTTAATGAAATGTGCATATAAAATTTACTTAGTTTATTGGAAAATTTCAGCACCCTTAACTCCAGAGAAATTATAAAATAAATTACAAACAGAAAGACCAAGAGACAGGGCTTCTCAATATCTGGCCAAATAATACATACTTTACAAATCAACAGACATATCCAACTGTCTGACCATTATTTACATAGGCAATAGGCAGACTGAGAAGGACCAGCATCTGGGTTTTTAAAGTTGGTGGGCTTCTTAATGGCTACCTGCAGTCTCATCTGGATACAACACTCTTCCCATTAGCCTCAAAGCAAAATGCCAACCTCAGAGTATATACACACTTCTTCATGGTGAGTAAGCTTCACAAGCTTCATGACCTAATGTCTAATTACACAGTAAAGAAAAGGTGCATGCTTTCCTGAAAAACAAGTTTCCCTGAATCAGGTCTCTCTTATTGGATTCCATATGAGGTCCAGTAATGTGTGGGGAAGATTTTCAACTCCCATTAACATTACAAGAACTTTGAACTTACAGGGTAGAATTTATATTTTATTTTAGAGGTGAAAAGGAGCTACTTGAATTTATTGAATATGGAGATAACATTATTAGATTTAAGCTTTAGGAAATTCAAACTGACAACTGAGTTCAGCATGGATTGTAGTGGGGAGAGACATAGGTTTGGGAACAAACAAGCTGATTAC
Source organism: Pseudocheirus occidentalis (assembly GCA_028646575.1). NCBI lineage: Eukaryota > Metazoa > Chordata > Mammalia > Diprotodontia > Pseudocheiridae > Pseudocheirus > Pseudocheirus occidentalis. Next base: position 90,466,208 of record CM053596.1, on the reverse strand, counting down.
AGCAAAAGTCCAGATGTAGGTGATGAGGGCCTGCACTAAGCTGATGCCAGTATCAGAGAGAAGGAGACATATGTAAGAGATATTTTAAATTTAAATTCAATAGGTCTTAAGAAAAGGTTGGACGTGGGAGGTAAGAGTGAGAGGAGAAGGATAATGCTTAGTTCTTAAGACCAAGTGACTAGAAGGTGCCTTGGACAGTAATAGAAAACATGAAAATGAAAAGGGTTTAGAGAAAGATATCATAAATTAAGATTGGATAGGTTAAGTTTCAGATACCTACAGGATATATGGTTTAAGATACTTAATAATTATCTTTGAGGAAAACCCATTCTTATTATGAAAGACTAGAATTATTTGTAACCGTCCCCTCACTTTTAAAATGGATTGAAAAGAGTATACATTTGTGTGTTTGTATAGATACTCCCCCCCCAAGAAAGTTTGAATTCCTCCTAACCACTGGAGAATGGTTAATCATATATTATGATAATCATTATCAAGTTGTTTTGGGAGGCAAAATGATGAAATGAATGGAGAACTAACCTTGGCATCAGAAAGACCTGGATTCAAGTCCAACCTGTGATATATATATATATATATATGTAAGAGCTGTGCTAACCTTTCAGTGCCCCCAGAAAAATATCTTCATTATGAATAAGGTGCTTATCTGCATGATGGAGGTTCAGGTGACAGAAAAATAAGGTTACATACTAGAAATCCACAACACTAATGTGATCAGGAGGTATATCTCCCCCCAAAGCACTACCTAAATACTAATGCATTATTAACTAATAATAAGTTATTAAATAATAAATCATGAAATAGAATCCAATTAGGCTAAAATCATAATTTTAAAAGTCATATTAATCAATTAATATTTGCATGCCATCTTACAGTTAAGAAAAATATATTACCTTATATTAGGTAAATATTTGCATGGCATATGATAAAGTATTATCATATAGACCAAGAGTCTCATGTTCAAGTAGGGAAAAATCTCCACAGATCACTGACTTGCAAAATCATAAAATAAAAATATGTATGTTTTATTGCATTTTTATTTATTTTGTTAAACATTTTAATTCATTTCCCAGACCATTTAGGAGGTTTGAGTGCTGTACTTTGACATATTTAAAATGGACAGCAAAATAATTTGATGGTCTGACAACTCAACAAATACCCAGACTCAAAGAATCATAAATAATGTTTAAATATTTTCTTGATTAAAGGTTTCCATTACAATACACTTGTGACCTGTGCTTAACCTTTTCCTCTTAAATATTGTAATACCTTTTGATGACATGATTAACTAATTTGTAGATGATACAAATCTTGGAGTGAAAGCTCACATATAAGATAAAAAAAGTCAAGATCCAGAAAGTTCATGATAGCCTAAACTAGTGGGGAAAATAATATTAAGGTGATAGTAAGTATGGATGAATACAATGTCTTAAACTGGGATTAAAAAAAATCAGTCACAATAACATGATGGGGAGTTGCAGTTAGACAACTTTTTAATTAAAGAATATTTAGTGTATTTTATGGACTACAAGCTCAAAATGAATCAGAAACATACAACGGCAACCAATAAAGTTTATTTTGAAATACATTTAACTGATACAATAAATAAAATGCTGGATTTGGAGTCAGGAATACAGGAGTTAAAATCTTCCTCATACACTTACTATGCATGTGATCCTAGTCAAGTCACTTAACCTTTGACTGCCTAAGTTTCATAAGGGAATAATAACAGCACTCATCTCCCAGCAATATCATTAAATATAAAGGTGTTTATAAAGCACTTTGGAAACCTTAAAGTGCTAAAAGAGTCAGGTTCTGCAGGTACAGGTACCAAGAGTACAACCACGGCAGTGGAATACTGTAGGTCCACATTTCGTGAATATTGGGTGAGGGAATGGGCAATGTTTAGCCTAATGAATAGAAATCTTAGGACAGAAATTATAGTTGTTTTCATGCTTTAGAAGGGCTGTCATATGAATGTAAAATTAAACTTTTGTTTGTTTGTTTGTTTGGCCCCAGATGATACAACAAAATCAATGGGAAGAAGTAGCAAAGATTCAATATTATTTGATTTTTAGGAAAAACTTCCTAACATTGAAAGCTGTACATTTTTTGGGTAGTTTAGAGTAGAGATTCTTTTTGGTCATGGGTTGTACTCAGTGAATACTAAAGTAGTTTTAAAATGAAATTCTGTTAATCGGTGAAATATAACCAACTTCATATGGGGAACTGAGATTCTATTTAAAGAGATAGCTTGATGCAGTTGGTGGAAAGGACAATGAATTTGAAGTTAGCAGACCTGGGTGCCAATCTCAACCGAACACTTACTTACATTGTCACACCAGAAAGGAACATCATCTCTTTCGTCTCTCAACTTCACCCATAAAAATGAAAAGGAGGAATACACTAGCTCCAAATCTATAATACCATGATTCTAAGTTACAAAATTTAAAGCTTCATTCATAAAAAAGGCTTAAAAACACTTTGACATGCTTCCTCATAGGGGTGTTGAGGGAAACCCTTTGAATATCTTGAAGTACTATTAAAATGTGATCACTTATAGAGGTAGTTAGGCTTCATACATACTTATTCACTTATATATAAAAGTTTTTAAAATGTCAAAAAATGTAATTTCTTCATGATCTTAAATGTTATTTGAATTTACTACCTACTAAAAATAATTATTTTAAAATATAAAGTAATTTATTGTCCACTTTCTTTGAAACTCTGACCCAAGAAAGGAGATTGAAGATATATAGGGGGGTGTGTGTGTGTGCATGTGTGTGTGTGTGTGTTTGTGTGTGCATTGGTTATGATACTGATGAAAGGAATGTAATGCAAGGTACTTCCTTCCTACTGTCCACAAACAGTAATTCAAAAAAAAATTTACCATAGAGGAGGAATAACCCAACTGTTTCCCACTCTCTGAAATTCTTTGGGCCACAATAGACAAAATTCTATGTCCCAAACCTATATTTATTACAATGACTATGTTCTGGTTTCATGAATTCTTTCCACTATCTGCACCTCAAAATTGCCCATAAACATCTAGTGAATATATATCTCCATTTATCGAGCTCTCTAATCTGTCAATCAATAGTTAAAAAATTAAAATATGGAATAAGAACTGTGTTTATCATTTGCTGAAAAAAGTTACTAAGGGCTCAACAGGCAATTTGCATATGTCACTAGTATAGGTGAGCAAGGATCAGCAAATTAAAACTTAATTAGCTTATTTTTGCATAATTTTGCCAAAATTATATGCTTTGTGCAGATGACAGGTGGGAGGTAAGGTATTTAACATGTATTGAATTAAAGTTTTACATGACTTTATGAATTTTAATAGAAAAATAATATTTAACACTAAAAATGTGTGTCACACTTAATAGATAATCTGAGAAGACATGAAACATAAGAATTTATTTTCTAAGAGATAATGATTGACAGGAACAATAGGCATTGTCTTTAAATATTCCTGTTAATGAATTTGTTTAAAATACACATACTAGAAAGGGTAAGGAAAGGTAATTAGGAAAGAATAGAAGAAAGAATTCAAGCCAGTTTTGAAGCTCCAATATTATTTTCAGATTAATGACAAAATTATCCATTCTTAAATATTGCTCACTTGAGAATTAATGCAACAAGTGAGTTCTGCCCAAAAGCATTCTTGAGACAATTGCAAATCATTCATTCATAACCTTCCTCCTCTTTTTGAGGTGTGAGTTTGAAAAACCAAAAACCATCAGGTCAAGTACTTTACTTTCTATGATCATACATATTATGGTGCCCTTCATCCACATAGGAAAATTTCAATAGTCTTTCATTTTATTGTAGGAAGTACAGTGAGACTTGACTGAGACTTGGGACAGTAATGTGACTGTAATGTGTTCAATGGGATAACCTTCAAAGTGCCCTCTAGTTCTGAGATGTTATGATTCTTTTAATTTTAGGAACTATAAAATATAGTCCTTTATAGTCTCATTTTTTTTCTTTTTAAAAAATTCATAGTTGACTTCTGTTTTTTTTAATGTCATCATTGTTGTTCCAAGAATCTCTTCTATCCTTGCCAGATAGCCATCCCATATAACAAATCCTTTTCCAAGAAGAAAAAACAAACAGGTCATCACAACTTACCAGTACATTTTGAAAGCCTCAAAACATGTGCTATGTGGAACACCTATGGATTTCCCACCCCAACAAAGGAGAAAGTGTTCTTTTATCCGCTAATATCTGAATCCTGCTTGATCCTGATAGTTTTGTTATATTCACTTCTGAATTTTCTGTTTTGTAGTTGTTCTTTCTATTTACATCATTGCAGTCATTGTGTGTACTGTTTTCTTGGCTCGACTTACCGTAATGGGAATCTGAAGATATTTCCTACCCCTAGACCCTTTGATAGGCTTAAGGTTCTGAGAATCTTCCCTGATTTGAAGAATACTCTGCCCCCTAATAGGCTGAATGTGGTCACTTGGAGCCTGTGGTGGGAGGCTTGTTTTTTGGGAATGGCCACACCTGGTTACATTGTAATTGAGCAGTGGATTAATAGGGCTGTGAGATTCCCTGACCTAGGAGAAGCCTATGTATACACCCCAATGTGAGGTTTGCTTTGGGGCTCACTTTGAGAAGAGTTGTGTGATTTGGCTAGATGAGACTCTGGGCAGCCGTTGAGCCCCGCCCCCTCCCCCCCCCCACTTTGAAAAACCCAGATATTGGTGCTTCCCTCTCTGGTAACTTGAATAGGTAATGGATGTGATAGTCAGATGGTTGGAAGCTCATCTGCTGATCTGTTTCTTGGTTGGCTTGTAACGTGTGCTTGTAACTTGGGTTTGTATTCTCTGGGGTTCAGGGTGCTGACTTTTTCCTCTGAACTAGGTAAATGATGTTTGTTTGATTAAAGAAAGATTGTTAACCCACATTGAGTTGCTTTCCTTTAATAAAGCAGATCTAAGAACCTGTGCTAGCAGCTGCGCTAGGTATGCTAGGGTCCTTGCTGATACACTTACTTCACTTTGAATAGGTTCATATGAATCTTTCAATACTTCTCTATATTCATCACACACATTTCTTAATATCACAGTAGTATTTGATTTTACTTAAGTACCATAACCTGTTTAGCCATTCTACAATAGTAGTAGTAGTAGTCCAAAATGTATTGGCATTTCAATCACTTTATTTGAATGACTGCAAATTATTTTACAAAATGGTTGCACTATTTCACAGCTTTACCAACAATATATGAATGTACAAATCATTCTACAACTTATTCAATATGAAATATCCTGATTTGCTTCCATATCTGCCCATTTTCAAGGCATAAGGTGAACTCACAAGGTTGGTTTTATTTGCATTTACATTAAGAATGTTTTGGTAGGGGGCGGAGTCAAGATGGCAGCTTAGAAACAGGAGAACTCTGTGGCTCTCACCATAACCACCTCAAATACCTATAAAATATGACTCTAAACAAATTTTAGAGCTCCATAATTCATAAAATGACAGAGAAACAAGGCTTGTTCTAAAGGCAGCCCAGCACATGGAACAAAAGGGCTCATTGCAGCATGCTGTGAGAAGAGGCCAGCACCATGCAGTTTTAGCCCCAGTCTATCCAGCAGAAGCCCAGGATGGAGCTTTCAAGAGAGCAGACCACTGGTAGCAGTGGCAGTTAACAGAATTACAAACCCATAAGAGCAAAGGACAAAGGAAAAAGGTTAGTTGAAATTGGCAATATTTGGGGGAGAAGTCTGGCTGACTGCCTCCAGAGTTAGAAACAGTTTGAAGCAGAGGCCCTGCAGCCAACTTGACTTGACTGCTTCAGAAGCTCTGGCCTGAAGATTGCAGGGAGGCCAAGCAATCATTCAGAGGCTAAGTGCTCTTGCCTTGACCTGCCCGGATTGGGATCATGGTCTTGGATGGTGGTCCTGAGGTGTGTTTTCAGTAAGTCAAAGCTGGTGGGGGCTGCAGAGACTGATGCTTCCTATTAGCTCTGGCAGCTATGAAAACCACAGTGTTTGGAGACAGAGCTCTCCCCTCTGAAAGCAGAGTTCTACTGAGCCCAAAAGTCAAGTAACTGACTGACAACCTGAGCAGGCAAAGGAACTAAAGAAAGCTCAGCAAGCCAATTTTAGATTCCCTTTTGGGGAGAAGAAGGATCAAAGCATGGAATGGGAGGAAGACAACACAGTCAGGACTCCCACATCAAAACCTTCCAAGAAAAATGTAGACTGTTTATAAGCCATAGAGCAGCTAAACAAGAATTTTGAAAAACAGGTAAGAGAAGTGGAGGGAAAATTGGGTAGAGAAATGAGAAAGATGCAAGAAAATCATGATAAAAGAGTCAATAACCTGACTGAAGAAAATAACACTTTAAAAAACAGACTACCTCAAATGACAAAAGAGGCCCAAGAAGACACCCTGCCCTTCACCTATCCTGCTACTGAGAAAAGTTTCATACATATATGTATATGTATACATATGTGTATACGTATATGTACATGTATATGTGTATGTATATGTATACATATACGTATACCTTATGTGCATGTGTATGCATATGTATATGCATATGCATATGCATGTGTGTATGTATTGTGTATACATGCATACATGCACATATAAGTGTTTGCATGTGTGCATATGTGTATACATGCACATATGTCTATATAGAATGGTATAAATGCATATGAATACATATAGGAGTGTGTGTGTGTATTTGTACATAGACAGAGGGTACAGGATAAATTGAATATGAAGGAATAGTATTTTAAAAGGTGAAATTGAGAGTTGTGATAGGAATAGAATGAGAGGAGATAGGGAGAGACAGAATGGGGTTAACCATTTCATTTAGAAGAGGCAAGGGATAACTGTTACAATAGAGGGGAAGAACAAGAAGGAAAGAGGGAATGGATTAACCTTACTCTCATTGAATTTGGCTTACAGAGTGAATGACATACACTTCAAAATAGGTGTCTTGCTCTGCAGGAGAGTAGGTGGGAAAGGGATGAGAGGGGGGATGATAGAGGGGAGGACAGGTTGGGAGGAGAGGGTTTTTAGAAGCATGCACTTTGGTAAAGGTACAGGGACAAAGTAGAGAATAGGATAAGGAGAAGGTGGGATAGAAAGGAGGGAAATATCATCAGTGTTACAAGATGTGTCCATTGTGGCGATGTTTTGCGTAACTACACAGGCCTATATTGAATTGCCTGTCTTTCCATTTAGGGTGGGTGACAAAGGAGGAACGGAAAGAATCTAGAATGTAAAATCCAATAATCATATGTTTACACATATACTAGGAACATGTATACATATAGTTATTATTTACATGCAATGGGGAAATAAGATATACAGGCATTGGTATAGGGAGATCCATCTTGCTCTACCAGAAATTCAGAGAGGTAATGGGTGAGGATATAGGAGAGAGCACATTGGGGGAGGGTGTATACAGTAGGATTGCTGTTTTGGAGGGTGGGTGGGGGAAAGATGGAGAGAAAATTTGCAACTCAAAATATCTTGGAAATCACTGATGCAAACTAAAAAATAAACAAAAGTTAATTTAAAAATTAAAAAAAGAGAATGTTTCACATTCCATTTCAAAGGGAAGTCATATTCTTCTTTGACCTCAGTTTTCTGATCTGTAAAATGCCAGTTTTGAGAGGGTGAATTTCAACTAGATGAATGCTAAGTTTCCTTCCAGATTGAACAGTATATGAAGTGATAACACATTCATTTTATCATTGAATTCAAGTTTATGACATGAGAAGCTAAAGGAGGCTCCTTTTGCTTCAAGTACAAAATACTGAATGAAACACAGAAGAGGTATTTAGCAATGCCTAATTCTATATGGTAGGCTGTGGCCCTAAAGGTAAGGTCCTAAACATTCTTCTCTATTCCCGTCCAATTCCTGATGCCTCAGTCTTTTCCCTCATGATTCTCAATGGGGCAGTGAAAGGAAGACATTTGTTGGCAGAGGACCTGAGGGAAAACACGAACTCTCCCATTGTGTTGCCTGTGTAAACTTGACCAAGTCAGTTCACTCTTCTGCCCTCAGTTTCCTTCTAATTGTAACATAATGCAATAGGCTTAGATCACATGATGTCTGTTCTCTTTAGTGGTAAATCTATGATCTTCTGATAAGGGTTCACATTCAATATTCATTATGTAACATTTCTCCATAATGATGTTGAGACATGTACTTTTCCCCTTTTGGTCTCCATTTCTCTTCTGGAAAATAAGGGTATTCAATTAGCTAAAGACTATGATGTCTTCCTATTTTAGAGTCCTGCGATCTAAAAATGTATATTAAGAGGAGGTCCTTATGGTATAGCACTTACTCCTTTTTGAAAATTTAATGAGACGTGTTTTTTCCTCAAGGTATACCCAAATATATTGTTCTATAAGGTATAATCACTGTACCTATTTTTGAGATGTATAGCTATGTATCAGTAAAATATCTGCTTCATATAACAGTCCTTCATATATTGATTCTAATGACATTTTGCAACCTTTCTTCCTTTAGGCTAAACAAATATTTTATTTCTTTCACTAAGTTCATCTGTATTCTTTAATCCTAACCAGTCTGCAATTAGGACTACTCTTTTTCCTGAAATAATTTCAGGGTGTAAGAAGGGTTTACGTCTGACTGCTAACCTCTGCCCCTTGATCCTTATGACTCCAGAAGAAGTACACAGTTGTTCCTCTGGAATATAGGTGTTAATAAAATGAGAAAAGGATGGAGGAGGTAATGAAATACAATATGAACCAACGAACCTGCTAGTTGGTGGAATATGAAGAAAATTTGCTTCCTACTGTTTTTCACTAACTCATCTTTCTGTTTTCATCTTATGATTCAGACTATTACAGAGAAAATATTGATGACAATAATAATGACGGTCATTGGCACATAGATGATATTGACTCAAAAAGACAGGTTTAAGCAGAGTTTTTGACATTCCAGCTTTGTGACCCTGGGCAAGGCATTTAACATCTAACTGTCTCAGGCAATTCTCCCAGATTATAAGTGGCAGAGGAGGTGCCCATTTGCATTAGTAGAGGGAGTCTCAACAAATCAGAGAGGTCAATATTTTCAGTATTTACTTCTCCATTTTGTTGATGAGGAAACTTGCAGGTTAAATGATTTTCCATTGTCATTCTGTACATGTCTGTGATAGAATTTGAATAAGTAATATAAGGAGAGGACAAATTTAACTTAGTACAGTTGTTAGTGGTTTTGGTGGTTGTTCTGTTTTGTTTTCCCTTCCTAATTTAATAGATTGTGAATATATTCATAAGTGTAGGTGATTCTAACAATTAAAACTATCCCAAAGAGGAACAGAATTCCTCAGAAAGTGGTTGGTCCCCTCTACTTAGACATTTTCAAGCAAAAGCTAGTTGACCACTTATCAGGTATGCCCTAATGGTAATTATTCTAGTAGTTTGCATCAGAATTGATGATGGTTAAGCAGTCTTCCATAAAGGGTTAGTTTCATTGGTTTCTGAGGTACATTTCATGCTTATTTTTTTGTGAGTATCATTTAAGAAACTACAGTTTAGCAAAGTACATGGCCTTCTTTTGATATTTTCTATCAGAATTGGGTGGTAAAATTATTTTTTTTTTGTGGGGTGAGTGTGGAAAAAGTCTTCTAAGTCAATGCATATACCATTTGGGATGGATTGGGGCGAGTCTGAGTTAATTCTCAGTCCCTTCCAGGGTATTCTATCTTAGATGTCTAAACTTACAAAGATATAGCAGACCTCAACCAGGTAGGACTGGCAGAATCTCAAAACTATCCATAAATCTCTTCAGAGAAACAAAGAAAGCAAAGATATCCAGAATTGTAGAATCTAAGAATTGGAGGTTGCTTCAGAGGTTGATTTGTAATTTGAAGACATCTTAGAGATCATTTAATTTATGCTGTTTCTGGAATATTATTATTTCTACCAAATCCCAAATGAGTGACCATGTAGTCTCCTCTTGAAGAAACTCAAGAAACACTAATTTCTGAGGAAGGGCATTCTGTGTTAGAAACCCCCCTTGCTGAGATGAAACCTGCCTATCTATGAGTTTGACATCTTATAAAATAGAATGAAATAATGTTTTAATTTCCTTATATTGTTGTGATCACTCAAAATATAAAGTACCAAATAAACATGAATAGTTATTATTATTGTTCTTATTATTATATTCTTATTATTATTTTCTGTCATATTTTTGAGTGCAGATAGTTAAATTTTAAGAAAAAGGTGAAATCCAGTTATCATTTTAATATAATCCATTCGGTGGACTATTGCAAAGTTAGATATAAAAACTGATTTTAGGAGCTGAATAAACATATTATAATATAAATTCATTTTCTGCAGACTTACTTAAAGCATCCAAATGCAATTCAGTATGAGACAGAATAATGATTCCTATGTACCTCAGCCTCTTCCAACATGATTTTAATTTCTTCTGTTTGGTTTCTATATTTAGAAGTATTTTCATGTTATACATCTTGTATAGTATTAATATTTGGCAAAAGAACATTTATAAAAATATTGCTCTTAAATGTTTTATTGATCACTATGGGTGATTGTGGAAAGCAGTTTGGCCACTGAGAATGGCCCACTTCCAATCAAGCACCTTTATAATTGACTTCTATATGGTACTTTAAGATCTGTATTTGTAGAATGGAACTTGGCATCTGTCTGTCTATCAAACATAATGAACTTCTGATGTATGATTCTGGCCACTGTCATGTCTTGCTAGTTATTTCATGGGTCCATTTTTTTTAGTTAAAAGATATGCTTCAAATAGTTTCTAGCATTTCCTTGCATCATGATGATGACGATGATGATGATGACAATGATGACGATGATTATGATGATGATGATGATGTGATAGCAGCATATTTAATGTTTTTTTTATACAAAAGTATATGGCACTTTTGGGATCTTGTGAATTATGTCTTGTTTAGGTAACCCAATATTGTATTCATAACAGGAGAGGGGTTATACTTCCAGAGGTCTTTGTTGTGGACAAAGGATTCCTGGAATTTTGTGTTCTGTTCTGGGAACTAATCTAGATTAAGGATGATAAATTAGAACATGTCTAAAAAGGATGACTAGGGACTTCCAGGGGCAGAGCCAAGATGGTGGCATAAAAGCAGCAAGGTCCCGCAGCTCCCACACAGCCACCCTAAACATTCATAAAAATATGACGCTGGACAAATTCTAGGACTCTCAACTCAAAAAATACAGAAAACACATATCTTGCAGAAGGCAGATCAGCAGCAGGGGATCATTGTGGCAGGACTCCAGCCAAGGCCAGCCCATCCTGAAACCAAAACCATGGTCAGGCCCCTGAGCAGTAGAAAGGAGCCTAGCTGAGCCGCAGCCAATCTACAAGAAAGAAGATCTACAGCCTCCAGCACCTCCACATCTACCAAGGTGTGAAAAATAGGGATTAGAGAAAGGCAGCATGGCAGGAGGGGCTCATCACCCCAGGCCTGCAAGCCAGGAGCTGAGACCGGCCCAGCCGGAAAACACCATTCAGCCAGGCTCCAGGGTGGTCAGGAGGAGCCGAGGCTCCCAAGCTTCAGCATGTGAGTCTACTTCAGAGAAGATCTAAAGCACCTGGAGCAATCTGCATAAGCCAGGATTAGTGGTCATTGAAAGTGAGTGAAGCTTTCAAGATAAATTTGGGGGAGGAATAGCAGTTTGGCCAATCTACCCCCATAGCAAGGAAGCAGTGGGGGAAGGGCAGGAACTACTGTAACCTGCAGCTGTCGACACTGGGCTGCTTCAGAGCCCCTGGCCTGCAGATCCTGCAGGGGGGCTGAGTTGATTGATCAGGGCCAAGTGCTCTAGTGTTGAGCTGCCTGTATCTGGATCATGGTCTTGGGTGGTGGTCCTGGTGAGAGGGTTCAGTAAGCCAAAGCTGGGGGCAGAAGGCTGAAACATCCCCCCCCCAATACCTCCGGCAGCTGGGAAAACCCTAGCAATTTGGAACAGAGCTTTCCACCCTGGAAGCAGAGTTTCACAAAGCTCAAAAAACCAACCAATTAAGTGATTGGCCAACATGAGGAAAAGGAAGCAAAATAAGAAAACCAATAAAACTCTAGAATCCTTTTTTGTAAACAAAAAGGATAAAAGCACAAATGGGATAAAGACAACACAGTCAGAACTAACAAACCAAATGCTTCCAAGACACTTGAAGAACGCCTAGAAGCTATAGATAATCTGAAAAAGACTTTGAAAAACATATAAGAAAAGTGGAGGAAAATTGGGAAGAGAAATGAGAATGATGGGAGAAAACCATGAAAAGAGAGTCAACAACCTGACTGAAGAAAACAACACTTTAAAAATAGATTAACTCAAATGGCAAAAGAGGCCCAGAAAGCCAATGAGGAGAAGAATGCCTCAAAAGTTTAATTTCCAAGATGGAAAAACAATCTCAAAAGCATTCTGAAGAGAATAATTCCTTCAGAATTAGAGTGGAGCAAGCGGAAGATAATGACTTTATGAGAAACCAAGATACTATTGAAGAGTTACAAAGAAATGAAAAAATAGAAAGCAATGTGAAATATCTCCTTGAAAACACCACTGACCTGGAACATAGATCCAGGAGAGACAATTTGAAAATTATTGGTCTACCTGAAACCTATGACCAAAAAAAGAACTTGGAAAGCATCCTTCAAGAAATCCTCAAAGAAAATTGCCCTGATGTTTTAGGATCAGAGGGCAAAATAGAACTTGAAAGAATTCACCCATCACCTCTTCAAAAATATCCCCAAAAGAAAACTCCTAGAAATGTTACTGCCAG
>CM053596.1:90424874-90452897 GCA_028646575.1 Pseudocheirus occidentalis | reverse complement strand
ATATATATATATATATACATAAAACTACATGCAACTGAGAATTAAGATATACAGGCACTGGGATAGGGAGATCCATCTTGCCCTTCCGAAAAGTGGGAGGGGAGATGGGGGAGGATATAGGAGACAGCATATTGGAGGAGGGATTATACAGTGGGTTGGCTGTTTTGGGGTAGGTGGTGGGGGAAAGATGGGGAGAGAATTTGTAACTTGAAATCTCATGGAAAGGAATGATATAAACAAGAAAATAAATAAATAAATAAATAAAATTGTCCTTAAAAATAAGACTGCATACCAATATTTATAGGATGTAATCAAAGCATTATTTAAGGAAATTTTTAAATCTTTAAATGCTTACATGTATAAAATATCAAAAACTGGAAAGGGTCAATTCCCCAACAATTAAAAAGAAATTATAATAATAATTAGATGCTAGATTACCCAAGTGTGTTCTAAGAAATCTCACAATCTAGGGGAAAGAAATGAATATTTGCAACATTTTTGACAAGCCTTCAATGAATTTCCTAAGAAAAAGTCTGCAAGGCCAGAGGGATTTCCAGGTGAATTCTACCCAACTTAAAAAAAAGAAAAACAATTAGTACCAATACAAATTATTTTTGGGAAAGAGCAGGCAAAGAAGGATTCTTATTTTTTTTAATGATTGGATGGGATTTATATCAGAAATGCAGGGCTGGTTCAATATAAGGAAAACAATTAACATAATTGACTATATTAGTAAGAAAATAGCATTAATCATATAATTGTTTAAATACATGCAGAAAAAGTTTTTTTTTCAAAATGCAGCATCCATTCCTATTAAAAACTCTAGAAAGCAAAGGAACAAATGGAGTTTTCATTAAAATGGTAAGTACCATCTATTTAAAACCATTATCAAGCATTATATGTGATGGAGATGAGCTAGAAGCTTTCCCAATAAGAAATGGTGTAATGGGAAGCAAAACAGTACTTTGCTGCTTGTTTCAGCTATTCAAGTTCCTTTGAGTCTCACCTTTGAATGGATCAAGAGTCTCTGTGGGAAATAGTATACATTGTGTTGCCCTTAATAGACCTAACATAATCACATAGAGCCCACAGTGGGAAGAGCTATAAAAATGTGCATACCTTTTGACTCAGTAATACCAGCACTATATATGTGTGTGTGTGTGTGTGTGTGTGTGTGTGTGTATGGTAAAGAGATAAAAGTAAAGTGTAAAAATATTTATAGCAGAGAATTATGGTGATGCCAATCAATTGGAGAACAGTTGAACAAGTTGTGGTATATGATTTTGATATAATATTATTATATTATAAGTAATAACAAGCAAGATGGTTTTTTAAAAAATGGAAAGGCTTACATGAACTAGTGCAAATTGAAGTGAAGGAACCAGAAGATCATTGTGCACAGTTACAATAATATTGCACAGTGATCAGCTGTGAGTGACTTAAGGAGATGGAGTGAAGGTGAGAATATACTAGAGGTACTAATCAAGAGGCAGCCAGGGAGCATTGTGGACAGAACCTAGTAATACTCTTCCTACAGTGAATGCTGTTTTAAATTTTGCAGGTATGTGATTTTTTTTCTGTAGGACTACTTTGGTTGTATCACAGAAATTTTGGTATGTTAACCTATGATTATCCTTTTCCTTTGTATAGTTATTGATTATATTCGTGGTTTCTCCTTTGACTCACTAATTATTTTGAATGTCATTATTAAGTCTCCATTTAGGTCAGTATCTTATATTTGTCATCTCTGAACTAATTTCTATTCTTATTCATGTTTATCCAGAAAATATTTATGAATTATTTCTCTCCATTTACATTTGTTTGTAATATTTCTGTTCCATTTTTATGGTCAATGTTTGTAAACATTCTGTATGGATTAGAGAAATATGTATATCCTTTTGTGGTCCCAATTAGAAGATGCATTAAGTTTTTAAACTGTTTTCTGCAGGAATGTCCATATTTCCCTCTTTGTTTATCTTTCTATTAGACTTATCCAAAACTAACTCATTTGATGATGGAATCAGGATCTCAAAAAATTTTGGTGCTCTAATTTGGAGTCAGCTACAAGACGATGAAATATAATGGAGATAAACGCAAAATCTTACGCATTCATACATAAATAAATTTCAGTTGGACTTTACATGATGAAGATGGTGCATCCAGGAACAAATATAAAATCCACTTAAAACCATTCAGAATCTTGTCTTCTACTACTACTTGAGTCTTACTATACCTTACCCAGATATACTCATGTATTCATCAGTAATCTAGTGATTATGGTCTCCTTCCTGCATGAATATGTGCATGGTATGTGTGTGTGTGTGTATGTGTGTATTTTCTGTGTGTGTGTGTGTATTTATCTAGACAGCATCCAGAGAAGGGTGACCAGGAGAGTCATAGAATATAAGGATTAGTGGAAGGGACTTGGCTAATAATATATAGTTTGGGAAGGAGAAGGCAGAAGTTGGACAGGCATGAATGACATATGTCTTCTGGTATTTGAAGAGCTGTCATTTTGAAGTGAGAGTGGAATTGTTCTAGTTTTTTTTACTCCTCAAAACACACTACTGGGAGCTGTGGGTATAACTTTATAATAGCCAGATTTAGTTGATGCAAGAAAAGCATTCTGAAATAATAATCACCAATATGTGAATAGGAAGAATTAGGAGGTGGTAGTCCTCAAGCTAATGTTCAACATTTACTTATTTGGTATATTACAGAGGTAACTATTTTACAAGTAAAAATTAGACCAGCTTCCCATTTAGCTCTCTAATTTTGTAACTCAAATTTTATTTCTTTTGCTACAGCACCTAATTTTTTTTCAGTCATTAACCAAAAACAGTAATTTCTAATTCTTTATCAGTTGAATGACTGAGGCAATATGACTTAATTCCCTAATTCTACTCATTTGATAGTGAAACAACAAGAGGCCCAAGGAAAAGAGAGGTGACAATGCAGTCATGATAATCTGGTTTCAAGTCCTATGTCTTATACATTGCATCCATTGGGGCTTTAGACTACTCTCTGAGAAGTTGAAGATGAGTAGTTGATTTTCATGGGTAGAAGCAATTCATCATAAAGATCCTCCTACATTATTGAAATTATAGGTTTGTCCACACACATACACACACACACACAACTTTCACTATCTCCATCGTAGTGTTGTTTTTAAGTTTTGGTGAACCAGGGAGCAGTAGATAAATTGGCCTGGTGATGTGGATTCTAGTCACAATCATGGCAATGATAATAATAAAGTTTCTACTTCCCTAATTAGATTGTGAACATGAATACAGCTAAAACCACCATTTAAAATAGGCTTTATTGATGAAACTTCTTTATATATCACAGATATTTCATCATACTAATTCCCTATTTGATGAAGCTGTGAATTGGTTAAACAGAGTTTTTTAAAAAAAATATGTTTTAGTGCATAAAAGAACAACACACAATTATCTGGAACAATGACTTTTGCCTTTCCTCTCTTGTGGTCATAGAATAAGATGGGTAAATCATCAGAGAAAAGGAGATCCATCTTAGCTATATCGTGGTGAAGTCATTTTTAAAAATATTATTATAAAGATGTTTTCTATATAGACAAATAACACATTTTAATAATGCTTCAAAACAAAGATGGGTGTTTTAGTATCCCCTATGTCTTATGCCTACCCCTTCTAGGAGTGATGCAGTTTGGTACCAAGTTATTAAAACTAGATTTTCATTCTGTAAGAATCACTTAATATTTTATCGCCTCAAAAGTCCAATTTCCCTCACTCACTCCCAATGTCTTCTGCCTTCATAAGATAAGGGGCAAATTCATTTTATATTGTCAGACATTAGTTACCAAGGCTATCTAAAGGATGATTCCTTTTAAGTTTCTCTTTTACATTTACCTTAGGGTAAAAGAGTTAAATATTTTTAACAAGATATACTACTGCTAGCCACCAAAATATGACAATGGGTTTTATTTCTTTATGTTTGCACAGATCTTCTAAGATTACTCGATATGTAATACTAAACCCATTCCCACACAAACAAATTAACAAATAAAAATCAGGAGTGGATAAGAATGGAGAAGATCAAGGTTCTCTAACTGCCTCTGTCATTAAATAGATGTATATATTCTTAAGGGAGTCATTTGACCTTTCCCAATTTCCTTCTTTTTTCTCATATCCTGAAGGGTTATTACTATGGCCTATTTTAACTGACAAGTATGCTTTTGTTCTAATTAATTAAATTGACTATTTCTTACTATAAAAGTGTCTGCTAGAAAAAAGAAGAGTACAATGGCAGAATCTCAGAACTTGGGGGTACTTAATTTGTCATTTGACTAAATTTCTAATGGGAATATCCTCCATAAAAATCCCAGCCATGTGGTTCTCTTGGGTTTGCTTGGAGACTTCCAGTCATGGGAATTTTCCTAAATATTTAGGCATTCAATTTTGGCACATCTCTAATTTTAGAGACATTTTTCCCTAAGATAGACTAAAAGTAACACATGGCAGATTGACCAGAACATACTCTTTGTATAACAGAGACCAATGGAGAGAAAGGGATCTATTAATTTAGGTAGAAAAAAAATCTATAGAATAATATTAGGTTTGCATTATAATCTTATATATCTCATGTATATTATTCTGGGAAGGGTTAAATAGGTTTCTCTATGTTCCTGAAGGGGGTCCATGAACTGTGAAAAAAAAAGGTTTAGGTCCACTGAACCAGAAGTAAGTAAAGTGGAAACACTTCAGACTGGGGTGATGAAATACAAGAGCAATTACTATGATTATCATAATTGTAACTAGCATTTATATAATAATTTATATATATAGTACTTTGCAAAGTACTCAGCACATATTGTCTCATTTTATTGTTGCAACTCTGGGAGGTAGATATTAGCTATCCCCATTTTATATGTGAGGTAACTAAGGCTAACTATTTAAGTAGCTTTTCCACGGTCAAATAAAACCTTAATTTGCTTGATTTTAACTATACCCTCATAAGATAACTGGAGGCAAATGGGTGGTGCAGTGGATAGAGTTCTTGACGTTTAAACAAAGCAAAATAAAATAAGTTCTATGGAACTTGATATATTGGAATGAAATGAAATTAAAACATATTAGACCTGGGACTAACATTGACAGTCATTAAAATCGGACTCTGATTTTATAAATGAGGAAAGTGAGTGAAAGAGAGGAAAAATTGACTTATTCAACTTCCCTGGTATTTTAATGTCAGAGCTGGGTGTTCTGACAAGCACATTGGATATGCCACAAGATATCTTTCAGCTACATTATTTAAAAGGCAGTTAAGACTGTTAAAAGTTATTCAATTGTTCTTTTCTGTGTATTTGTACCATAAGTATCAGCATTTCCTACATATAACAGGAGATTGTCCAGTAGTGTTCTTCGGGCTGGGTCAAATCTTTTAGAAGAAAAAGAGGAAATATTTGCATCTCTCTTTGTGGGGAAGGCAGAAACCAAAGTTTGCCAGTATCTATCTTTGCTCCCCCTAAAATCCATCCTCCTTGATTATGCATGTCTTTTCAAACTTCAAACATTTTCAAAAGGGATTTAGCAGCATACAATTTTCAAATTGCTACAAAAACTCTTAATTAAGTTTAACTTTGGGATTATTCTTCCTTTTTCTTCAATGAAAGATACATCCTATGTATTTTGTTTCTTGGGGTGATGGGTGGGCAGGAGAACTTGGCCACTTAAAATAATTATTTTAAAAAATATGTATCTGTTGTATATCACCTGATCATGCATGAGGTACTTGGTCTGACAAAAAAGGATCTTAATGCCTTTCAAAATTCTTTCATATGGAAATGAAATGGACACTTCATGAGAAAAATACAACTCTCTCATTTATTCCTCCAACTTAGAAAAATAATAATGCTTCAAAAAGCACTTTCTATTTCAACAAACTTTGATCTTAACCATCTGCTGTCCCTCTCACTTTCCCACCTTATCTTTGTGAAACTTGGGCAAACCCCTGAATATCAGTCTTGCTTTACAATGATTACACCTACTTCACAAAGTTGTTGTGAATATCCAGTGTGATAGCCAGTATGTTTTAGTGCTTTTTCAAACCTCAAAGTGTTATATGGATGCAAGTTATCACTCCTTCTCATCTTCTCCCTGTGCTAGTCTCCCCCACTCTCCCTTCACCATTTTGGTCATGCTCTCTATAATATCTCTGAGCTCTTCTCCATGGCAAGTTTAACATAAGCTGTGCCTGCTGAAACACTGTCCTAATATTAAGAGTCAATTTGCACCTCCTCCATGATGCTTTCCTTCAGCTCTGCCAGTTGAAAATGATTTTTCCCTTCTCAAATTTCTTAAAACAATTTGCTTAAACTATATTGTTTCCTTATCTTCCCATATATCTTTGTAATTCTGAAGTATGTCATCATCTCATAAGATTAGATAATTTTTAAAAGCAGAGTCTTTTATTTCCCTTTTTGCTTCCCCAGGACTTAGCACAAAACCTTGCATATAGAAGGTAATTAAAAGATTACTGTTGAATTAACATGAATCACTGACATTACTATGTACAAATCACTTTGTCAACTACCAAAATAAATGCAAGGTGAATACGAACTTGCCCTCAAGTAGCTTACAAGCAGATCAGATTTAGTGATACAAGAATCAGTAGAATGCAGAGAAATTTTGAGAATTATAAGGAGTAAGTGTTTGAGTTTAGTTGGAGAGAAGAGGAAAAATACATAGGGTTAGAGATGATCTGCAATTTCATTTAGGCTTTTAGGTGCTACAGTACAGGGCATGGAGTCAAATAGAACTGAGTTCAAATTAAATCTCAGGCACTTACTACCCATGTTACTGGGCAAATGACTTAATTTCCATCTGCTTCAGTTTCTTCAACTGTGAAATGGGAATAACAATATCACATACCTCCTATGGTCACTTTGATTATCAAATGGAATAATATTTGTAAAGCTTTTAGCACTGTGCCTGGCACATAGTAAATATTACATAAATGCTTATTTCCTTTTCTTTCCTTACCTGTATGGAACTTCTGGAAAAGCAAAATCCCTTTATCAGTATAGGTTGCCACTTCTCTGCACCTTATATTCTTAGAGTTGCTTAAAGCACCAGAGTTTAAGTGACATGAAAGCCCAAGGTTCAGGGCCTCTATGTGTCATAGTTTGCCCAGGGCTCTTGGGCCAATTCTCTATACATTATACATGTTGCCTCATAAAAAAATACATACAAATATGAATATGGTACCAAATAGAACAAAATTATTGAGAGCTACCAAGTGATATGGGATTTCATAGGAAGAAGAGATTACCTCCGGCTCTGCGGAAAAGTTTCATAGAAGAATATGTATTACAGCCCTGTATTGTTGGTAAGATTTCAACCACCTGTGGCCTCTAAAATTCACAAAAAACTAATTTTCAAGACAATTAATCAGATCAGTCTTGTGCACGTGGCTTGGGATTCCAAGTAGCCACCAATTTCCTCTCACTCACCTCTCATTCTCCAACATTTCCATCTGGTCTATAAGAGTTTATTTCCTTTAACAAGGCTGTCAGAGACATTGATTACATGAAAATGGCTTCCTCTTTGGCCACATGATAAAGGTAATGTTCTGCTTGGAAAGAGCAGCCAATGTCTTTCTCTTCCTGGGCAATACATGCTCAAAGTCTTCTTGTTCAAATGAGTGTCCCAGCACGCCAACATGTTTCTTCCTATGTCTATGTTTATTGTCTCAAATTGGGCATGAGAAATATAAGCATATTTCCCACTCATAATTGGTTTCTTGCCCTCTGAAATATAGTGTCCATGGAAAGAAATACCAATTTTGTCCTTTCCTTTAAATGTCAGTTAGCCAGACATTGAAGTAAAAATCATTTAAAACATAGAAATAAGTGCCATGACAGGTATGATGGAAGATTATAAATAAATTGATTTTCCTTGAATTTCTCACTTCCTTCTCCTAAATACTATATTAAAATTTTAATATATATGCTCGAGTCATTGTCCAGCTTCCATGGAAACAATGTGAATCCACAAAAAAATATTATCCAAAAACATCCATGTGCTAGGAAAATGAACAGAATATTTCTAATTCCTCACATGTTATGGTTATGAAGAGGTTTCCTCATCACAGCTCTATTGGGACAGATAATAGATAATAGTATCTACATTTTATTGATAAGGCAACTGCTTTAAGGAAACTGAACAACTTGCCCAAATCACATAGTTGGTAAGTGGCAGATCCAGAACTCAAACCCAGGCCAATCAATCAGGAAATAAAGAATTTATTAAGCACCATCCAACACTCTGGGGATTCAAAAACAAGAAAAGTGTCCTCAATGTGCTTATGTTTTATTTCATATATGTATGTATATATAAAACATTCATAGAAAAAAATTCAAAATAATTAATTTCTTGGAGAGAAGGATAAAAACCCTGGGAATCCATAAAGGCCTCAATGATATTCAAGACATACTGTCTATGGATTGCAACAATGCCATTATGTGTTATAGCTAATGGGTAATCAATGTCCCTTATAACATACAGAGTGGCCTTTAAAATTGTTTTTTATCTTAGTTATATACTTTATCTCAGACAACCTGTTTTATCTATTATACAAATTCTTTATAGTTATTAAATATCAGAGGAAAAATTAGAGATCTTAATTAGTTTTTCATTACTTTTTCTAATGTATACACTTTTAGAAAGAATAATAGATATTGTTCCTCTTTACATAACTGGAAATTTATTAAAGACATAATTGACTCTTTTTGTATTTATTTTATACATACTTTTCCTCCTCAGTTAAATAGTTATATATTATCTGAGGGCAGAGATTGGTTCATTTTAATTTTCTCCACAAAAATGCCTAGCACATAATAGGAGCTTAATAAATGTTCATTGAATTGTACCATGTGTCACTATGATTTCATTTTAGTTCAAATGTAGACTCTCAGAAATGAAAAGAATCCTGGAGATCAACTAGTCTAACTTATACCTGCATAAGACTCTCTTGGATCACACTCCTGACAGGTGGTTATCCAGTTTTTGAAGATCTCTGGTGAAGGGAAACCCATGATCTGGGTGTAAAATGAAGGTATTGGACTAGCTAACCTCTAACATTTCTTCCAATTCTAATGCTATGACTATGATGTTAACAATGTTTCAAGGTAGAAAATTCCACTGTTGAATAACCCTAATACTGGTGAAAAAGAAAATTCCTTGTATAACACCTAAATCTACTTGTATGCCCTATTGCAGTTCTTTTGTTATTAAATTGCTCTCTAATATGTGCAAGGTACTGTGCCTTGGCACTGGGATGCAAAGAAGAAATATTTTACCATTCCACAGAAAAAGTAAAAAATTCAAACCAAATAAACCAGATTTCTGAAAACAGTTACAGAGAACCCGTGAAGTTTGGGACAGTTTGTCCTAAATCCTAAATGTACAGAAATATTTATAGTAGCTCTTTCCTGATAGTATTGAATTGGAAATTGGGATGTCCATCAATTGGGAAATGAGTAAACAAAGTATGCTATGTGCTCATAATGGAATTCTATTGTACTATAGGAAATGATGAGATAAGATGTTCAACTGTGAGTGAGTTAACTATTCTCAGCAAACATAATGATCCAAGAAATCTCTGAAGGACTCTTGATACAAAATGCTATCCATCCCAAAGAACTAATGATGTCTGAATACAGATTGAAGAATACTTTTTTTAAAACTTTCTGTATTTTCCTTTTTTTAGTCTATGTTTTCTTTCATGATATGATTAATACAGAAATATAGTTTGCATGACCATACATGTATACCTGTAATAATAATGTAATTTGATTCATTTGTATTGGATAAGCTAACAGGTACTTAGCACTTAGTAATTAATCAAGCCCCTGTTAAAGAAACAGAAGGTATCAACCCCTGTTGCTGACATAACAGGAAGGAGTTGGCTGACACAGGAAGCAACCAATGCCATGTGTGCACATAAGGAGATGCCCCTGCTGGGTGAGATAGATAATTTTGGAGCAAGCTTTGTGGATGCAAAAGATGCTGCCACAAAGGGGGCTGAAGAGGAAAGCCCCTCTTCCCCCCAGGCTGAAGAGAATGATTTTAATTTTGGGAACATGGGTGAAGTGATTGTGATTGTGATCCTACTGAGGAGCTGCTGAGTCCAAAGGTCAGCCAGAGCTTCTGAGAGCTGCCATAGAAGCTCAAGGATCAGCTGGAGCCGCTATAGACTGAGGAAGCATGACTGTGATGGTGGTACTTTATATGAAACTGTTTGTGGCTTTTTAAGCCTTAACTTCCCAGGAGCAGAGACTATGAAGGATTTAATGTGGACTGGATGCTGTGAGCTTCAGCATGGAACAGGAATTGCAAGGAAAGCTGGACAAGGACCTGGGAGCTCTCTGTCTTTGAAGTTAGGCGACAGTCTGGCGAATCCAGGTAGGACCTGGAACCATGGATAGGGATCCAGGGAATCTGAGAGACCACCATGAGTCAAGCTGAAAGAAGACTTTATTTGGATACTGTGTAATGACTGAGGAATTGTAATTTAATAGTGACCTAGAAGTGGAGGGTATGTGTATTTTCTAATGACTGAATAGTGAATAATGACTAAATAAGTGACTGATTTGTAACTTGGTGTGCCCAATGAGTGGAGAACTTTGACTATTGTACTTTGTATCTCTTAAGGAGCACGCCTTATGAAGGAATGAATGAAAAATCCCTTAACTCATTTATTCAAGCACTAATACTATGAAAAGCTCTGGAGAGACAAATAGGAAAGAGGAAGTAATTGCCCTCAAATTTAGCATTCCAACAGTCAGAGAACCAACATTTAAGATAGTGGTGACTAAGGATTAGTGTTTTGAGTTAGTGTAGTACCATTACAATATTCACAGCACTGACAGCAACTGTAAATATGCTGGCATAGTTTTCTATCACAAAATGTAACAAACTCTCCATATAGAAAAGATAAGCAAAATATTTATTCAGACACCAGAAAGCCACATCTCAATACCAGGAAAATGAATCCATCATAGCAACATGGAAGTTAATACACCACAAGAGAGCTGAGAACTACCCCATCCTTTGGGCTTCACACAAACACACACTCACAAGCCTACCTGTCTGCTTGCTTGCCATCCTCTCTCTCCCACCATCTACCTATTATGACTCACAGCTTCTTGGGGACTCTGCTCCACCCTTCAGTAACCTCCTCTGAACATAGGTTCCCTGTGATTGCATTCAACATATTAGGGGTCAGGGAAGATATTTGAAGCAGGGAAGGTCTTCAAATTCCCTTAGGTTTGTTTCATATTTCCATTAACATTACAGTTATGGAGTCATAAGTACAGTGAAAAGAGTCATAGGAAAGATGATGGACAAACTCTCCATTATCCACAGCAATAGTGATTTGATTATGGTTCCCAAAGAAGGGATAAAAGAATGGAATATGGCCAGGTGGCTGTGTTAGAATATTAAATATGCCTGAAACCAGTGAAATATAGTAGACTGTGTGAATTTGAAGCGCACATACTCACCAATTAGGGCAGTATGAACCTCAGCGGTGCTGTGAAAAGTACTTGACTTAGAGTAAGGAGATCTGAATTTCAGTTTGGACATAAGCTATCTGTACCATCATGAGCAAGCCACTTAAATATTCCTGAGGGTCAGTTATATAAGGCCTTATTGTTTGATTGTTGGCAGAAGTAGCTCCATGTTTGACCCCTGATTGAATGAAATATTTTTGTAGAAAGTTTCTTTGACCCAAGAATACCTTAGTTCCATTTAGGCAATAAATTCAAAGCTCTCCTAATTCTAACTGTTTAGTGAACTCCACCCAATCCTACTATGCCTTATTTTTCCCTGAGGCTACAGAGGAGAAAGAGTTGAAGTCAGGATCACTGGCTGATTATCTTTACACAATCTCTGTGGAAAGGCCTAACAACAACAATCAGATATTAGGACAGAGACTTAAAGTTTTCTTCCAAATAGTGTGAACTGGGACAGGTATGTGGCAAAGTGAATAGAGCACAGTCCCTGGAGTCAAGAGGACCTGAGTTCAAATCAGACTCAGACACAACACATACTAGCTGCACAACCTTGGGCAAATAACCTCAATTGTTCTGCCCTCACCCTTTCAAAAAAAAAAGACAAAATAAATAGTATGAACCATTCCAACTTATGCCTATGTCACCATCCATTGTTTAGTCTATGAGTCTGAAGAGCAGGAGAGCTGCATGCCTGAATGTCTTTAGTAGTAAACTGTCTGACTAATGATCCTTTGAGCATCTGTATTCCTTCTCAGTGACTATTCCATGTACTCCTTACAATAATGCGTGCAGAAACTGTCTTCACTGAGTTGCTATGAGGGTTTAAGGAGATAATATCTATAGTGTTCTATAACCATAAATTGAATATGAAAAAAATTGAGTGGGAAGCATCATGTCAATGAAACATCACATGCAATTAGAGTTAAGGCATTTAAGGTTATGTCATAGCTTATATCTGTTTTGGCTGGGTTTCAGTTTCCTCATCAATAAAATAGATATAATGATAATCACACAAACTTCCTCATATTGGTGTGATAATAACTAAAAGAGGTATATGGTTTTATATATATATGTATATAGTATAGTATAATATAGTACTTTATTTTATCTTTTGTACTTTAATTAAAAACCAAATAAAAATTATTTCCACATACATAGATTACCAAAAAAAGTATTACATAAATTTAAATCACAAAATTCTAAATATCTATGTAAAGTCACTATGAATTATAATGAAAACTACAAGTTTTGATTAATGTGAATTTACATAAGTAGCATTGAGGCAGCTTAAATGGCAATATAGTAATTGAGAATATGTTGGTTATCAATTTTTTTTCAGCAAATGTCTTTTCTACATGCTATAGTAGTCTTATAGATATATTTTAAATACTCCTTCCCCCAAAAAATGTATGTAAGAATAAGGAATTTTTCACTGTTCTTAAAATTCAAGAGCATTATTAAGTAGCAGAATCAAGGGATGGTGGGAAAAGACGGGACCTTAGAACATGGTATTTCACATCTGAAAAGAATTTTTGCTAAGATATTATCTTTCTATCCTATTCCTTTTTATAGATGAAACATTCAGAGGGCCAGAAAATTGAAATGACTGACTCAGAGTCACTAAAATTGCAAGGGAGCTGAAGATTATGATGTGATATGAACTAAAGACAAGATAGAAGGGATTTTTTTTAAAAATTGGCTATGAAGATAAGGAAGATCAAAGAATGATTTGAATAACAATTCTGGGTGGATAGAACAAGGATAGCAACAATAAAAAGGCAGAACTAGTAACCAGTCTTCATTTTACCTCTGTATTCTTTACCAAAAAACATTATCTTCACACAGAGATGAATAGAATGACTGGTCAATCAGAAATTGAAAACTAAGATATGTGGGTAGAAGATAAAATTCTACCTAGTTGTAATTAGTGAATTTAACGTACTAAAGATTTCTAAGACATAAATGCATGTCAGGTCTCTATTGGAGGGAAGGCAATTTTGAGGTCATAAAACAATAAATTCTCAAGATGTCTCAAAAATTTTAGGATATACAAGATGCTTAGAAAAATAATTAATCTTAGTATAACTGAAAAGGTGATTAAGAAAATATTAATAGCTACTAATGAATATAACTATTTTCCCTTCTACACAAAATCTTTCTGGAAATAATGCACACATTCACCAAAGGCAACCTAGGTATAGGTGTAGGTATAGGAGAACAGGTAGGCTTTTAAAAAGATAATGTATTGGTGACTACATCTTACAGTCATTCAATTTACTGAAAAGAATAGCACTCACACGCTCACATGCTTTACTGTGCTAATGTTCTCTTGATACAGAGAGAGAGAGAGAGAGAGAGAGAGAGAGAGAGAGAGGAGGGCACCTTTGGTTTATTATCTAAAAACCTGTCTTCCAACATTTTTTCTCCCATGAATATACTACATGTAATTCCTTCCAATATTAAAGAAAAGACACCTACTGAAAAATTAAATGGTTACATCAATGGGATATAGTAGATATAGCTACAGGTAATTCCATTTCTCCATATTCATTTGCCAAAGACTCTCATGTTTTATGTTGAATGTGATTAGAGGGATGTAGGTAGGATGATGGTACAAAGTGGTGGATCAGATACTGGTTGAATGAGAGAAAGATATAAAGGGAGGGAAAGCAAAGGAAGGGTTGTCTGGAGAGAGGATATTTGGACCCATTTTGAGAGTCACATGCTTTTCATAAAGGCATAGGCATTTTGCTTAGAAAATTTTCACAAAGACAGGGAGAATATTTACAATATTGGATGGCACAGCATTAGGATGTGAAATTACCTTAGAAAGCATAATAGAAAATGTTGTTCAGTTGTTTCAGATTCTTTGTGACCCATTTGGGATTTTCTTGGCAATGATACTGGAGTGATTTGCTATTTTCTTCTCCAGTTTATTTCACAGAAAACAGAGTCAAAGAGGCCTAAGTAACATGTCCAGAGTCACACGGTTAGTAAGTATTTGAGGTTCTAATTTGAAGTTAGGTCTTTATGACTCTAGACCCAGTACTCTATGACTCTACGAACTACACTATCTAGACGCGTTGTGCTAAGCACTTAGGATACAAGGAAAGGCAACAGCCCCTACCCTAAAAAAACTCACAACCAAATGAAAGACAAAATATATAAAAATAAGCTGAAAAGCAGGGGCTTTCTAAGGAGAGTGCCTGGTTCAGCAACATAATGAATTTAATGAAAGCAGTAAAGTGGGAAATGATGAAATGCCATTATACTATAAGAAATTATCAAAGAAATGGCTTCAGAAAAACCTGGTTAGACATACATGAACTGATGCAAAGCCAAATGAGCAGAAGCAGGAAAACAGTATTTACAGTAATAAAAATATTATAAAGACAACTCTGAAAGATTTTTGGTCAATATGATGACCAACCAAAATTCCAAAGGTCTCAAAAAGAAATATGCTCTCTGCCTTCTGAAAGAGAATTAATAGAACTAGAGATCAAATTAAAGTATGTTTTGTTCCATTTCATTCTTTTGATTTTTTAAAAATGTTGCTTTGCATATCTATACATATTTGTAATGTGTTTTGTTTCTTGTCTTTTAAATGTGTAGGGAAAGGTGTAATGGTAATGGAATTTGGAGACCCCCCTGTGTTGGCTTGGTTTATGGGTTGAGTGTTAAAACCCAGAGCATGTGAACTCCACTTGTGGGATAGACTTATTGATGTGAAGAGTGAGGGCTGAACTGGGAGAAGCCATGAATTTGGAGAGAAGGCCCAAGCAGAGAAGGCTGCAGGGACTTTTGGAGAGCAGTGTGGTAGACTGCTGAGGGACAGTTGGAGCTGCCCAGGACTTTTGAAAACTGCTACCTGGAGCTGCCAAGAACTGAGGAGGCATGGTTGTGATGCTGGTATTTTATTTGTCTGTTTTGATGTTGTTTTGCCAGATTCACAGTGATGCTGTTGTAGAGGTCCTGGAAACTTGCTGTTGGTTCAGAAGCTGTGAAGGAGGATTTTCCTGTTATATGTTTACAGAAATCCTGGAAGAGGCCCTTGTTCATGTTTTCAGGGGCTCTGGGACTGTTCTATAGGCAGAGAGTGACTTGATAAAGAAACTGGCAATAACTTTGTTGAACCTTGTCTCCCCAGGATTTCTGAGAACCTACCTTGAGTCAAGATGAAGATAGGACCTCTCCTTGGGTTTTCAATGCTGGGATGATATCTGAACCTTGCTGTGGCTTAAGGGTAGATGTCATTTTTGTGCTCTCCGTTCCCTTTGAGAAAGTGTTTGGCATTAATGGATGGTAATGTAATTCAGTTGTGATCCAGGGGTGGGAAATCTTTGACTTTTTTGTGCTCTGTGATTGACCAAATGAATGTACTTTGCTTATAATTGGAAACTAATCTCCATTTTTGAAGAGACTCGATGAATGTACCTCCCAGCAGTGGGCTACTTTGACTACTGGTTAGGGGTGGGATACTTGGACCTTGGTGATTTGCAATTGAATTGAGGACTTATTTGCTAAAAGAATGAGGTACACGGTATTTTGATTTTCTCTGTTCTGTGAATGTTTGCCTTAATCTGTCACTGAATATTGTTGTTTAGTTATTTCAGTTGGGCCCAACTCTTCATCACCTATTTGGAGTTTTCTTGGCAAAGACAATAGAGTAGTTGGACATTTTCCTTTCCAGCTCATTTTATACATGAGGAAACTGAGGCAAACAGGGTTAAGTGAATTACCAGGGTCATACAGTTAGTAAGTATTTGAGGCCAGATTTGAAATCAGGTCTTCCTGACTCCAGGCAGGTGTGTATGTGTGTATGTGTGTATGTATGTGAACATGTATATGTTTATATGCATGTACCCATGAATTGTGTATATACATGCACATACATACATGTACACATGCAACACATCCATACCTATATCTATACCTATACCTATATCTATGCCTATGCCTATGCCTATACCTATACTAGGGGTAGGATACCGTTCTATGGTTTTACTGCTATTGGAAAGTGTCTAATGTGAAGACTTCACCCTACCAATGAAAATCCAGTACTTCTTTGAAATATATAGTATTAGAGATTGGTATCAAACCCTTAAGAAATCAAATGACTTGCTGAATATCACATAGTCAGCATATGTCACAGGCAGGACTTCAATCTTAGACTCCCTGGCTCCATATCATCTCATTGTATGACCATTTCTCAATGTCATCTAAGCTATGTGACAATAGTTTTATTTTTATCAGCTACTACTGATTGAGGAAACATACATGGGAAAATTTTCTAAGAATTTGTCTATTTCAATTATTATTATTTTTAATCAGCAAAGCACCGAAACATGCTTCAGAAAAAAAATCATATATGTGTGTGACATTTTACTTTTTCAGTCCACACACACACACACATATTTTTCATATATTTTCTTATTTAAGTTATTGAGTAAAATATCATGGTTTGTCGGTTAAATATAGATCAAATTTGACAATGTTTTGGGCTTATCTGTGCTCATATATATTTTTTTAAATAACACTAAATCTTCTTGGAGGGGGGGTGGAGGAGGAGGTCAAGTTTATAAATGTCTGAGCCAGAACTATATAGATAAATGTGATGAGGATAATGAGAGGATGTCTATCTATACTATACAAGCAACAGTTAAATTAATGAGTGTTTATCCTGCAGAAGGAAAGATTTAAGAAGTATATGATATTGCTTTTTAAATATCTTAATGAGCTGTCTTGCGGCTAGAGATTAGATGGTCTAAAACAGCAAAACTAGCTGTCATGGATTTAGAAAATGTAGAGAAACAGACTTCAGCATGACAGAAGGAAAGGTTTCCTAAATATTAGAATTGACTATTTAAGGAACAAGTTTGTTTCTTGTCTGAGTAACATCTCACATATTGATATATTAATTTAAATTTTGAAAACAATATTTTCTTATGATTTCCTCATGAAGAAAGTATTAATATGGTCATTAGTCTCATTTTATACATGAAGAAAGAGAAGTTCAAGGAATTCTATGGAGTAAGTTACCCATCATGGAAAGAATGAACATCCACTGAAGTGCATGGTTCCTTTAAGAAAGTTGCATGAGGTGCTCATCCTGGAGGCACAGTTTAAAGTAGATCAGGTAGTTTTAATCGGTGATCCACAGGAGTTTGTGGATAGATTTCAGTGGAGCCGTGAATTTGGGCAAGGAATTATATACATCTTTATTTTAAATAACCTTTAAATAGAATTTAGATTTTCTTCTCATTATAATTATTTTTTATACAAGATTGTGAGGACTTCATAAGCATCAATACACTGTTAAATGGGTTCATAACAGAATCATTTTTAGTAACCCCTAGACTAGATTCTGTCTAGGGCAGTTGGATGGCTCAGTGGATAGAGTGTCAGACTTAGAGTCAATAAGACTTGCATTCAAATATGACCTCAGACATTTACTAGCTGGGTGACCCTGGGAAAGTCACTTAACCCTCTTTGTCTCAGTTTCCTCATCTATAAAATGAATGGAAGAAATAAATTAAGAAGTAAATACTCCAAAATTTTTGCCAAAAAAGGGGTTCCAAAGAGTCAGACATGACTGAAAAATGACTGATCAATAAATAAGACTACATTCTGGCTAAATTCTATTCCAATTCTTCAATGAGATGACATCTATAAAATACCAAAAACAAAATTAAATGAATAGATATAGAGACATTCACATTACAAAAACTAAATTTCCATGTGATCCATCAGGGGAGAAGTCATGAAAGAGATGATATTTCATATGGAAAAGGAGGGATTTATGGTATCTTAATATTCAGTTAGAAAAATGAAGTCTAAGCACAGGTGATTGGTGTAACTAAAACTAGTTGTATCTAATTAAAATTCCTCTAGCGAAGTGCTGAATGATCACAAATGTTGGAGAGAACACATGATGGAATTTTTGGTAATGAAAATTATTGGAAAATCATAGACATTTCTTTATAAGCCTTGCCAACAGGATAGAATAGTAGAGGGCAATGGACTTTAAGGTATAGATCAAGTTGCTATTCTGACATTAAAAAAACTGATTAACTCAAGTTGCCTCATTCCTCTGAACCTCAGATTTATTATTTCTCAAATTGAGGTAAAAACAATAACTCAAATTTCTATAGAGTTTTAAGCTTTGCAAAATCCTTTACAAAATCCTTTGAGGAAATTATTCTAAACATTATCCTAAGGTTCACTTTGCAGATGATGGAAGCTTATGTTCATGAGTGGTTATTGCTGTTGTTCCTGCTGCTGCTGACTATGACAATGCTTTAAACTTCAAATATCTGAGTTCATATATATGTATGGTCATTTTCAGTTTTTAAAACACTTTATAAATGCTAGCTACTATCATTTTGAATACAACACTTTCTAGCTCTGTGACCAAGGGAAAATGATTTAACTTTTCTCGGTCTCAGTTTCACTGTTTATAAAGAGGGGAATAATAATATACATAACCTAAGTCAGTTCAGTGAAGTGAATAGACACCCAAATGCCTCTGATGCATACCAAGTCTTTTATCTAAGGAAATTTCTTTAACTTTTTGTTATTTTAGACCAGTGATGAAGAACCTGCAACCTTGAGGCCACGTGTGGCCTTTCGATCTTTGGGTATAGCCTTGTGATTCAATCCAAGTTTTACAGAACAAATTATTTTATTAAGGGGATTTGTTCTGTGAAGTCAATGGCCACACTTGAGAACCTAGAGGATCACATGTGGCCTTGAAGCCACAGATTACCCATACCTGCTCTAGACACTTCTCTATGACATGAAATTGTAGATTTCTGGCTTGTATCAATAATGGGAATTTCACCACCAGTGAAATCACAGATTTAGTCCCTACTTCTTAAATTTTGTGAAGTGTTTAACATTCTATGATTTATATCTCACCACACTCTAGCAACACAATCACCATAGGTATTTGATCTAGATTTGAGAATTCATTTGGGGAAATTTCCAGGTATGCAAAGCCCTTTCACCAACACATATATATTTTTTAAATCTATAGATACTAGTCTGTGAGCTGCTTGAACAAAATAAAGGTTTTGATGTGATCATCATCAAATAGCTATTAAGTATCAGATGATAGGGTAGATTCTAAATCTTATTTTTTTTATTGCAAGGTCAGTCACCTATACTATTATCACCTTTTAACGCATAGTTTAACTGATAAATAGAGAGGCTAATAATTTGTCCACGTCAAATAACTTGGAAGGTTTTTAGGCAAAAATAAACCACACATTCCTGCTATCAGACCCTGTTCCTAATAATGCTTTTGGCCAGTGATTTGTTTGTGAGGAATGTACCCTGTAGGTACTAAAGCATCATGCAAAGAAGGGTAATTATTCCCTTGCAAAGTACATAAATAATGGCCAAACTTATACAATGTACATTCATTGTCTGTTTGTCTACTCCTCTAATTTATTATTTCTTGGTAAACATAGTCACCATAGGTGTTTTTTAAAAAAATATTCTGAATCATGATCACATGTTATCATTAAAAAATCCTCTAGAAGGGAAAAGAAATATCTAAATTAAGATGCCAGTTAGTACAGTTTTAGAATACCATAATGTAAATAAAACATTGATACTGGGGAAAAGCAGTGCTTTTAATACAAATACCACTTATTTAGATTACCAGTTGAAATTGCTCATCTTCCTGATACTTGAGTTTCTAATAGCTAAGTATGTACAAAATGATGTCTGGAAAGAGAGTCTTCATTATGAAAATGATAAAAAAAATCAATGCATGAATATAAATGATCTATTTGTAGCCAAGCTTCAGGAGTTTTGAAACATAAGCCAACAAACAAAATGGAATGCATGATAATATTGCCATTGAACACTGATTTATAAGAGTTCCCAGTCCTTGTATGATTCTGTTTATGCTGGCCACTTAACAAAGAAGAAACAAAGCAAACCTTGGTAAGCTCTGCTATCTCAGAATAAGGCTCATTTCTTATGTCTACTATGTTTGGTAGATGATCTAAACATAAATATCAGTTAAAATGTAATAGAATGTTAAAATTGGTAATTGGTTTTACAGTGTCCTAGCCGCTAGTTATATATTAAGAAATCCAGAGCAGTTTGAAGTTTATTGGTTTCTAGAATTCTAAGGTCATTTGAAAACTGAAGAGTTCATTTCAAACTATATAAAATAGTTAATAGGTTTACCCAGAGGGGCAGAGCCAAGATGGCAGCTTAGAAGCAGGAAACTTCCATGAGCTCTCCCCATAACCTCCTCAAATACCTAAAAAATGTTACTTTAAACAAATTATAGAGCTACAGAACCCACACAGTGGCAGAGAGAAACAATTCTCCTGCTGAAGGCAGCCCGGCTGGTGGATAAGAAGAGTCTATCACAGCATGCTGGGAGCAGAGACCAGGTCAGTGTGAGCCCTTGGTTTTAGCCCCAGGGAATCTCCAAGCAGTAGCAGCTGGAATGGATATAGGGAGAGTGGATCACCAGCAGTTGTGGTGGTTTCCAGAAATACCAACCCATAAATGCCAAAGTAAAAGGTCACTAGAACTCTCTGGGAACAAACGGGAACTCGGAATGCAGTCAGGCCTCTGCCCCAGAGGTAGAAGCAGCAGAGGCCCCAAGGCCCACAGCTATGTAGCCGCTTCCACATGGCTGCTTCAGGGCTCCTGACCTGAAGATTGATGGGGGACCAAGCAAACATTCAGAAGGTAAACACTCTTGCTTTAACCAGCCTGGATCCAGATTGCAGTCTCAGGTCATGGTCTTGAGGGTTGTGAAGAGTAAGCTAGAGCTTGTGGGAGAAGCAGAGAGGGCACCCAACTAATAGCTCCAGCAGGTGGTAAAAACCCCAGTGATTTAGAACAAAGCTCTCTTCCTGATAGCAGAGTTCTACTGTGGCAAAGAGGTCAAAAGTCAACCAATTGAGTGGCAACAAGAGCAAGCAAAGAAAATAAAGCAAGCACAGCAATCAAACATTAGATTCCTTTTTTGGGGACAAAAAAGGATCAAAGCATAGAAAGGGAGAAACCCAACAAAGTCAGAACTCCTGCAGCATATGAATTTATTATAAATAGATACGTTATTCAGACACTAGAACTATAGGACCCCCAATCACTGGGAAAATGGGGAAAGTTTCCAAACAGTAAAAGAGTTTTAATAAAGGATATGGACATCAACACTATGTCCCAATGACAGATACTTTCTTCCTGCCCAGTCACCTGCTACTCAGCTCCCTTTTCTGTGTTGTCATTCTCCATTAGAATATAAACTGTTTGGTGGTAGGGATTGTCTTTTTTATTAGTTGAAATTTGTGTCCTGTGATATCATTGCACCAGACAAATAGTAAGCACTTAACAAATGCTGGTTATCTTGTCTTGACATGTGGGAGACAGAGTCACTGCACTCACCCTACAGAATTCAGCTAGTAGGAGACTTTGAAAAAGGTCAGGAGTTACTAGTAAAAATAAGGTGGGGATACAGGTGAATTCAAAATCTAAGAAAAGGTCTTCAAGTTTTGAAGTAGGCTGGAGCTATTCAGACTTACATAGTTTGTTGACTCTTGTGGGCATCCTAGTTTTAGAACAAAGTTCAATACCCAATGATTCAGAGTCATCTTAACACACACACACACACACACACACACACACGAGTATGTTGTAAGCTGGGTGGTAAGGAATCCGTTCCATGTAGACATTTTAAAATCAACCTTAAAGGGACTAAAATTCAGGTATATGAAAAAAAAGATGGGCATGGAAAATGAAGAACTCCTCTACTGTTTCCAGAAAAAGCCAAATTGCTATAACTTCTTTTAATGTGATAATTCAGTAATGGTTGTTTTATAAAAGAACATTACAATAAATAGATTTTGCCTTTATATATGTATGACTTCACACAGATTGAGATTTGTTTTTGTCATGAAGTAATACACACACATTATATATATAATTTTTAGTAGAAAAGAAAGGGGATAAAAGATGGATGCATGTTGCCTGACTCATTTTGGACATTACTGTTTCACCTATAAAGTATATTGTCATTTATTTATTAACATACAATTTTTTGTGCATTTTTTCAGCAGCAGATATATTTAATCTTTGCAAAGCTCTTAAATTTTAAAGGAATGAGAGGAAAACCTACCATTTAAAAGAATCTTCTTTGCTTTATAAGAAATAAGTGTAGAGTTTATTATCAATTCTCCATTTCTGCATGTATTGTTCTCAGATTTTAAGGTTTCATCATATGACAACATGCAAACATAATGGGAGAATGATATCAGTTCCCTAAGTGGAAATATCCCTTTATCCTGCCCTTTGGAGGCTCTTCATAATATCTCAGAGAATGAAATTAACTACAAGCCCTTGATTAATTAAATGAGAAAATAGAGCATAAGCAACACAGTTAAGGTCTCTCAGAGAGGCAGTGGCATAAAGAAGATTAAAATCCAGCTCTTCATAAGTAATGGTTCTCTCTACCATACTATGTTTCTCAGAAGCAAGAGTAGTGTCTCTGTATATGTTACATGAGTTGCCTGTGGAGACAGTGGCTTCTGCATAGTATTCTACACATGTAGACTGGTAGACACTCACTGAAGAGATTATGCTCTATGGTCAGGGATTAACCTAGATAAGGGTTGAGGTTTCTCCAACCTCAAGGGTACACATGATCCTATAGGTCCTCAAGTTTTGTCCTTTGATTGAAACCAAACTTCATAGAATAAATCTCCTTAATGAAAGGATTGGTTCTATAAAACTTGGACTTAGTTAAAAGGCAACACCCAAGGGCATAGAAGGCCACATGTGGCCTTGAGGCCACAGGTTCCCCACCCCTGACCCTAGATGGTAGGAGAGATGCACTCTACCTCTTAGATTCTGTGATTAAACTTCTCTATATATTTTTAAAATGAATCTTTTCTTTTGAAGATATATATATATATATATTTTTTTTAACTGTCATACTGACCTTTATATATTTTAGGCAACTGCCTCCCTTAACTTCCTAAAATACGTCTTCTTAATCAATGATCCTGACATCATTCAAATCATTGTGTATGTATATTTCTGTTTTTGTGGATAGACACACATGTTTATTCATATATTTATTCATATATGTATATAAGCTAGTAATAACTCATAAAGTGCTCTAAGAATTGTAAATACACATTTACATACACAACACACATACTCATGTGCATATGCACACAAACATACATATATGCATACATATGCACACATGCATGCATACACACACTCATATATATTTATATAATCCCAGAATGTAACAACTGCCATTCCTTTCTTACAAATGAGGAACATGAAACCAAAAGACATTAAGTAACTTGTCTAGGATCAGAGCTATTTGTCAGAGGCAGGATTCCTATTCAGGTCATCCTGCCTCAAAGTTCCACATTCTTTTTCCTTAATGTAACTCTATACATTTTAATGTTTTTGCACTATATGCATCTTGGCTTAATAGCTGTTTTCTAAACAAATGTTCCTTCCTCTGGCTTTGTGTGGTTGTAATGGAGGTGAATAGGGTAAGATTCTGTCAAATGTGCTGACACTTATTTGATAACGTACTAATCACTTAAACATTATTTAGGTGTTTAAGCCAGGAACTATGCAATTCCTTCAGCCATCGTCACATAAGATTTAGAGTTAAAAGCAACTTAGAAATCATATTCTTGGATAATACGATCATAATCTGAGACCTTGAAAGGGCCCTTGAGGCCATCTGTTCCAACTACTCTCATTTTAAAGATGAATATCCTAAGATTTAAGGAGGTAAAATTATTTTCTCAAGGTCAAAACATAATGAAAGACTGATTTGAACCCAGGTCATTAGTCTTCAGAGAAAGTTTTTTTCCCCTAACATTTCACATTCCATGGGAACTGTCTTTTTTTTTTCCTGATATATGCTTAAGGGCTTTGAACAGCCCATGTGATTTTCAAATTCTTCTTTGAGGAGAGTATATATAACAGATCTATTTCCTTCATTTTCTCTCTTTTTTTAAATTTATTTTTATTTTGCTTTTTGGAAGGGGGAAAGCAGGGCAATTGGGGTTAAGTGACTTGCCCGAGGTCATACGGCTAGTTAAATGTGTAAAGTACCTGAAGCCAGATTTGAACTCAGGGCCTTTTGATTCCAGTGCCAGTGCTCTATTCACTGTGCCACCTAGCCAACTCTCCTTAATTTTTAAAACCTTAATTATTTTTAGTTTTCAGCATTGTTTTTCACAAGATTTTGAGTTACAATTTTTTCTCCCTGTCTTTCCCCTACAGCCACCCTAAAATAGCAAGCCTACTGAATTCTCCTTTCCCCAATCTGTTCTCTCTTATATCCTCGCTCATTACCCTCCTAACTTTCTAGTAGGGCAAGATGGATTTCTATACCCCAGTGCCTGTATATCTTTTCCCAAATGCATGTAAAAAAATTTTAAAACTTTAAAAAATATATTTGTTTTTAAAACTTTGAGTTCAAGATTTTCCCCTTCTTTCTTCCTCTCCCAGCCCCACTGGGAAGATAAGCAATTCAGTATAGGCTGTACATGTGTAGTTACCCAAATCATAGTTGTGAAAGATTATATATTTCCATATATTGGGATAAACTAACTATACTTCCCTCCATCCTATCCTGCCTCCTAGTCATTCAAATTTTTCCACTGACCCTATTGCTTTTCAAAACCCTTGCTTCTAACTACACCCCCACCAACCTGCCCTCCCTTCTATCATCCTCCCTATAATCCCCTTCCCGCCACTTTCATGCAGGGTAAGATACCCAATTGAGTATGTATGTTATTCTCTCTTGTAATGGTAATGGAATTTGGAGATGCCCCTGAATTGAGTTGGTTTTTGGATTGAGTCTTAAGACCCAGAGCTTGTGAATTCTACTTGAGGAATGGACTTATTGATGTGAAGAGAGAGGGCTGAACTGGAAGGAGACATGAATTGAAAAAAGCTCAAGCCCAGACAAAGTGAGAAAAAAAGGACTTTTGGGGAAAGCAGCATCCAGTGTTGTTGAGCCTGAATTGCTGAGAGATAGTGCTAAGTGCCCAATGGAAATGCCCAGGACTTTTGAGGACTGCCACCTGGAGCTGCTGAGAACTGAGGAGGCATTGCTGTGATGCCAGTATATTGTCTGTCTGTTTTGATGTTGTTTTTACAGATTCACCTGATGGTGGACAGTGCTGCTGTTGTAGAGGTCCTGCAACCTGGTTGTTGGTGCAGAAGCCCTGAATAAGGATTTTCTTGTTGTATGTTCACAGAAACCCTGGAAGGGGGCCTTGTCGATACTGTTCTACAGGCAGAGAGTGACTTGATGAGGACACTGGCTATGGCTTTGTTGAGCCTTGTCTCCCCAGGAAATGAGATTGCTGAGGGCTTGCCTCAAGTGAAGATGAAAGAAAGGCCTTTCCTTGGCCTTTCAATGCTGATATGTGTGTGATAATCCTTTTTATGGCTTATGGGTGTGTAGCCTTTTGTACTCTCCTGCTCCCTTTTGAGAAAGTGCTTGGTGTTAATGGATGGTATTGTAATTACTTTGAGTCCAGATGTGGGAAACCTTTGGCCTTTTTGTGATGAGTGGAAACCAATCTCCAATTGAGAAGAGACTTTGACTGACTAAATGAATGTACCCTCTAGGGGTGGAGCAGTAGCTAGATTGAATTGAGAACTCTATCTCCATTTGAGAAGAGACTTAAATGAATGTACCCTCAAGGGGTGGAGTAGTACCAGGACTGAATTAAGAAATTACTTGGGGAGGGGGGTGGAGGCAAGATGGCAGCATAGAAACAGCAAAGTTTCACAGCTCCCCCACAGCCACCCTAAATATCCATAAAATACAACTCTAAACAAATTTTAGGGGTCCAAAACTCTCCAAAAGACAGAAAACACATCTCTTGCCAAAGGCAGATTGGCAGGTGGGGCTGGGAGCCGTGGCCAGCTGAGCTTGAAACCCTGGCCAGGCCCCAGGGTGTTCGGGTGGAGTTGCAGCAAAGTCTACAGGAGAGCAGATCTGGGGCACTGGAGGCACACTTTCAACATTTATCAGGCAAGAAGAAAAAAGGCTAATAGAAAGGTCAGTGGAGTTTGCTAAATTTCTGGGAGAAAAGTGGTTTTAGCCAAACTGCTCCCAGGGCAAGGAAGCAGCAGGAGGCAGCTGTGGCAGCAGGATCAGCTGAAAGCAGCAACTGCCTCCACTGGGCTGCTTCAGAGTTCCTGGCCAGCAGACAGCAGGGGGCTAAAGTGATCAATCATGGCCAAGGACTCTTGCATGGAGCATCCTGGATCTCGATTGTGGTCTTGAGTGGTGGTCCAGGGGTTCCCTTTCAGTGATCCAAAGCTGGGGGAGAAGGGCTGCAGCATCCCCCTAAT
The DNA here is from genome assembly GCA_028646575.1 of Pseudocheirus occidentalis. Classification (NCBI taxonomy): domain Eukaryota; kingdom Metazoa; phylum Chordata; class Mammalia; order Diprotodontia; family Pseudocheiridae; genus Pseudocheirus; species Pseudocheirus occidentalis. The sequence goes on along the minus strand of CM053596.1, from coordinate 90,425,962 downwards.
TGCTCTGGCAGCTGTGAAAACCACAGAGATTTGGAACATAGCTTTCCCCCATGGAAGCAGAGTTCCACAGAGCTAAAAAATCAAGCAATTAATTGATTGGCCAACATGAGGAAAAGGAAGCAAAGTAAGAACAGCAATAAAACTCTAGAATCCTTTTTGCAGACAAAAAGGAACAAAGCATGGAGTGGGGGGAAGACAACACAGTCAGAACTCCCACAACAAATGCTTCTAAGAAATATGAAGATTGCCTACCACCCATAGATTGACTTACAAAGGACTGTGAAAACCAAATAAGAGAAGTGGAGGAAAAATTGTAAAGGCAAATGAGAATGATGTGATAAAATCATGAAAAGAGAGCCAACAACCTGACTGTGAAAACACCTTAAAGAACAAAATAACCCAAATGGCAAAAGAAATCCAAAAAGCCAATGAGGAGAATAGTGCCTTAAAAAGTCAAATTTGCCGGATGGAAAAGGAGTCTCAAAAGCATTCTGAAGAAAATAATTCCTTCAGAATTAGAGTGGAGCAAGTGGAAGTTAATGAATTTAAGAGAAACCCATATACTCTTAAACAGTTACAAAAACATGAAAAAAATAGAAAACAATGTGAAATATCTCCTTGAAAAAACCACTGACCTGGAAAATAGAGCCAGGAGAGACAATCTAAAAATTATTGGTCTACCTAAAAGCCATGATCAAAAAAAAACTTGGAAAGCACGCTTCAAGACATTCTCAAGGAAAATGGCATGAAATTTTAGAATCAGAGGGCAAAATAGACTCCAAAAGAATTTACCAATAACCTCTTGGTAAAGATCCCGAGAAGAAAACTCCTAGAAATGTTATACCCAGGTTCTGGAACCCTCAAATCAAGGAGAAAATGATACAGACTGCCAAGAGAAAACAATTTGAATACTGTAGAAACACAATTAGGATAACCCAGGATCTGGCAACATCTACACTGAGGGATTGAAGGGCTTGGTATATGATATTCTGGAGAGCAAGAGAGTGGGGATTAAAACCAAGAATCACCTACCTAGCAAAACTGAGTATAATGTTCTAGGGGAAAATATGGTCATTCAGTGAGGTGGA
>CM053596.1:90395585-90424374 GCA_028646575.1 Pseudocheirus occidentalis | reverse complement strand
TGTGTGGAAGAGGTAAGGGATAAGTGTTACAACTTTACTCTCATTTATTCTCATTGAATTTGGCTTAGGGAAGAAATGGCATAAACTCTAAACTGGGCATCATGTGACAGAAGAGAGTAGGTAGCGTGGGGATGAGAGGGGGGATGATGGAGGGGAGGGCAGGGTCTGGGGGAAGGATGCTGGATGCTCACACTTCAATAAACAGACAGGGACAGGGTAGAAAACAGAACAAGGGCGGAGGGATAGGAAGGAGGGACAGATGATCACTGTCACAATATGTCCACTATGAAGATGTCCTGTATAATTACACCTACACAGCCTGTATTGAATTGGTTGTCCTTCCAGCAGGGATGGGTGACAAGGGAGGAATCAAAAGAATCTAGAATTTAAAGCTCTGAAATACCGGCAACTAGGAATTAAGATATACAGGGGCTGGGGTAGGGAGACCCTCCCTCCCCTACCAGAAAGTTAGAGATCAGACCAGGGGAGGGCTCTACAGTGGGATTGCTGTTTGGGGGTTGGATTAGGGGGAAGATGGGGAGAAAATTTGTAATTCAAAAATCTCATGAAAATAAATGATGTAAAGAAGAAAACAAAATTTATTTCCAAATAAAAGGATGACTAGAATAGTAAAAGGATAAATATGGCAGATCAATGGCACAAGGAGTAGAGTTTTTGTTTTGAAGTCAGGTTACCTGAGTTTCAATCCTGCCTCAGGAATTATATGATCCTGAGCAAATGACTTCATCTCTTATTTTCCTTAATTGTAACATGGGAATAGTACTATAACTTTCCTCACAAGACTGTTGTGAGGAACAGTGAGATAAGTTATATAAAACTATTTGCTAATCTTAAAGCACTTTGCCCATCTCTAAGTGATAATTATCCAAATTTCATTCTAAGTGTATGTATAGAAGGGAATGATGATGTAAGTCTAGTTAAGGTATAGTGATAGGTTAAAGGGATAGCAGGAGATATATTCACTCTCCTCAAATCCATGGGGATATAAAACGTTTTGCATTTAGGGAAAGAAGAATCTGGTATAAATCATGACTGTACTGCTAAGTAGATTGGCATTCTAAGGTAAATCACATTACTGTGTCCAGGACTCAAGTTTCCTCATTTTAAAAATGAAGAACTTACATTTCAATAAATTATTGAATATTCTAGATATGTACTAACTAGAATATTATAGGTTAATAGCATGAGATGGCAAGCAAATAAAAAACAAACAAACAAAAAATCCAGTATTCAGTTGCATTAAGAGAAGCATAATATTCAGGAACAAGACACAAATAGTACCACTGCAGTTTTTTTCCTCGTCAAACCATATCTTGAATATTATGTTAAGTTCCAAGGATAAAATTTAAAACTGATATTGGCAAGTTTGAGACCATCTGTAACAGATCTTTTTACTTTGGTTTGTGTCTTGCTCCTGCCTCTCTTAAGACAGTCTCGTGAAGCCTGTGATCTCCTCAAAAATAATTTTGAATGCACAATATAAAATGCAATATATTTCCTTATAAAGGAAATCATTTATGTCGAAACACTTTACACACATATGAAGATGCATAAACATATGTACCCCATGTATATACTGCATGCATATACACACATATATGTATATGTGTAAAATTTCACTGACCCTAAGATATGAACCCTTGATCTGAAGCAAGGTAACCATATTAATATAAGGCCTGAACATCACACCATTTGAGAGTCTATTAAAGGAATTGGAGATACTCAGTTCAGAGAAGAAACAGTTTCTCAAAATCAATCTTCAGGCATTAAAGGTCTAGCATGTGGAAGAAGGATTTGATTTTTTTCCTACTTGGACCCAAGGAACAAAACTAAATCAAATGTTTTATCAGGAAATGGGTAGAATTTTCAAAGAGATAAGTTTAGGTTTAATGTGAGGGAAATACTACTTAGAGCTATCCTAAAGTAGAATAGAATTCCTTAGGACCCCTCCACACTAGATGTCTACAAGCAAAGACTGGTTAACTATTTGTTGGGTGTTTTGCAGGAGTGACTATTGTTCATGAGTTGCTGGTCTCAAATTTTCTGAGATACTGCAATTCTATGTCAGAATGATTTCTGTGGTCCTTTTTAGTGAGTGTTATTCTGAGAAATACTTAAGAACCAGTTTTCAAAAAAATTCAGGATATATTTTAAGATTAGTCTGTATTATTAATAATCTCACCATCACTTATGCCTTCCCATTGACAAAAGAATACATAAGACTAATCAAGTTATGATGCAGATCGTAAGGAAAAACAGATACAGCCCAGTACTTAGGGCTGTATATCTTGAAGTCAGCAATACCTGAGCCTCATATATTTTTTTAATTATATGACCCTGGGTAAGTCTCTTTCCTTCTGCTTCTCTCAGTTTTCTCAGCTGCAAAATAGGAATAATAATAGCACCTTCCTCATAGAATTGTTATGAGAATCAAATGAGAAAATATTTGTAAAAAGTCTTGGAATAGTACTTAGCACATAAAGGGTGCTATATAAAGACTTGTTGCCTTCTCTTTCTCTTACCCCATCACTGTAAAAGAGGAAACATGTGTGTGTGTGTGTGTGTGTGTGTGTGTGTGTGTGTGTTTGTGTGCATCATTGGACTTGAAGCTAAAAGTTGTGCATTTTTAAATACTCACTCAATAAGTATAATGAATTAGAAACTGATTTTATAAATGAATGGATAAAAAGAATAAAAGGATGAACCTAATGAATGAATGGAACAAATCAGTGAATGAATACATATATGACACACATTCAAAAGCAGTTATAAAACACCATATATGTCCCCAATATAAATTACTTACATCTTTATCTATTTTTCACACAAGCAGTATCTATTAAAAAGGTCAATTTCAAAAAGCAACATAAAGAACTCTAGCATGTATGTAACAGGTTACTTAGCCTACTCATTTTGAAGAAAATTTCCCTGATGGGTTCTAGAAAATTATCAACCAGAACTGAATCACAGGATGATCTGCAAAACTGTGAATGCACCCTTGACATGGGAAACTGCATTTGCTTGCAAACAGGCCACTGTAATGCTATTCAAGATATAACATTCTGTGAAGTTTCAATTAGTTCCCCCAATAGGGGGCTTTATGATGACAGGAGCATGAGTCAAACTAATATCAAGGGGTTATCACAACAGAGGAGTTTAAGTGAATCAATCACCTCTTCCTTTCCCTTCTCTCATCACTGGGCTAAGACTTCTCTCTCAAGAGTTGATTAATATGGAGCCTTGCCGAGGTCTCAGATGTTCAGGTCTGTTGATCTTTGCTTTTTGTTCTCCCTTCTGTAGCATGGGCTGCATTCACAGCAGTCCTGATTAAGGTATAATGAATCTCTTCAGGATTAATGACCAAGAGAAGGGCATTGATAGCTCTAGGGGAAGTGGAGAGTTATTAACTCTCCTTGACCATGAGTTCCTTACAAAAAATCTAGTACTAAAAAGTTCTTATTGCAATTTTAGATTAAAAGGTGAGGGGGAGGGGAGAGTTACATCCTATTCTTCACACTTACATGGATTACTCAGGTGGTTTTTGGAGTCATATAGATTGAGCCCATGCGATAGCAATCAATTTTTCAGTCAATTCTCCCTAGTTCATTCAGATGTCTCAGTTAATAGCAGATATATCCATGCCTCTGGTACGTTAGGGGGAGTATGGGTGCATTGGGGTAGATGATGATTAGACTGAAGAGGGGAATAATGTACACCTCCTTCCTAAAACATCTACATTGCAATCAATAATTACATTAAATATCTGTGATTTGATATTTCTGAAACAATGAAAAAAGCAATTATTAAGTGATTACAATATGCCGAGAACTGTGCTGATCGCTGAGGATATAGTGAGAAAAAAAGAAATAGTCTCTGCTTTCAAAGACCTCACTTTCTAATTAGGGAAGATAATATATGTAGGAGAGAGTAGCTACAAGGTGCATGGAAAGGCCCTGAGTTCTTAAGGAGGCACTCATACAGAAGTTCTCATGGCCCAAAGTCTTCAGGATGTATACAGCTTTCTTCCACAAAGGAGCAGCCCTCCATCAGTAGGAAGGGGAGAGTGGATCTAAGAATCAGAGTGGAATGGAGATTACATGTGAAAAAGACAAGAGACCTGTGGTACAGAGGTTGGCTGAAGATTTTGAGATGGACAAGTAGAAAGGAAGTGAAAAATGTCATGATCCTATTACACATTTTCCAGCACTCTATGTCTCACTAGAATATGTTTTTTAGTTGCTGTGACCCCAAAGCAACATTAAGAGGTGAAAAACCTTCTGATGAGCAGCCTTTTTTTTGATATAGTTACTGTGGTTCTCAGACAATAAATGAGTACCAGCTTCCTGGCCCTTTTATTGAAAATGTCTTGGGGTTTGAGAGCACACTAGGGCTTATGATCATTTGGCCAAGTCTCAAAAGTGCAGAATAATTTTTACAAGATAACATGATGATATATATGAGTCAGCTTTTGATAGAATAGTCTCTGTTGGAGGGTTATTATTATTATTTTAAATTCTGTAAAGTAGCTCATTCTGTGACATAGGTAAAATGAGTCAATTTAAAACAATGAGGCACTGAATTAACAGGTATGTTGAGTTTTACAAACTGACTCTTCTGTTTTTGTATTAACTATGGAAGTGCTACATTCTGTGATAAACATTTTATAGTGGAAAAAAGACAGGATTTGAAGGAAGCAAATCTGAATAAGAATCTTATTTCTATTATTAACTCCCAAAGTGAACACAAAGACATTTTCTCTTCCTGGCTTACATTTCCTTACTTTGAAAAAAAAAAAAGTTTGGACCGTATGATTTCAAATGTCTCTTACACGTCTAAATTTTGAAGAAATTGTATATATTGACTAGAAAATTTGTTTAAAACTTCCTGCTGGCCCTTTCCCACTTAATAACAAAACAAAACAAAACAAAACAGATAAACTGAAACAGTAGTTCCCTGGTGAGCGAAGATAGCTTCATGTCTTGAGAAGTAGGAGGGATTTTAAAAGCCATCTATTCCAATTTTCCCATTTTACAGACATTATAATGATTCATACTCCATTGACATGTGACAAATTGATAGTGATTATAAGTTGTAAACAGAACAAGCCTTGGTGGTACAAAGGTTGGCTGTATACAAACGAGCCAGAAAGAAATGATCTAAGCTGAGCTTCTGATACCTATTGGTTCTTTGCAGATAATTCACTTAAGGTCTCTGTATCTCAAGAAACTCAGTGAGGTTAAATTCTTCACTCCAATCAACTACTTGATTTTCATTGGTAGAAGGAGTTTCCACATATTGAAGAAATGAAAGATCTTTTATGTTGGTTCCTCTCTTCTGCCAAAGAAAGAATTTGTGAATGTTTTCCTCCAAAGAAAACAAAATTAGCCTTTAAAAATTTCCTTAACTACAAATAATCATTTGCATGGCTATTAAAGTACAGATTAGAGTGAAAGAAGGCCCCAGAATAGAAAATGGTACAACATAGAATATAGCAGGTTAATGCTGCAAGGTACCATAGAAAAAGAATTATGGCACCAAGCGGCATAGCCAGGATAGAATGAACCCAGCTGAAAGAGTTCTTGACTTAAAAATTTACTTTAAAAATACTGTTGTTATTACAGTGATGGGGGTGGTGGTAGTGTTTTTGGATTTCTCCTTTGGCCCTGTCACAGCCCAATAAGCTACTTGTCTACTTGTCATATCCCCTCTGTTTTCCTCTAAATTGCTATTATGTAGGTACTAAATCGTTTGGTTTTTTTTCCCAGCTTTGAATAGATACAACATGGTACAGTATCTTGCATATACTGGAAAGACTGGACCTGTGATTTCATTTGTGAAGCAAATTCCCTGTTAACTAAATTTCTGCTACCAGTGCAGGCCAATATCTTTCTGAAACTTATACTCTAGAAGTTTTGCTTAGAGCAGTTAATGTTTAATTGACTCGCCCAGGGTCACTAATGTGACAAAGATGTGACATGAATCCTAGGTCTTCCTGACTCTGAAGTCAACTCTATCTACTATGGTGTGGCTTCTTTTAGTTATCATACTTAATACTCTGAGTATGCTTGCATGTACACTCACACACACACACACACACAATTAGACTTGAATCACATTAAATTCTATGCAAAGACTGTAGTATTGCCTTAATTCTGTTGTCCTGTGGAGGATGTGAAAGAAAAGCTCAGGTGCCTAGTAGGAAGAATTAATGAACTGCTTAATCATGCAAAAGAAAATCAAAGTATACTGAGTGCCAGAGGAACAATGAGGCTGGAAGCTTTTGTTCCTTGTTAAGAGAGATTGTGGTTGGAATGTGTGGAGGGCTTGGAGAGTGACTTTTAAGATTCTACATAACTATTCATCTCTCATCCACAAATGTCCTATTTTCACTGTTCTCTTGTGGATATTCAGTCCCAGTACACACCATTGCCCATCTGTAAGAAGATGAGGAAGGGAAAAGTAAAGAAAACAACAAAACAAAACACAATGTTAAATCACTGGAAGAAGTGAGTGCAGTGCTCATGAACTGGCCACTGGAAGCTGAGCAAACATTATCCACTCTTTAGTTCTCAGCCTTCCCTTTTATATCTTCTCCATGGAGGTTCTACCCTGTGCAAGATTTTGTTGATTTGTTGAAAAGGTTTTGATGGCTTTTTTTGTTCGTCTTTTTGTCCTAAGTAATGCAAAATATAAACAAAAACCAAGGTAGTATTAACTAATTTTGCTTGGACAGGGAGTATTTTTTTCTGGGAAATTTGAATTGGCATTTATTACCAAAGTTGTCAGTCCATAATGCATCAAAAGGAATGGGGGTTGGGGTAAGTTGGTGAGCATGAGGGAGACAACAAGCAAAAGGAAGGCTAACAAATGGAAAGCAATAACTTGTTTTGCATATCAAAGGGACCTCTCAGAGATCCAAGGAGTTCTGGGCATTTGAGGACCAACCTATAATCATCGAAGACAAAGAAATAAACAATTATCCCCTTAAGGTACAGAAAGAAATAAACAAAGACTTATAAAAATGGTCAGGGCAGAGAGGATGTGGGATGGGAGAATGCAAAAATTAGACCTGTAGAGGATATTAAAATATTTTAGTGCAAACCCTGTTTTTTCAAGGAAACTGAGGCCAAAAGGGGAAATGATTGCTGATGGTTACATGGGGAATAAAGAATAGACCTGGGATTCTTATTCCAGTTCATGTCTTGAAATACTGTCCTCCTTTAATTTTAGTAATGTTTATCTCAGAATACTTGTGTAGTTGTTCAAAAATGGAATAGCCAATTAGGTGAATAATTCACTTTTAAAGAAATCCTGTCCCATCACCTGTCTTGTCAATTTCAGTAATCACATTTATAACCTTCAACAGCCTGATCTTACAAACTCTTGATCTCTTCAGCTTCAAGGCACATTCCATCCCCCTACTTGTTCCCCATCCTTTTCCCTTTGAGCCATGTGTTGATATGATCTCACATTGTAAAACAATCTCATGGAACATCCTTTACCTCTAGAAGCAAGAACTTTTGAAAGTCTTGTAAGGGTGGGGAGAAATATCTCATATTTGAGTCCATGTGGTGAGTAACTGCTGCCAAATATATATTTTCCACAATGTAGGCATTATAGAAGGAAAACCAAATAAAAGAAAACAGAAAAACCACAACAACATAGATTTTATTGTTATGCTCAAGGGAAAACTTAAACAATAATGAGGATTCTGACAAAACTTCTTACAGGCAAAGTTATGTCAGTGTGACAGAGAAATGATTCATTTACACATTTCAATCTATATTCCTTGTAGGTAAATCAATGTTAAAAATTCATATATTCACTAAGGAAACAAATGTCAAACAAATTCTATAGGTAAACCAAGTCAGGTTGCAAATTAAACTATATTTAGAAAATTCACAAGGAGTCAGGGACAGTTGAGATTCTTCTGCTGAATTCTTGTCTAAGAAATAATCAAGTATATTGTAAGTATGAAGTAAATTTTTGTATCCCATGGAACAGATTTAGTCAAGTGAGCTTATTATTACCAAAAGTTGCGGGAGCAATGGCCCTGAATCTAAAACAATACAAGGGGAGAAATCCTATAACATTGCATCAGATAAAATGAATGAATGAATGAATGAAACCAGTAATTACTAAACAAGCATTTTCCAATCTTTTTTTTGTACCATGAAAAAAAAATGTATGTTGTATGTATGACTTTCTCACACTCACATTAAAACTATTCTCAACCCTCTCTTCCTCTACCACCATTTGTATCCCAGGATCAGGGGATCTGTTTTTTAATTCTGAAAAGACTTTAGCAGTCATCAATGTAATATAATACCCTCATTTTAGAGATAAGGAAACTGAAGCCAAGAGAGGTCAAATGCCTTTACCTAGGATGAAACGTAATAAGATATAGAAGTAGAATTTGAACCCAAGTCTTCTGAGTAAATTCAGTACTTTCCCTACTCTTTTCTTTCTCATTCTTCCCCTGAGCTAATATTATTTTTTGTTGTTCAATCATATTAGTCTTGTTCAACTCTTTCTGACTCCATTTGGGCTTCTCTTGGCAAAGAAACTGGAAAGGTTTGCTATTTCCTTCTCCAGTTCATTTTAAAGCTGAGACAATCGAGGCAAACAGGTTTAAGTGCTTTATTCAGGATCACACTGCTAGTAAGTGTCTGAGGCCAGATTTGAACTCAGGAAGATGAGTCTTCCTGACTCCAGGCCTTGTTCTCTATCCATTGTGCTACCTAATTGCCCTACTAATATTAGTGCCTAAATATCTAAGTATTTACTTTGTGCAGATTTTGTTTTACTTAGCTAGCCAAGTGCTCTTTCTCCTGCAGGGGAATACAATTTGAAGTCTGGATTTTTTTTTCTCTCCCATTTTTGTCTTTGTATCTTCAGTATTCCTGGCACATAATAAATGACCAGAAGCTTATCACCTGCTGATTGAACAGAATTGCATGGCTTTTAGTGTTCTACACAGAAACAGCATATAGGATATCTTGATCTGAATGATTTTGAATTTTATTTAGTAGGTAGTAAAAGTATTTTTTATTACCTACATAGTATAAGCAAGGAAATTCAAGTTTAAAAAAAGGTAAGTTGACTTGTCCAAGGACTTGTAGATAGCCTGTGATAAAGCAAGAATTCAGTCCCAGTACCCTTTTCCTCTGATTTCATAGTCATTTTGTACTATAACAAAACACCTATCAAGAGTTTTCCACCTGATATTTTAACATCTCCCTTAGTCAGGATCTAACACTCTATGCCTCTCTATCTTTACAATAGGGACCACTGGTTTGCTTTCAGGATTTTACCCTTGGTTGAATTTTGCCGAGGAGAGCAAACAGGGCTCTCACTTCCAGGCCACTTAACTAAAGCTCCTTCAAGTGCAAAAGAACATGAGTCCTCGAGTGGTCAGAGAATAAGAGTGTGAAAGAGCTGCGGGACATGCTAAAAGATGCATGTCCCAGGAGCCTCCTGGAAATTCACTAAGCATAACACTTGGAGCATGAAGCCACTTCTGCCCTGGCTGCAGTAAAACAGATGTGAAGGCAAAACTGTGGGGAGAAAGAGGATTGTGGTCCCCTAAACCCATTCCAGAGACTCACAGTAATCCCAGCAGTGGCTCTCCACCTCCATGCTTGACCTTGCATAATTGTTCATGTAGATGCTCATGCCTGACTATATCAAAGACATTTCACAACAATACTAGTGTCCTGGTTGAAAGAGCCCCCAAGTGTTTCGGTTATATAATGCAGCATGGTCTGATACAGCTGGCAGTGGCCAAAGTATAACAGGAGGACAGAAAGCTAGGGGGTAGGACTGCTGCAGCTGTCCAGCTTAGTGTGAATGTGTCATCTGGAGTCCTAGCTCTGCTTCTTGCTTTAGCTATGGGAGCAGAAGACATAATACTATTCTCAAAGACAGAATAGCAGTCTTCCTCATTCAGTACTTACATCAAATCTTCACAAACTTATAATTTAATCATTAAGGGTTTCTTTTCAGTGATACCAGTTTCTTTAAAGTCCAACTCAAATACCTTCACCTAGAGGACTTTTCCTGATTCCCGTAATTATGTGTCCACCCTTGAGAAATTATTTTGCATTTTTTAAAATCTATTGGATGTTTGCCTTTGCACAATACATGACTTTTGATTTTAGAATGAAAGTTTTACAAGGGCAGGCAATATTTTAATTTTGCCCTTTTATTCCAGGAACCTAGAACTCCACTTAGCATATAAAGGACACTCAATACATGTGCATTAAGAGGATGAGCAAATGAATGAATGGCTCAATGACTGACTGAATAAATGAATGGATAGAGAGTGATAGCAAACTTGCCTTGCTTTCAACAGTGGTAACAGGCTCAAATCACAGTCTTCCTGATGGCTAGATATGGCTCTTGCCTGTTTTTGAACACCCAGGCCTTGTCACAGTGTCTGGCACATAGTAGGCATTTGATAAATCTTGACTGATTGAAATAGAAGAGCTAGGGACTAGCCTATACAAAAAAAACTCTGACAGGACATATTGACTCAGAAAACCACATATTTACATTCATTATATTTTATCGTATTTTTATTTATTTGGTGAAATATTTTCCAATTACATTTTAACCCGGTTTGGTAGCACTGGAAGTGTTGTGGGCCTGAAAGTGGCTACGAACCACATGTTTGACACCTCTAGTTTAGAGCAAGTTCTCCATGAATTGCCCTGGCTTTAAACATTCATAATTCATCATCTGACCTTCTAATGGTTAGCTTTTCCAAATTTAGCTAGAGTAGTGTCTGAATGAAAGACATAAAATCCATTGACAGATCTGTCTTGAAAACTTGTTTCACTTGAATGGAACTGTTGAAGGCTGGGATTTATTTACTGGCTCAGCCTTCAGGAAACCATGATCAACATCCTGCCATAGTGAGTTATTTGTGAAGAGAATAGTCTCCTGCTGAACACACCTAGAGATGACTCTGAAATATTTTCATGTAGGAAATGTGAGGTTTACTGTTGTATGGGGGGGGAAGGGCAAGAGAGAGACAGAGAGACAGAGAGAGAGAGAGAGAGAGAGAGAGAGAGAGAGAGAGAGAGAGAGAGAGAGAGAGAATGGTTTAGTGGACAGAGATCGGGTCTCCAATTAAGAAAGATCAGGGCTGGAGTTCTACCTTGGAAACTATATATTGACTGCTTGGCCTTGGACAAATGACTTAGCATCCCAGTGCCCAAAGCAACTCTAAGATGGAGAGTTTCAGAGAAAGTACTCATTTGCATTGGCAAAGGAGATATCCTCACTGGGAATTCCCTAAACCAATAAAATAACAGGTCCAAACCAAAACAAAAAGGAAATGAGTACATAATAATAAGAAGTGACATTAACATAATTCTTCAAAGTTTTCATTTTTCTCTATCTTTTTTCAGGACAAGACTTTGAGGTACGTAATAAAACTATCATCTTTATTTTACAGGTTTATAAGCAAGAATCATTGAGTTTCCATCACTTTTCTATGGCTACAAATTTGTTTATTATTAATTGTATTTATTTTATTCTGAACTTAAGAAATAAAACAAGCATTTCCATAACTTTAGGAGAATAGGAAAAATATATAGTACAAGAAACTGCATATCTATTATGTACAACTTGCTTTTCCTTTTAAATATGTAATAAAATTAGAAGATGTGGACAAAAATTGGGACACTGATTCACTCCAGGTGGAACTGTGAACTGGCCACAAGTTTCAACTAGTAAATGACAGAATAAGGATTCATGCCAGGGTCACTGCTGACATCAGGTCTATCACAACATACTTGCAACCATGCATGCAAGTGTTATGGGAGCATTTTTAAAATAATGTTCTTTTAAATTTCATTATACTATTCTTTGAATACATTCAGCCTTTTATTGAAGTAGGAAACAAATATTGTGTTCTACACCAAACACCTTGTATGAAATAGCCTCAAAAGTAATATGTAATATTAATTGCCATACTAGATACTATAGCTCAAATCTACTTAGCACTTTACAAATAATGCTCCTCATAGCCTTATGATATAGTTGTTCTAGTTTTACAGATAAGGAAGTCAAGTCTTGGATTTACAGAGTTGAGTATCTTGCAGAAGATCACTTAAGTATTAAATGTCAGTTAGTACTTGCCACTAGCTCTTCTAACTTCAAGCCTGTTTTCTTTAGAATCATGTTGCACATTTCTTACTTCAAAATCCTCTTGGAAAACATTGAACAGGAAAGGAAAACAGATGATCTCAAAATATATATATATATATCCCCAGATGTCCTTCATCCTAAAGATTTTTCCCCTTTACTCTGTTGAATACCACAATGATTCTGTTCTCAGTATTTCTAATATTCATAGGGAAATGGCATGCTGGTTCTGGAGCCAGGAAGACCTGAGTTCAACCTCATAAACCTAAAGAAGTATTTAGTGTCTATAATTTCCATATCCATAAAAAGGGGACAAAAGTAATTATGGGATATATTTCCTGGGGTTGCAATGAGGCACAGTTCACATGACACATGTCAATCACTTAATAACCTTCTTAGAATTATATAAATTTTAACCTATTTTGCATGTTCATGAATTTTTATCACCATGTCCAGCTTTTCTTAAATACTTCTTTATAAGAAAAATGAAATGATTAATATCAATTGCCAAGAAACATAGCTAGAGAGTATTTTGTGTTTATCAACATCAACTATAAGTTAACTTCATTCATTAAAAAATTATCAAAGATAAATGCATTGAGTAATGTGGAAATATGCTTAGTATGATACTGTATGTATAGCCTATATCAGATTGCATGCTATCTTGGGGAGGAGGGAAGAGAGGGTAGGAGAAAAAAATGGAACTCAAAGTCTTGTGAAAGTGAGTACTGAAAACTACCTTCCACTTAACTGGAAAAAATTAAATATTAAGTGGGGGAAAAGATAGATACCTTCAAATAAAAGAGGCATTTGATAATTGCTCAGGTTCTATTTGTAGTTTAGTGGCACAAGTTATTACTCTTATCCTTGAGACCAATTTGGTTCTATGTTGTTTTTTGAGTCATAGAACGAAATTTAGCCCTTATAAGATTATATTCAGTGTGTAAGACATGGCTTAAAATAACGCTGGGAAGACTTTAAGAATTGAACAGCAAAAGAAGTGTCGGGGCGGGGCGGGGGGGACTTAAGGTGAACTGGAAAATATAGGTGGCATACAGGGATGGAGTAAAAAGATAAAATGAAAGGAAAAAATTAAAGGAGATTCAAGCTTGGGCAAAGCAAGGAGAGAATGAAGAGTGTCACCCTACAAACAGAAAACAAAACAAAACTGAGTAGAATACAAAGGGTAAATGTGTTTAAGGACTAAGGGAAGCTCTTAAAATAAACACAAAACAAAACAAAATATCCTTTCTCAGAATCTGCCAATGTCTATTCAGTAATAGACACTGTAATATATTCTTCTTGTTTCTTTTATCCAAATTTTCTTGTGTTCAGATTTTTGCATTTACAAAGAAACCAAGAGTTAGTTATAGAAGAATATAAATCTCAATTACATCTGCGAGCTAAACTTCTGCCTAAATTTTAGGAATTTTCCTACTTGGGGGCTCTAAGCTATTTTGATAAAATAGATAAATTTTCATCTGATATTAACTCTCTTAAATAGTCAAGAAGGGGGTTGTGAAATACAGTTAGATTTTCCCTAAGCCAAAAATTGAGCTAATTATTGTAACAGGATGTGTCTGATTAAATCTCCATAGGGAAGGGAGATAGAGAAGAGAGAAAGCAGTGACCTGAGAAAGAATCACATGCTAAACTAGAGTTGTCAAACATGGGACCCATGGATATTATATGCCCTTCAACACTTCCAAATGCAGCCATTGAAATATAGTTCATATCTGATTTTGATGTGTTCATGTATTACACACACAAACACACACGGATATAAACATGTATGATTTTCTAAACCATTATATGGCCCACTGGGATCTTTATATATGTTTTAGTGGTTACCATTCTATCTGAGTTGGATACCACTACTCCAAACCATCTACCAGGGAGGAGGAAAGAAATGGCTGGAAACAAATCAGT
The DNA here is from genome assembly GCA_028646575.1 of Pseudocheirus occidentalis. NCBI lineage: Eukaryota > Metazoa > Chordata > Mammalia > Diprotodontia > Pseudocheiridae > Pseudocheirus > Pseudocheirus occidentalis. The sequence goes on along the minus strand of CM053596.1, from coordinate 90,410,271 downwards.
TCTTCCTATATCCAGAAATGAAGGAAGAGAAAGGTATGATGTATCTGTGAATCAATGGTAAACTCCACAGTGGTATCTATCCCTACCAATGTTAAATAATAATGAAACAAGTTTTGCCTATTGAACTTTGGGTGCTTTGGCTCAATAAGTGACTTCACAGTGAAGTAATGATATTACCAGCTAATATATACATCTTTATAGACCTTATACTAGCTTTTTGGAGACTTAGGGCAAATGTATAAGCCTCAGTTTCTTCTGATGCAAACTGGGGTTAATATTATTTGAATTGTCTACTTGACAGTCCCAGTACAAGATTACAATAATATAATCAGAATTATGTTTTTTAAATTATAAATACATCCATGATATTGTCAACCTCCTTCAAATAAACAGATCACAAGCCCTCTCTAACTTCATGAATAAGTCTCAGACAGTTGTTTCACACTCAAAGAAATCATAGGAGTTACCTATGATCACACACCTAATAAGTCAGAAGTGAGATTTCACCCTAAGATATTTCTCACTCAAAGTCCATCATTTTATGCATTTTTTTCACACTGCCTCTGAAAAATATAAAGTTGTGTGTTTGTGTGGGTATGAAAGAGAGAGAGAGAGGGAGGGAGAGAGAGAGAGAGAGAGAGAGAGAGAGAGAGAGAGAGAGAGAGAGAGAGAGAGAGAGAGAGAGAGGCTGTCTTTTCATTAATACTAATGATATGGCAACCATCAGTATTCTGTTCCTGACTCTCTATAACTAAATTATTGTGTGACCTTAAGAAAGCAATTTAAATTATCTTCTCTTTCTCTTTCTTTAGAGAAATCAAAATGTCAGAAAACATTTTAAAGAACGTTTATGTATTACATTTCAAGAATTGAACTTGGACAAATTAAACAATCTTGTGTGTTTTTATACTGACACGGTGCACTTATTGCAGTTCTATTCTGTATTCTCCATGAATTGAATATGATACTATGTTCTTATCAGCGCCTACTGGTTCAGAAGAGAAAAACCAAGATAGCAGACAGATGTTATATTTTCAAGTTTTATGCAATGTAAGTGAGTAGCTGACAATGAAGATAGTGCTGGAGAACAGAGTTTGGCTTTTTGGGCCACAATGCCAGATCCACAAATGCTGCACTATTGACAACAGCAGAGACAAGGGTCATCTAAGAAGGTCAGGCAGAATGTTGTGGTAATCTAAGTGAAAAGGTTTAAAGTTGAAGAAAAAGAATGGAAAGACATTAAAGTACCCAGATAAAGCTGCCATACTGTAGAAAGAAGCAAATAAGACACAGAGAGTTGTCATAGCACTGTGGAGCAGAGGAAAAACTCAAAAGAAGTGGATGTGTGGGATGAGCACTCAAATTCTGGCTCCACTAATTACGTTTTTTATTATCTTAAGGGAGTTGTTTTATGTCTGTGTGCCTCAATGCCCTTACCTGTTAAATGAAGGGTTCTAGTGGATTATCTCTATGATACCTTCTAGTTCTAGAAATAAAATTTTACATTTAGAAGTCTGTTGGTTGTTAATTGTTTATAGACTTTTTGAAGCTAAGTGCTTTTTTTTTTTTAAGTTTGGTCGCTACCACCATCTTTACAGACAGAAGCGGGAAGATGGTTGTCAGGGGTTGGGGAGGGATGGGGCAATAGGAACCATAATAAGAGGAAGATGATAAGAGTCCAGTTTAAATAGGGGGCCCAATAATAAGAGGCATCCCAAAGTAGAAGGTTCTGCCTTGGAAATATTATGTTTCTGTTCATTCGAAATATATAAGCAGTGGTTGGATAAACCAGTTATATTGTAGAGGCTATTCCTGTTGAAGGACCAGTTATATTAGATAGCTTCTGAATTTCCATCAAATCTGAAATTCTGAGATTCCAGGAATAGAACTATGGATCTAATCATCTATAGAAAATGATGCAGAAAAATGGGTAAAAACACCAATCATGGGCTTTGATACATACACGTCAATGAATGGTGAATAGGTAATAAACAAAGTGAACTAGACACTTTAATTTAAAATTATGGACGTGATTAACTAATATTGCTTAGAATGCTTGGATGCAGCTACTGACAAGTTGATGATATTAGAAGGGGGAAACTGTTCAAAAATTATATATCACAAAGATCATAGGATATAATTAATTATAAAGAAAATATACACACTTTGGTGTGGAAATTCCTGAACCTGAAAAGGGTAAGTTTGATGGTTGGTCATTCCTTGAAAGCCAAAGTAAAGAGTCAAAGATGATAGTAGGCTTGGGGTGTATAACAAGCTAAAAAGCTATGTCAATGGGACATAATATGCTATGAATCCTCAAAATAGATCACAAATCTGGTAGAAAGTTAGAAGGTAGTTGTATCAAATTTCACAACTAAGACAAGTTTTGGACGAGTTTGTCTATTAATAGGCAAAAAAAATCTTGCCTTATCTTGGTCATAGTTTGTTATTTCAGAAGTTTAATTTATTTATTTTCTTGCGGGGGGAGGGGCGGATGAGGACAACTATAATCATGGACTTACAAATTCTAACCAATAAATAGGAGTAGAAAGGTGAACTGTAAAGAAAAGAAACTTGCAATATTACCACAACACCATCTAAGGTTTCATGGCAAATAATGAGGGAAATGTCAGGCATAGTCTGGCATATACACGTGTGTTTGTTGGAAAGAATCTCAACAAGTAAGCTAGGTGGCATAGAGAATGGGAACTCTCGACCCAGAATTAGGAAGTCCTGAGTTCAAATTTAGCATGAAAAACTTCCTAGCTACGTGAACAAATCACAAAACCCTGCCTGCCTTGGTTTCCTTAACTGTAAAATGGGGGATTATAATATCACCTTCTTCCCAGGGTTTTTGTGAAAAACAAATGAGATAATATTTTTAAATTGTCTAACATAATGCATAGCATATAGTACAGATTTACTAAATGCTTATTCTCTTCACTCCCTTCTGCAATGACAGGATTCCAAGACTCAATCTGAACCTTCTTTAGTACAGACTTTGATGAGGAAGTAAACCTTCTCATTTGCAAGATCATGTACATGTATGCTTTATCCTCTCCCTCTTGATCCCTTCTTTAAATTTATTTTATTCTCAGTTGTGGAATAAAACAAGCATTTCCATAAAATAGCATAATAAGAAAAATGATTGTACAGGAAACTGCAAATCTACTACATACAACTTGCTATTCCCTTCAAATATATAAGAAAATTATCATATACATTTCTTTTATTCCTTTTTTTCTTCCTCCTTCCTCCTGTCCTGGAGATGGTCACTACTAGACATACGCAGGCATACATTTGTGTACACACATGCACACATATACATGTACATCTACATGCATGTGCAAAACACACATATGTATACAACTATATTAATGTATATGTCTATATGCATATATATATATATATATATATATGTATATTCCTTTATAACGAATTTAGGTCTTTATAAGAGTTAAAATAACTTATTCATTCAAAATTTTTCCTAAAACAGCATTGTTGTTATGGCGTGCAGGGTTCTATTGGTTCTGCTAAATTATCTCTTCTTTACTTCATCCTCATCTTCATCCTCTTCCTCATTGTTTATCCTTCCAGTCTACCTGCTTATTTCCTTGTACCTAAAAACTCAGTCCTGAGTCTCCATTATTCTTTAAAACAAATAAAGACACCTTTCACCATACCATCCTCTCAAGCTATTGTACTAAATGTCTACATTTCTAAATCATAAACACATGTTATTTATACAATGTATGTAAATATACAAAGCATATATTGCATATATTTATGCCTCTAATACATACTTTATATTTATATGCATATGGTTTAGAAATGAAAATGCGTATATATAAATTTATATATGAATTTTCGTATATTTATGAATATATGCATATGCCTATGTGGATACATGCATGTGTATTTTAGAAGTATTTAAGCAGTGACTGGTACAAGAACATGGTAATGAAATGCTCAATTGCTGCTGTGTGAACAGATTCTTTAAATGGGCACATTTCTTTTCTAATATGGTGTGTACATTTTTTTGTCTCAATCATCTCCCCAGCACGACCTAGTCCGCTGATGGATTCTACAGGTACCTGTTTTTGTAATGATGTACTTTATTCTTCACAAATACACATGTGAAGTTAAGCCTCAAAGAAGTAATTGACCCTACTTATCTGATGAGAATGACTTCCTGGTTCTTTCCTCTCTAATCCATTTTTCACACTAATTTCTGTTTAGATTAACTCCCCACTGAAATATTCTGATCACAAAATTCCCCTTGCTCACAGGCCTCAGTAGTCCCCCATTGCCTCCCTAAGCAAGCATGTAGAAATATGTCTTCCTGGAAATTAGGCTTGGAGGTGATGAAAGCAGGCTGATGGAGGCCAAAGTATTGGACCTGTACTCAAAATATCTGAACTTGAGGTCTAGCTTGACAATTCAGTAACTGTGAAGAAGAGCAAATCTTTTACCCTGAACCTTACTTTTCTCTTCTATAAAACAGATAATAATCTTTATATTTACTCACTCATAGATTTGTGTTAAAGGGAACACTTTGTAATATATGAAGCACTGGAGAAATTGATTTATTTTCATAAGTATTACCCACTGATATATTCTACATACTTCTGCAAAATGAGTCATCAGGGTAAGACTTTAATGAAGGCTTATTTATGCTACTATTGATTATTTTTAGTTAAGCTTAAATATTCCTGTTGGTTAATGTAGTAACATTTATTTCACCAATACTCAAAATCCCACGATAGGTACAAAGGATGGGCATTTTAAGGATGGAAGCTGTGGTACTGGGTATGATTATATTTGAGATTATAGGTGGAGGGAGGTCTATCCCAGAAACTTGTAAACAAAAAAGAATCAGAACCAGAAGTTTTCACTATTTCAATGCATATTCACTCTGCAGAATTGTATTTAATATGAACTGTGCACAGAATACCTTGTTGAGGGACATGAGAAGATTTTAAAATTGTAAGTTCCTTTTGGGCAAGTTAAGTGGTCAGTTCACCACCTCATTTCATTCCTACTAACTAGCTTAATAACTTCTACTCTATAAGAGCTACAGGTAGACTCTCCCAATAAGGTACAAAGTTTGGATTAGACTCAGTCCATTCCTACGTGGACCTTATAGTCTAACACAATTTGTATAGCTATATTCAATTAGGTGTCATTGTAGAGGTACGTCAAAAAGATAAATGTTGCACAATAAAAATTTATATAAGCACAAGAAAGATTTAGACAATTTACTGCTGTAGGGATTATTATGAATTTAAGGGGGCTGGGGAAGTCTTCCTAAAGAAAGAAGCGTTTGAGATAAGCTTTATATGACAGTTAGAATTGAGTAGCCAAAGAATAACATTTATTAAAGCATTGTATGTTCCAGGAGCTGTGCTAAGCACTGGCAACAGGCAATAGAAAAGGCAGCAAAAGAGAGCCTCTGTCCTGCAGGAGCTTGTAATCCAATGGAGGAGACAAAAAGCAAACAAATATAGAAAAAGCAAGCTCTATACAGGATAAATAGTAAATGATTAAGAGAGGTGGAGGTACTAGAATTAGGAATGGCTTTCAGGAAAAGAGGGGGTTTTAGTCTGAACTTAAAGGAAACCAGGGAGGTCTTTTATCAAAACAGAGGAGGAAGGGTGTTCTAGGAAAGGGGGATGGCCAGACAAAATGCCCAGAGATGTCGGTCAAAGGAAAAGAGTGAGCATTCTGATACTGGACCACAGTGAGAATCAAAAGAAGGAGACAAGGAAAGCTCTGAAACTTTACAGGGTGAAAGGGAAGGTGAATAATCTACGTTATCTATGGTGTTTCTCATATAGGTGAGAGGAAGCCTGGAATATTTGATAGTCAGCTTTGTAGCCAGGAAGTATTAAATTACAATTCTACCTTTGTTATATACCAGTTGTGAGATCCTGGACTCAATCCCTCAGTGCTTCTAGGTAATTCTCCAAGACAAGTTGCAGAGTGTTTGGCTGAGTCTCTGGAAAACCTAAATTCGCATCCAGCTTCAGACATTTCCTAGTTGTGTGATGCTGAACAAGTCTTTTAACCCCTGTGCCTCAGTTTCCTCAATGGTAAAATGGGGATAACAGTAGAACCTGTCTCCTAGAATTGCTGTAAGGATAAAATGAGACAAATAAATGTTTGCTTCCTTTCCTTCTTGCCCTTTCTATATGTTGGAGCTAGTCATATTGTATAAAGATGGAAAGGAAGGATGAAGTCAGTTAATTGAGAGTACTGAGTGTCAGACTACAGAGTCAGCATGTTATACAGTAGGTAGTACAGGGTCATGAGTCTTTAACAGAAGAATAATATAAAAATGGCTGATAAAAAGGAACGGTAAGTCCTGCAGGGATGTGAATGATACAGATGGGAGTTTCCATTAGGAAGCTACTGGACTGATACAGTCAGGTAGTAATGAAATACTTAATTGTAGACAGCAGATATCATTTATCTGAAGTCCTTTTTGCAGAGGAAGAAATTAAGCTCAGGAAAGTACTTACCCAAGATCATAAAGCATGTTCACAGATGACCCAATCTCTTGATGGCCAGGTCTCTTGATGGCCAATGGAGCTTATGTTTCCACACACCAAGTATGACTCTCCTCCAGCTCCCTTTCCCTTAGAGTCCAAGGGCATCTATTCTGAATTTCACAGGAATAACAGGCTACAGTGCTTGGAAGGGGCTGAGTTCTTCCCTTGACTTTTTTGGAATAAATCTTCATAAAGCAACAGCAACCTTTGCAGATAATTTTCCCTAAGAGGAGTGTGCTCTGGGAATGTTTAAATTCATTTAGACTCAGTGCTTTCTGACAAAGCACCAGGGCCAGACATCTGATAAAATGCTTATTGTCAGGAATACAGAGAACAGTCACTGTTTTCTCATAAAACTCGCTCAGGTCTTTCAGTACCTTGGAGGCATATAGCCCTACACACTGATATTTCAGTATGCACTTGTATTTTGAATATACATTATAAAGACACAGTTTTAATATAAGAAACATAAATTAAGCAGCTAGTTCTAACTGACAAATAGGCAAGAATTCTGGCCAGGGTATCGGGAGATTTGGATTCTAGTCTGCTTTCCAGTTAGTTTTTGTGTGACCTTGATCCAGTCATTAACCTCCCTGCACCTTGGTATGCTCATTTGTAAAATTAAGGAATTCAACTTGTTTATTTCAAAGGTCCCTTCAGTCTTTAATTTCCTATAGTCTATGTGCCAATAAGTTATAGTTTAAGGTCCCTTTCATCTTAAACAATCTTTCTTCTAGCATTTATGATTTATACCATGCTGTGGAGGTAAAGCACTGGAAAGAAAGCCAGGTTATCTGGAATCTATCCTGGCTTTACAATTAATTAAATCTTGTGTGATATTGGACAAGTTATGTGATTTCATAGTTTCATTTATCTAGAGCCAGTAGGACTGACTCTCAGAAGCCATCTAATGTAATTTAATTGTTTTAGAAAAAAATGAAGACAAAAAAGTGACTTGTCCAAGTTCACAAAGGAATCAGTGGCCATGTCAGAACTTGAACTCATATCCTCTGACTCCAGACCTAAGATTTTATTTTATTTTCATTCTACAATGATGCCTTTTAAAGTTTCACATTGTCTTTCTGAGTTCTGATTTCCATATATTCTAAAACAACTTTCTGCAAAATCTCTTCTACCTTAAAAGAAATGCATTCTATATCCTCAGGTCTCTTTCACATATATTATTGCATGCAATGCTTTCCTACATCCTGGATTCTAGTCTTACATCTATTATTAACTACCTATGTGATATCAGGCCAATCCTCAAACTGATTCTCAGTTTCTTGTTCTGTAAATGAGGGTGAGGGGTATCTTAGACATGATCTCAGAGTTCACTTTTAACTCCAAAATTCTGTGTTCTACATGCTAAGGCCTCTTCCAGCTGCAATGTAACATACTGTGCTCTCTGTTTTAATATTCTATATTTTAATGATATGTCAACATTTGCCTTAACTTGCCAGATCCAAGCATCCACTCATCTTCTTGGTTTTTCTGTCACAAATATCTCCCCTTCCTTCTGGCTCCACTCCATTTGTGTTTTCTTTCTCTAATTTAAATAAGTGATTTGAGGTCAGAGCAAGTCTTTTTGGTTTATATTTTTATCCCAACACTCAGAACGAGTGACTCCATGTATGTATGTATTCATGTATCTAATTATTAATCTATTATCCATCTAATGTCCTTAGCTATCCCTTCATGCTCTAATAATTGACAATTCTAGACATAGACAATAAATTATGTGTTTCTAGAATGCCTAAGTATAGAAATGTTATGACAGCTTATTAATTTAGTATACTAAAAATTCTGCATTTCAGATAATATGGATGAGTATGAATTGTGTCTTTGAAATTCCTAAAAAACATGATTTGCTCAACAAATCAACTTTGTATATAAGTTTATATGGAGAAATTTTAACTCATTTAAATTGCCTTAGCCATATATGTTACTTACCTGTATGACTTTTTATTAGACGACGTGGCCACTTGTTCCATTGACACAATTGGTTTGGGAAGTGTTCAGGTTTGGGGTGGGGACTACATTATTACTTTTACTTATACCATGCTATTTAAGTAAATGCTTTTGATTTGAGATGCATCAGTTGGCTGATTATGGACACTGAACACAACAGTGGAGGCTAATGAGTTCGGGTTTTTGAAGTATAGACCCACAGAATAACTTGGCTGGGGCAGCCATTCTCCAGCAGTCCCAACTTGTTGAGAACTGTGAAGGCAGCCAAGAGGGATCCATTCATGTATAAATGTATAGAATGCTGTAATTAGTTTAGCTGCATTTATTATTGAGCTACCTACAAATCTATTTAGAGGAGCTAGGTGGTATAGTAGACTAAAAAAAGGGGCCTGGAGTCAGAGAGACTCATACCTGGCCTCAGACACTTGCTAGTTGTGTGACCCTGGGCAAATCACTTAAGCCTGTATTCCTCAATTCCTTCATCTATCAAATAAGCTGGAGGAGGCAATGTTAAATCATGCCAATATTTCTGCCAAGAGCCCAAACAAAGTCATGAAGAGTCAGACACAACTCAAAAATGACTGAATAACAACAATATATCTAGGGAGATAATTCACACACTTGGTCTGAATGAAGGCCACACTTTCCCCCAAAATCCCTATTGTACTTACTCTTGCTTAATGTAGGTTGGAGTCGATGCTATTTTTCAGTGGTTGTATATACATATGTTTGTATGGTTTTTATGTGTGTATATTACAATCATATATACATGTGCATATGTATTCATATATATGTATATAGTTGTATCTTGCATATATAATTTATTTAATTTATATGCTTGTTTATTATATGGGAATACTTAAGGGGCTCAAAATTATTTAGGGGTGACCTATGTTTAGTTGAACATGCATTAAAAAACAGTATGACTTCATAAATGAGAGTTGTTTCTAATATTATTATTATTATTTATCAGAGACAATTGGCAACATTCATCTGAGAGATTTACAAAGATAACTCATTAAAATTTAGTCTCTGCTAGCAAGGCAGGCATTAAGAGAAATTTCACTGACAGGAGTTTTGAGAGATACATGTCTTACTTTGCCATCAAATTGTCAGAAGATGGCTGAGATGTTCTCACCTTTCCAGTTTCATCTATTTTAGATCAGTGTCAGACTCCCACCCTCATGACATTCTCTTGAACTCTGTGCCTATGAAAAGTATTCATCTGAGTTGAATTTGTTATTGTATCTGGAATGAATAGGAGGAATTTTCTTGAAGCATATTCCCGTAGGCAGGAATTCATTTCTTTTCATCCACTGTGAAAGAGCCTTAACTGGCATGATTAGATAAACAGCAATGACACCACCTACATGCATAGCTCTCTTTGATGCCTTCCATTGACCCTAACAGTAAATCCGCGTGGGAGGAAAGGAAGATGCTATTAGATCAATTTCAGAGATGAAGAAACGGAGGTTCAGATAAGTGAATGGGACTTTCCAAGGTCGGACACCTAGTAAGTGTAAGAGTGATAGGTATAATCACAAAATCTAAGAGTTACAAGAAATTTCAGAGTTTCCGTTATCCAACCTCACACTGGAATAGGAGCTCCTCTACATTTTTTTATACACCCCCTGTTTCTAGCTAGAATTCAGGAGTTGTTACTCCTGAGATCTCTTTCCTTGGAACACACCTCCTATAACTATGCAAATTTTGCCTTTAATACCTTTCCCCATACATTTTCAAGTTTTTTTCAAAAGCCCAGAAAGATTCTCAAGATGTTTGTGTCCCTCTGGTAACTTTCCTAAAACAATAAATATATCTCATAGACCTAGAAGTGAAAGGAAGCTGAGAAATTCTCTAGCTGATCCCACCAATTGATTATTGAACCTTCTGCTTCAAAACTTCAAATTGAATGGGAACCATCACTTATTGAAGTAGTGCAGATCTTTGATAGACCTCTAATTGTTAAATTTTTCTCTATGTCTAGTAAAATATATTCATGTTCAACCTTTCTGAAACCAAGAACAAGTAATTTCACATTAAAAATTGTATATGAAGATCAACAACAACAATGCCTAACATTTGTGTAGTTCTTTAAACTTGCAAAGATCATTTCACTAGGACCTCATGATAGCTTGATGAAGTAGTGCTTCCAGTATAGTTATTCCTGCTTTGCAGGTGGGGGAACTGAGACCAAGAGTAACTTGTCCAACTGAGACTTGCTATGGTCACATGGAGAGTTAGGAGGAGAGTAAGGATTAGAACCCAAATACCTCTGACACTAAACACAGCACTTTTTCTACTCCATCATGATGGTTTTGTAATTCCCAAATGCCTAAAAGAATCATAGAATTTCTGAGAAGATACTGACCTCAGAGAATTCTCATCCCACCTTAGCAAAAGTATTCTCCATATCTGTAGATGTAAGGCTATAGTAAGGGTTAATATTTATTTAAGCTGTGTCAAAGACTTTACACATATTAACTAAGAGTATTGGTAGCTATTAGTAGAAGGACTACACTAGAGTTCACATATATCATTTACTTATTTATAGAAAGTTACTGTTTTCAGTTGTTAAAGTTTGATGAATAAAGGAAAACAAAGTTCAAAATCTTAAAAATCTATGAGCCTACTTCCTTGAGTCAAATGACAAGATAAGAGTCGACAATTTCTAAATTCCCTTCTAGTTTTATATCTTTTGATATGAGATTCCTGATTTCTTCTACCTGAATCAGGGATCACTTGATTCTAAAATCCCCAAAATCAGATAGCAAGTGACAAAAACATCAATAATAGGAGAAAACTTGTTATAACGGAAAACAAAACAAAATAATAATGAATGGGGGGGGCAGAAACAAAAGAACAAAAAAAAAAACCTCAAGTGAAGTCCTGGCTATGCAGCTAGTCACTTGTATGACATTTAACTAATCCCGTCAGACCAGTCATTCTTCATTTTTTTTCCATTCTCTGGACTTTGTTGGTCACCATGGCTCAACTGCTTGTTTCTCTGCCCTTGCAGCTACTTTGTCCAATTTCTGAAATTTTCCTAACGGCTCCATTTTTAGGAAGGGACTAAATCAGTGATTCTTCATTCTCCAGATTTTGCTACAAGCACCTAACACTTCTGTCTGCCTTTTCCTGATTTCTTGGGTTTTTTGTGCTATCTTCTTCAATTGGAATGTATTTGTCAGTTACTAAGGATTTATTAAGTTCCTACTATGTGTACATACTACGTTAAGCACTAGAGATAACAAAGGGGAAAAAAAGGCAAAAGGCAGTCTTTACCCTCAAGGAGCTTACAATCTAACTGGGGAGACAACAAGCCAAAAGGTATGTGCAGATGTACAAACAACGTATAAATAGGGTACATAGGAAATGAAAGAAGGAAGGTACTAGAATCATACAGCTCAGGAAAGGCTTAATGTAGAAAGTGGGATTTTAATTGGGGCTTGAAAGAAGTCAGGGAATTTAGGAGGGGAAGATGAAAAGGGAGCAAATTAGCATGGAGGATAGGTGGAGAAAATGCAGAAGCTCAAGGGAAGGAAGAGTTTGCTTGTGGAATGCCATGGAGGCTCTTTTCACTGCATCAAAGAGTAAATGGAGGGTTTGGGGTGGACATAAAGTGTAAGAAGACTGGAAAGCTGGGGGTAGATATGAATGGCTTCGAACACCAAAAAGAGGATTTTTTAATTTTATCTTGTAACTGAGATTGATGTGAGCAGAACTGTGTTTTAGGAAACTAACTTTGGCAGATGAATGGGTGATGGCCTGGAGTACAGAGAGATATATGACAGGCAGATCAAACATCAGGCAAATGTAATAGCCCAGGCATGAGGTAATGAGGACCTGCACCATGATGGTAGCCGTATCAGAGGATAAGGGGGCATATTCAAGACATGTTTCAAAGTTGAAATAGTGAGGACTTGAAAACAGATTGGATAAGAGGGGAAAGTGAATAATACTGAGGAGTCAAGCATGGCATCTAGGCTTTGAGGATGGGGGACTGTGAAGATTGTGGTGCCCTTTACATTAATAGGGAAATTTTTAGGGGAGGGACAGGAGTTTAACAGGGAGATAAAGAGTCAGTTTTTGGCATATTGAGTTTAAAATATCTACTGGACATTCAATTGGAGATGTCTGAAAGGCATTTGGACTTGTGAAATTGTAAGTCAACTGAGAGGAAAGATAGATTTGAGAATTATCAGTACATAAATGGTAATTAAAGTCACAGGAGATGGTGAGATCATCAAATGAAGTAGTATAGAAATAAAAGGAAAGAAACCCCAGGAATAAGTCCTGTGAGACACCCAAAGATAATAGCCATGATCTGATGAGGATTCAGAAGTATAGACTAGTTCAGATAGATAGAAGGAGAACATGGAGAGAATGGTGCCCCAAAATCTAAAAAAGAAAAAAAAATACCAAGGAGTATTAACAATATCAAAGGCAGCATAGAGATCAAGAAAAAGGAGGAACGAGAAAAGGCTACTAGCTTTGGCAATTGGGACATCACTGGGAGCTTTGGAGACAGCAAGCCGTTCCGATGGAATAATGAGGTCAGTACCCAGATAGTAGGGGGAGACAGTGAGAGGAAAGGAAGTGGAGGCTTTAATTGTAAGCAGCCTTCTCAAGGAGTTGTACCACAACAGGCAGAAGAAATATAAGACAGTGGTTAACAGGAATGGAAGGATAAAGTGAAGATGTTCTGAGCTTAGAATAGACACAGATGCATTTGTAGTCAGTACAAAGGAAAAAGTTCAGTACACCAGGAAAAAAATTAAGATAAGTGATAGAGTGGGGATGACAGCATGGGCAAGTTGGAAGGAGACAAAATGGAATGGGATCATTTGTGATGGTCCAGGCATTTGCTTTGGCAAGAAGTAGGGACACTTTTTTGTTTGATACAGTGGCGAATGTGGAGACAAGTTCATTGAGCACAAGGGTACTCTTTTATTATATCTGTATCTTAAATTTCAGCAAAATTTATGATATGATCATTTAATAAGTGCTGGTTAATTTGAAATACCACAAGAAATTCAGTTATTACATATAGAAAATGAATGGGTTGGTTATATGATTTCTAAGTACTCTTCTAATTCTAAATAGTAGGATTTAAATTTGTGTTTTCTCAGTTTTCTCATGTATAAAATACAGATAGTGGTATTTATTTCACAGAACTGACATAATAAAAGAATTTTGTAAATATATATTGCAACTGAAATATGAGTTATTAGTTTTACTATTATTTTTCTGCAGGTAATTGTGATGTGTGTATATGTATTTTGGGATGTCATGCAACAAAAAGTATTACGTTCTTGTATTTGGTGTGATTCAGTTTACATATAGTACACCAATAAGCCCACTCAGTAGGCTTAAAAATATGTTGTTGGAAATAATTGAATCTCATTATCTAGGGTTCTCCATGAAATGCTTACATTTTTTTCCCTGATCAACTGTTTAAGTGCATCTCTGCTCTTGATAACAGACTTATCAACCTCTTCTGCTGAAACTTGCAGCATTCCTTGGTTGAACTTACATATAGATTTAAAGCATTTTATGATTAACTCTTTTCATAAACATTGTAAAAGACTACTGAAAATCTGAAGTTAAATGCCTCTATTTCCTTTGTGGGTTTCTTTCCTATGAGAAATCCTTGGTTTCTAGCACTTACCTGGTGCTATCTTCTAATATACTCCATTTTAAAGCTAGAATGCTATATAAATATGATCTTTAATTATTCTAAGATCAGAGAACTTTAACGTGAAAAGAATCCTAGGGAGCATCTATCTACTCCATCCCCTTCAGTTAACAGAAGAGGTGAATGAGGTAGGACTTATTAAACTAAGATTTGAAATTATAACTTTGAATTCTAAACCAAGGTCTATTTATCTTAAAAATGAGTCTGCCTCATTTTATCCTTATAATACACAGGTAAAATAGCTAAGTTGAGTACTATCCCTACTCCCATGTCTCCTTGACAGATAGGGAAGATGACTCTTAGAAAGTTCAAGTCGCAAGTCCATGGACATCTATGCAGCAAATAGAAGAATCATATTTCAACTGCAAACCTACTCTGGGGACAAAGGAAAGATCCTGTATTCAGGACCCATAAAATCTGGATTCAAAATGTTACCTTAAACAGTAACTTTGTAAAACTGGGCACATTT
>CM053596.1:90378303-90395085 GCA_028646575.1 Pseudocheirus occidentalis | reverse complement strand
GTGGAATTGGGACACAGGTCTTCCTGATTTCAAATTCAGTATCTTATCTAACTTTATCATATTTCTCTCTCCCCCCCTCAATTTCTCTCTCTCTCTCTCTCTCTCTCTCTCGCACTATATATATATATATGTACACACATACACACATATGTGTACATAGATGTATGTATGTATACATGCATACATACATACACACACATATACATTCCCATCCGATTATTTCACAGAAGTGTGGAGGTAAATTTTGGATCTTTTGTGTCATGTCAATAAAGCACAAGCTATGTCATATCCTAAAAAGTTTTCTCATAACACACCTAGAGTTTGTCAGGAAGGGCCATATCCTGAAGGCTGGAAGATCTCATCATCAGATTGGCAATACCAACCACTGATGACTGTCATTTGCAGGACTATCCTTTTCCATAAAATCTGACATCTCTAAATACTTAAACACTACCCTACAATGAGTACAATAAGCAGTTTAGAGGCTAAAGAGACAGAATCACTTATTTAATTAGATTTCTTACAAAAAAAGTAGAAATTAAACTTTTGGTCTTCCACATGGATGCATATGTGAATGAAGAAGCATTTACTAGGGCTGTGCTAAGCTCTAAACATTCAGATAGAAAAGTAAGCTAATTCTGGCTCTCAAAGAACTCACAATCCAATAGGGTCAGGCAACAGTTGTTGAGTTAATTTATTAACTGTCAATCAGAAATTTGCTTAATACTTAAGGATACAAAGGAAGCCCAAAGACTGTGCCTGCTCTCAACAGCTTCTAGTTTAATGGGGAGAGGGGTATGTAGGAGGGGTGAGCAGAGAAAACACTCACAGAACTATGTAAAAATAGCTACCTATAAGCTAAATTTGAATAATCAATAGAGGGAAGACACTAGAATTAAGGGTGATTGTTAAAGTCTTCCTGAAATCCATGGATTTTTAGATGGGCTTTGAAGGAATCCAGGGTAGCTGGGAGTCAGTCTAGGCATGTGAGACAGTGGAGATGTGCCTGGATTCGGGAGATGGAGTCACTTTTTGGAGGAAAAATAAGAAGGCCAGTGTCATTGATACAAAAGATAGAGGGAGAAGAGAAGGATTTAAGGTGTTGGAATACTAGAAAAGTGGGGTTTAGGGGTCTAGGTAATGAAGGGTTTTGAACAAGGCTTTATATTTCATGCTACAGATCACACAGAGCCACTGGAATTTATATAGTAGAAAGGCAATATGGTCCTGTGGGGCAGCTAGGTGGCAAAGTGGGTAGAGCACTAGCCCTGGAGTTAGGAGAACCTGAGTTCGAATCCAGCCTCAGACATTTACTTGTTTTTTGACCCTGGGCAAATCACTTAACCCTGTTTGTCTCAGTAGGTCATCTATAAAATGAGGGGGAGGTAGAAGTGGTCAATCATTCTAGTATCTTTGCCAAGAAAACCTCAATGGAGTTATGGAGGTTTAGTGTCAGAGGACACTACTGAAATGATTCAACAACAACAATAATACTTATAACTCTGTTTGAAAAATATTAATTTGACAGCTGAGGAGAGGGCGAACTGGACTACAGTCTTATGACAGGCAGACTTGCCAATCTGCTATTGCGATTGTATGGGGGTGAGGTAAGGAAGGGTCTGCACAGTATGAAAGAGGAGAGAAGGGGGGAAATGTGAGAGTTAATAATAAGGTAGAATGTACATGTCTTGATAATAGATGGATATATGCTTATATGTCTGTATGTGAGAGAGAATGACATGAAGGAAATTGCAAACAAGATGAAAAAGGCCAAGATCAATACATTAAATTACATCTATTATTGATGAGCCAGTTGACTATGCCAAATATGTTGGTGCTAAGAACTCACTTTTTTGGGTCTTGAGAAAATCCCTGACAATCTTCTAATTTTTCTCTTCCTTCCCATTGCTGATCCCCAACAAATAGGGATTGCTTTCTTTAATATTGAATGAATCATTGTGTTCAGAATCTTCATCAACAAGCATTTATCAAGTGTTGACTATATGGCACGTGCTATTCTAAGGATACTAATTTTGCCTGGTCCCAAAGAACAGAAATAGGCTAAAAAAAGTGCAATGGTAATTCTTAGAGAAATATTTTGTCTACACACAAAGGATAAAAGAAACATCCTCACTGTTAGAGATTGCCCTGAATGATACATTCTGTCTCATAACATTGATTTCACCAGTACTGGGTGTCTTCTTGTGAAATCCAGATGGTCACCAGTCAAGGATGCTGTTCAGGTAGATGTTGGTATCATTAATCTCTGTAGTTTCTTTCTATTCTAGTAAAGGTATGTGGGAATAGTAACTAGAGAATCATCTCCTTCCTAAAATCCCTGTAACTCTCTATCCAAGAAAATTGATTTAAGCACCATGTTATCCAGTTCACCATTTTACCTTCAGGCTTCTCATAAAAAGTTAAACCAGTTACTTAAGGGAACAGATGCTGCTACTCTGCTACATTTCAGAAGAGTGAATCATTGGAAAACTCGGACTCTACTAAAGCTGGCATTTTTTATTTAAACTTCAGATTAGTTCAGCAGTAGACTTTATGTGCTACAGAATATTACCACCACAAATTTTCCTAAAATACCAATACAAAGATGTGATTAAATCTGCTTCAAAGTCTTATTTCCTCCAATCTACAAAGCATAAATTGTTTTCTAAAGACTTTTTATGTGTTTCCAAATAATCCATGCTGCTTATTTTTTCCAAGCAGTCAGTACAGTCTAGGGATAGATAGATAGATAGATGATGAAGCATTATCAAAATTTACACATATTTAAGGTCATATTCAATTGGCCTCAAAAATTAGCCAAACAAAACTGGATCTCTCCATTAGAAAGGTATGCTTCTAAAAGTTCAGTAAATTTAAGATTCTGAACTCTAAGTAAAATTCTTTCATGTTTCTATGAGACTCATCATAAGTATGGCAAAACTCAATCTGAACTGTTAACAGTTTTTGTAAGCTTTTTTTTTTCAAGAGACAATCTTCCACCCTGTTTCTCCGATGATGGTTTAGGGCTACAGTCAATTACGGTTCTTTAAAAATACTCAGGCAGGGAGATTTTGGATTGTTCTTTCTGTTGATTTCAACATTAAATAATTTATTGGACATTTTTTTTACGTTTTATTTTCCCTTACATCACCCTTTTTAAGATAGGTAATAATGATGGTTCTTATTATAGAGTACTTTACATACCATTACCTCATTTGATCCTCCTTCCTTAAAACCATTTATTTTCAAGTGGATTGTCTTTTTCACCCTTTAGTCAGTAAGAAATTATCAAGAATATTCAGAAATGGCTGGGTGGGGTCAAGATGGTGGCATAAAAACAGGAAAACTCCATGGCTCCCCCTAGAACCACCTCAAATACCTATTAAATAGGACTCTAAACAAATTTTAGAGCTCCAAAACCAAGAAAGTGGCAGAGAATCAAAGCTCCTGCTTAAGGCAGCCCAGCAGGTGGAGAAGAAAGGTTCATTGTAACAAGCTGGGAGCCATGTCTAGCCCTGTGGCTTTAGCCCCAGGGTGGCCAGGACCAAACCAGCTGGAGCATTCAGGAGAGTGGATCACCTTCAGCGGTGGCAGTTTCCAGAATTATCAACCCATAAATGCCAAAGACAAAGTGAAAGATCAGTGGAACTTGGCTGAATTTGGGGGGGGACAAAGGAGCAGTTCCCACCCTCTTCTCCCAGAGCCAGAAGCAGCAAAAGTGGCAGCCCTGCAGCTGCCTCCACATAGCTGCTTCAGAGTTCCTGGCATGAATTCTGCAGTGGGGAAAAGCAGCCATTCAGAGGCTAAGTGTCCTTGCCTTAACGTGCCTGGATCTGGATTGTGGTCTTGCATGGTGGTGCTGAGGTGTGTGAGCAGTGAGTCAAAGCTGGTGGGGGCTGTAGAGATGGTGGCCTCCTAATAGCCCCAGAAGCTGTGAAAAGCTCAGCAAATTGGGATAAAACTCTCCCCTCTCGAAGCAGAACTCTACTATTGCAAAGAGCTCAAAAGTCAAGTAATTGACTGGCAACATGAGCAAGCAAAGGAAGCAAAGCAAGCATAGCCATACTGCTTCAGATTCCTTTTTTGGGGACAAAAGAGATCAAAGCATGGAACAGGAGGAAGACAGCACAGTCACAACTCCTGCACCAAAAGCTTCCAAGAAAAATACGAATTGATTACAGGCCATAGAGTTGCTTAAGAAGGATTTTGAAAACAAAATAAGAGAAGTGGAGGAAAAATTGGGGAGGGAAATGAGAACACTGCAAGAAAATCATGAAAAGAGAGTCAACAACCTAACTGAAGAAAATACCACCTTAAAAATAGACTAACTCAAATGGCAAAAGAGGCCCAAAAAGCCAACGTGAAGAATAATTCCTTAAAAAGCAGAATTTGCCAGATGGAAAAAGAATCTCAAAAGCTTGCTGAAGAGAATAATTGCTTTAGAATTAGATTGGAGCAAATGGAAGCAAATGACTTTATGAGAAATCAAGATACTATTAAACAGATCCAAAGAAATGAAAAAAAAATAGAAGGTAATGTGAAATATCTCCTTGAAAACACCAACAATTTGGAAAATAGATCTGGGAGAGACAAATTTAAAATTATTGGACTACCTGAAAGCCATGATAAAAAAAGAACCTAGAAATGATCCTTCAAGAAACTCTCCAGGGAAATTGCCCAGATATTTTAGAAACAGAGGGAAAAACAGACATTGAAAGAATCCACCTATCACCTCTTTAAAAAGATACCAAAAAGAAAACTTCTAGGAATTTTATAGTGAGGTTCAAGAGTTCCCAGATCATGGAGAAAATATTACAAGCTGCCAAGAAGAAATAATTTTAATACTGTGGAAACACAATCAGGATAACCCGGGATCTGACAGCTTCTACATTAAGGGATCAAAGGGCCTGGAATATGAGATTCCAGAGATCAAAAGAGTGTTAAGGGAATCTGAAGATCTTCCCTGCCCCTAGGCCCTTTGATAGCCTTAAGTGACTCTGAAAATGTTCCCTGATTTAAAATTATACTCTGCCCCCACTAGGCTGAATGTTGTCACATGGAGCCTGTGGTGGGAGGTTTTGTTTTTCAGGAATGCTCACACCTTGTTACTTTGTGATTGGGCAGTGTGGCAAGAGAGTTGTGACATTCCCTGAGCCCGGGGAAGGCTATATATAACTTGATGTGAGGTTTTGGTTTAGGGCTCACTTTGTGAAGAGTTGTGTGATTTAGCCAGATGAGACTCTGGGCAGCCATGGAGCCCCCCAGCTTTGAAAACTCAGATGTTGGTGCTTCCCTCTCTGGCAACTAACTAGGTATGGATGTAATGGTCAGACAGCTGGAAGCCCATCTGCTGATCTATTTCTCTGTCTGTATTTTTTTGGTCTACTTGTAACTTCAGTTTGTATTTTCTGAAGTTCAAGGTGCTGGCTTTTCCCCCTGAACTAGGTAAATATTATATGTTTGATTAAAGTAAGATTGTTAACCCATTTTGAGTTGCTTTCCTTTATGAAAGCAGATCTAAGAACCTGTGTTAGCAGCTGCGCTAGGTATGCTAGGGTCCTTGCTGCTACACTATGGTCACTCAATCTCCCATAGTAATAATAAGAGGTAGTATTTATATGGTGCATTAATGCTTGCAAAATTCTTTATGCCTATTATTTCATTTAATTCTCACTGAACACAAGGAGGTAGGTACTATAATTATCACAATTTTACAAATGAAGAAAGAAACTGAAGCAGACAGTGCCTAAGTGACTTTCCTGGAGTACCATGGCAAATAATTGCTTCTGGTTAGATGTAAATTTGAGTCTTTCAGACTCCAGTTTCAAGGCTCTATCCACTGCACCCCATCATATAATACTTACAGAGCCCAGTCTCCATATTCATAACGTGTGTTTCATGTTTTCCAGCTTCTTTCTGCTCCATCAAGAAGTCTTTTATTCTTCTGACTTGGTCTCTAGCACATTCTATATCATGGTCAGAGTTGTTTTTGCCCTACGTCATCACTTATTATAATGCTTCAGAAAGGGTGAGACCCCTTATAAATTTGAGAAAAATCAGGCAACAGTAAAAGATTTCTAAATATGCAGCCACCAAACATTAATTCAAAACCAAACACGGATGAAAGCAAGGTGTTTCTGGCAGTGATTGTCTTGTCCTCCTTGTATCTCACAACTTCTCAGCAAGCCCTGGTTCAGAAAATAAAGCCCAGGCACTTTGCTCTGCCCTCAGGTCAAGCAACAATTCCAAGGAACCCTGAACTGGGATAAACAGTCTCAGTGGAAAAATTTTAACAAGTTATGTCCAATACAAGATAGTAAGTTGAGTAAGCATTACTCCTATCTTACAATTTTAGATTAAAAACACCTATTTCCCACATTTAGTCATCTTCCATATAGTTAATTAAGTCCTCTTGCATTGTCTCAATGGACAAGGATCAATGGGAGAATATCAACAAAAGTGTATAGGATAATAACTTATGAACGGCTTGCACAAATGAAGGAAAGGACTACATAGATGAGTTCCTAGATGCATTAAAATATTGAAATCATTTGAAACTTAATCAAATTTGTGCTCTGTTTGTGACTGATCCAGACTTGTTGAATTAAGTTCAATGTGTACAGCTAGTGCTCACTTATAAATCCCTCCCTCTGCTCTACTAATGTTACTAGATGGTACTACAAAATACGTTGGTAGATCTGTTTTGAGCAATATGATTGTTCCTTATGTGGAATGAAGAGAACCTGCCCCAAACTCTTCTTCATCACCTTACACTTGTCTTCAGTCCCATCATTTAACATATATTGGGCTTGCTATCTTGCGAAAAGAGCTAGATCAGAAGGAAATCATTTTCCCTTTTTCTCTGAGAAGACCAAACCTATGATCCAGCTTCAAATAGAAGCCTTGTACACTTAATCACACACTCAATCAATAGATATGAATCGCTTCAGTAAAAGTGCAATTTACACTAAACATAAAATTAAACATTATGGTAGAAGAGGCGGCCTTGTGTCTCAGAAGTCTGAACATGCCTGAAATGAAGACGCATAAATTCTTATAAAAGTTAGGTGATAAAAATGTGCAGCTTAAACCTATATGACCCAAATCAACTAGAATTTACAAGGTGCTTCTCTCTATAATCCAATCTCTGAGACACCGATTTTTATAGGCCGTCCATGGGTGAAAGCCAAATCTATTTTGAAGAACAGAGCCTATAAATTATGCCCTCTGAGCTTCAGTTTCATACAGGATTGCCTTCTCTCCTCCTTTTTAGGGGGTCTTGATAAATAGAGACCCTAAGGCAGAGTGGAATGAAGAATATACTTAGTATGGAGAGCTGGATTCCAATCTTGTCTTTGAGGTTTCGTAGTCTGGGAAACAAGATAAGGTATTTTCCTTCTCTGAGTTACAGTTTCCTCTTAGCCAAATCAAAAATCGCAGTCATTACTGGCCTTCATATATAGAGTTATTGTGGGGAAATACTTAGTAAACTTTAAAATATAGAAATGTTCATTTTTCTTTACATGCTAATGAGAGGAAAAGTAAATGTCTTACTCATTTCTTTATGTTGTTTAATAAGTTTCTAATCTAGCTCTCCCTCTCATACACACACACACACACACACAGAGTATTTGCCACACACGTATTTCTATTTAATGATTAAGTAACTTTCAGAAACAGTGCTCAATGAATTCTAGGAAAGCCCTTATGAAAATCATAAAAAATAACCCCACAGAATCTCTGAATTTAAAGGCATCTAAGGTGTCATCTAGTCCAACCTGACACTAATTTCATTCCCACAACATCTCCATCTAGTGATCATTTAACGTTGTTTCCAGCTCCCCTTATATTACAGATGAACTTAGTTGAGCCTAAAAGCAGTGATAGCTCCTGATGATTCATTAGCACATGAAACTTTACTTTCCTTGAAATTCTGTGACACAAGTCATGCATTTTAATTACATTTTTCAGATGAGGAAATTGAGTTAAAGAGAGTTTAGGTATTTTGTCCAGTAACATGCAGCTGTTGAAGGGCTAAAACACAAGTTTAAACTTGATCTCCTTATTCAGAGTCAAGTGCTTTTTCTATTGTAACATATACAAATATAGAGAGACCTGCAAACAAAGTGTTATGTGAAGTCTGAAGGAGGAAAGGTATTTACTCCTCAAAAATTAATTAATTAATTAATCAATTTATTTATTGTCAGGGGAGTTGGGGTTAAGTGACTTGCCCAAGGTCACCTAGCTAGTTTTTGTGTTAAGTGTCTGAGGATCGATTTGAACTCAGGTCTTCCTGACTCCAGGGCCGGTGCTCTATTCACTGCACCACCTAGCCACCCCAATGTATACAAATATATAACTAATAATAGAGCTGGGTCTTGAACCTAGGTCTTTTGCCTCTGAGCCTGATATTCTTTTTGCTATACGACCTCCCATTCAAACAAGCATTTGCTTACTTCTCTTTACTAGAAAACTTTCTTAGCTACTATCATCTAATAATAGCCATATTTGCAAAAAGTGTTTTATACACACACACACACACACACACACACACACATATATGTAATTTCATTCTGTCCTCAATAAAACCCTGTGGTCTAGCTAACTAACATCAATTGGATGTTAATACATTAATATCCCTCAGTCAAGAGAAGATAAATTACATGCCCAGGGTCTCATGCCTACTAAAGGGCAGAAGTAAATCTGATTCCTACACACCTGATTTAAAGTATGTTGCTCAGGGCGGCTAGGTGACACAGCGAATAGAGCACCGGCCCTGGAGTCAGGAAGACCTGAGTTCAAATCCAGCCTCAGATACTTAACACAAAAACTAGCCATGTGACCTTGGGCAACTCACTTAACCCCCAACTGCCCTCCAAAAAAAAAAAAGCAAAAAAATATAAAGTATGTTGAAATAGGACTTGAACTTAGGTTTTAAGCTTTCATGTCTAAAGTTCTCTCTAATATACATACATGCATATAATAATGCAACGTATTATATATGATGATACTTATAATTTAAACACATGACTAAATATATAGATATTTATGCACATATATACACACACATGTGCACACTCAAACACACACATGGATGTGAAAGTGTACAATTTATCTATATACTGCTTTTCATCACAATTTTTTTTCCAGTAAATTCCCCTAGTTTTCTTAGGATGGAAGTTGTACTTTGAGGGAACATTTTGGATTAGTAAACTGAGACCCAGAGAGAAAAATGTCCCAATGTTGCCTAGTTAATGTCAGAGATATGATGGCAATCCAAATGTCTCCTGACTCCAATTCTAGCCCTCTTTCTATCTCACTGCAATGCATTCCTAATTTTTAGAAGGGGAACAGAAGCATCCATTCCTCCCTCCTCAACTTCCTGGGCACAATAGTTACCAAACTGGAGGCAAGAAAAACATTTTGTCTGCACTGGGATGAAACTGAAGGACAGTTTTCACTTGGGAGGGACAATTTTAGCATCTCAAACACAAAAGGGGATAAGAGAGAGCATGTTAGGACAGTATTGAAATTCTCTAGGTTCCCTTTTATGAAGCTCAAGAGTCTTTCTAAAGGAGAAATGCTAACTTCCAAAAGCAAAAATTTTAATTGCATTGAAATCATGCTCCAAACTCCATCCAAAGTGAGGGGCCACAGTCTATGAAAAAGGCTAATAGGTCTAGAATTTTTGCTTCTAGGCTTTTAAAGAAAAGTTCTTATTATAACCTGCAGTAGAATTGAACTCATAGGTAGCATTACAGAGCTTAGGTTCTTTGGAGAACACAAAACAGGCATTCACTACTCCAAAGACACAATTATTTGGCATTAAATAACATTATGATTGAGGATTTATACTGTTCTTGACCAGTGACTAAAGGCAAGAAGCATACTACTCCTGGTATTGTTATGGGTCCTTCCTCTCCCATTCCCCTCTTTTCACTACCTGTTGGGTGATTGTGGAATTTAAATCTAATTGGTTGCTGCTGGAAGCTAACAGCAAAATCTTTCAAGCAGGCAATAACACTCCCAAGTCAAAAATGCCAAGCTGCAATGCTCTCTCTTACCTGCTGCTACTCACAATAACATTACCGGGGACATCATGTGCAGTTTCGTCAAAGAATGTTGATGCTTGTCAAATAATGTGGAATGCAGAGCATTTTCTTTTCTTTTACTTTTTTTTTCAAAGAAATATTTATCTCAAGCAAGTTCTCTAAGTGTAAGTGCAATAAATGTTAAGATACTAGAGGGGGTGATTTCATAGGGAGATTTTTTTTCTTTAGAAAGAGAGGGATTTTTAAATAAAGAAGAAATTAACCCTATAGCTTAGTTCCTCCAGAGAAATATGAGATAATGAGCACCGGGTTTGGACACAGAGGACTAAGGTACAATCTTTCATTTATTAAGTACCTCTGCTACTTTGGATATCTTGCTTCTATATTTGGGTTTTAGTTTTCTGAACTGCAAAATGAGGGTGTTTAACTATGTAAAGCAGTGGTTCTCAACCTGTGGGTCGCGACCCTTTTAGGGGTTGAACCACCCTTTCACAGGGGTTATGGGGATCGCCTAAGACCATTATAAAATACATATTTCTGATGGTCTTAGGAACCTAGATGCGGCTCCTCTGTCTCCAGGGGGTCAGCCCACATGTAGATATGCCCACATACAAATAATAAAGAGTTGTGGCATTAGGAAGGTTGAGAATCACTGAAGGAAGAAAGGAAGAGAGGAAGGAAGGAAGGAAGGAAGGAAGGTAGGAAGGAAGGAAGGAAGGAACGAACGAATGAACTAGAAAAGGAGAAAGAACTAGAAGTAGAAAGGAAGGAAAAATGTCAAGGAGGAAAGGAGGGGAAAGAAAATATTCAGATAATTTATGGCTTTCCACCATGAAACAAATTGCCGGTCATATTGCATAGTGGGATGTACAGTTTCAAGGGTCAATTGCAAAATAAACAAACCAAGAGTAAATTTGTTGAGCTTGTACCTATGTTTTCTGCAAGATGTATAATGAATTACTTATAGATGATGCTTTCCAGTTTGTCCAAAATATTTTCACATGAATGACCTCACTAGATTCTCCCTATTATCCTGTGTAGACAGGGCAGAGATATGTTTCTAGAGGTATTAGGAAAATTAGAAAACACAAAAATATACTCTTAATTGAGAATCTCAAAGTCAGAAATTGCATTAGAACACAGGATCCTAAACTGGAGATGAAAAAATTGAATCCCAGTGATGTTAAATGCCTCATACAAAGTCACATATTTATTAAATGCATGAACTGGGGCAAGAAACCATTTCTTTTGAATTCTAGTCACAATCTTTCCCCTATATCTTGCTCACCCTCTTCCAACCAATGTAATTTAAAACAAGGAACTGTGCCTACAGAGATTCTTTGGAGTATATACTTTCATCAGTCTGCTTGTAAGCCCTCAGAAAGGGATTCAGCTCAACAAAGTTGGTCCTCAATGATTACGTCAAGCAATAGTGTCAAGAACTTTTCTTAAAAAAGA
This sequence comes from Pseudocheirus occidentalis, assembly GCA_028646575.1. Classification (NCBI taxonomy): domain Eukaryota; kingdom Metazoa; phylum Chordata; class Mammalia; order Diprotodontia; family Pseudocheiridae; genus Pseudocheirus; species Pseudocheirus occidentalis. Next base: position 90,383,575 of record CM053596.1, on the reverse strand, counting down.
AAAATAGGGGTGGCTATGTGGCACAGTGAATAGAGCACCGGTCCTGGAATCAGGAGGACCTGAGTTCAAATCCCGCCTCAGACACAACACAAATACTAGCCATGTGACCTTGGGCAAATTACTTAACTGTAATTGCCCTCCAAAAAAGAAAAAGAACTACTCTAACTGTAGTACATACATATTCAACAAAAATTTGCTGAGCACTGTTGATGGGCCTAGACAGAGGGTAAGATTTGTGGGGTTCATTAGCTCTTGAGGCACCTCAAAAATAAACTTTGTGAACAATTTTCTTCTAAATTGATACCATCCCAGGTCTAGAAACATGTCTTTCCTCAGAGCAGATTCTGATTGAAGCAGAGAACAGTAGATTAGACATGAACCTACAGAGTTTTGAATAATAGTTTTGATATTTAGGAACCCAGTATGCATCTAGGTCAAGTAGCATGAACAATGCCCTAGAATAACCTTTTAAAGACAAATCAAGTTGAGGAGTCATGGGGAGAGATTTTTTTGTTTGTTTCAGATAAAAGGTACAGTTGTGAGGAGAGGCTCCAAAACATTAAACTGTGTATGGGGGTGGGGGGTAGAAATTGACAGGGGAAAGGAATGATAGAGATGTTTGGAGAGGCTGTGATTTGGGAAGCTGCCAGTTGGAGACAGCCAGGCAAAGCAGGTACCCACAGAGATACAGCTTGCTAGGAAACATTCAATCTAGTTAGCTTCCTTTTTTTTTTCTTTCTTTCTAAGTAATTGATAAAAGTAAATTGTTTTTATCCCCTAGGCAAAATGTAGGTATTAGTACTCTTTAAGTTCTCACCTAGCTATGGTAACGTTCCTGGTCTCCCACACTAGAACTAAGTACACAGCCTCTATATTGATGCCATAAGACTCCAGAAAAACAAATTAAAAGTCAAATTATCCTTCCTAATTGTTCATTAATATCCTAGCCATGTCCAGTTGGTTTTAAGGCCAGGATGTGGCAAAAATTAGTGTTCATTCACACCCTAGCTCTGGCCCATATTTTCCTTTATCTTCCAAGTTAAGAGTCACATTAACAAATAGACTATACTTTTATTGAGGTTTACATAGCATACTCATGATTATTCATAAACCTTCATCTCTCTACGGTCAATGAGACTGGATTTTTCCCTCACTTTATATTCACAAATATGCCACATTTTACTTAGACAACAAAAACAAATAAGTGTAAATGGACAATTCACTCATAAATAGCTGGAATTTAACTTTTATTAAATGGAACTCCACCTCACAAAAGAAAAAAAAATGCCACTAGCTCATGCCTTCCCTGCTGTTTTTCTGATTTGTTCCTAAGCTCATTAGGTACTCTCTTCCACCTCCAGGGAATGACTCTCATCTTCAGACAATGTTTTACTCATTCTCATAGCAAAGGTGAAGGAGCAATTTTCCCAATGGAAATTTCAAAGGCAAATATTTCCTTCAGGAAATCAAACAGTTCCAAAGCTTGACAAGGTAGCTAAGTAGTTTCAGTTCAGCAAATAGCTGGCAGAGGAAGCCCCTTGTGTGCCTCCATCTCGGCCTGTGGGCCACTCCCTAGAAAGACAAAGCCATTTGCCTTCAATCAAGTGGCAACTTGTTGGCAGCCTGCCTCAGCTCAAGCTGCTAGGATGGGAATGGGTGGTCTCAGGTGAAACAGTGATGCTTCATAATGAATTTTCAGGACAAGAAATTTTTTGTATTTACCTTCATGCATGCTAATGCACATCATTTATAGTTCTAACTCCTAACACAAGTGTGTATTCAAATAAAGTGTCCTTCACACCTCCACCACCCCCTATCCATAGAAAATACAAAGAAGGAAACTGGAATCCCAAACTAATTAATTTTTGGAATTAGCACTGATATGACTATGCAAGGCTCTACAGGTCTGTAACTTTTTCTTTTTAGTACTATTCATATGTATTTAATAGACAATAATAAGAATAATAATAAGAGCCATTGTTATATCAGCTTTTATTTAAATGTTAACTTTCCCTCACCAAAGTTTCGTTGTTGATTTATTAGGCCCCTGTTCAGTGCCTTTTCAGTCTGATAGGACTCACCCTGTCTAACACAATTATGGTAGCTCATGTCTTTACCATATAGCAGTAGAATTGAAAGCTAAAGAGGACATGGGCTCTCATAAGACTTATTGTTTGCCAGCTATGAATATGTCAAAAGTATGTGATTCTTTGAAAAAAATAACAATGGACAGAAGCTTGTTTGATGGTCCTCCAGTCATTGTATCAGGCATGAGTAAGGCTTTTATAAAAGAGAAATGTGTGTGGCAGACAGACAGACAGACAGACACTCTGAAAGGAGGCAGTGTACATTATCTAAGTTTAACTGGAATTTGCTGTACATAATGGTTTCTTGACCTTTTTATGTCATGGACCCTCTCAGCTATCTAGAGTAGCCTATGGGCCCCGTTCAGGAATTTTTAATGGATAAAATGAAATACATAAGATTATAAACAATACCAGTTATATCAAATACTGTTATCAATATATAATTTTTTTTAGGTTATGAACTTTAGACTAAGAACCCCTGCCACAGAAGATAAGGTCCTCTAGACACTTTTACTTGTTGGTGACATTATTATAGTTCTACCATATCCTCTCTTAATTCAAGATAATTTTGCAGTGAACAACAATTCCTGTTTTCTCTAGTACCTTAATTCCTGCTCCCCAAATCCTTGCAAAGCATATCATTATATAAACAACTGACTTCTAAGCAAGATTCCCAGCACACTTAGAAAGCCAAGTGGGAATGAGTTTCGTTATAAAGAACACTGAATTTAGGGTCAGAAGACTTCAGCTCTATTGTTCTTGGTAGATAGGGATTCTTGGAACAGTCATTTTTTTTCCTGTAAGCACTGATTTCCCAAATTTGTAAAATGAAGTTTAACCAAACAGCTTCTGAGATCCTTTGGAACCCTGTATCCATTGATCTATAAAACGGGGGATGATAATCCATGTCCTACCTGCTTTGAAGGGGTTTATGAGGGGAGCCAATTAGCCAACTGTAAAGCTCTTTCCCAATGCAAACCGTCATTACTTGGCAATTACAAGATTCCCAACATACAAGTTGCTGACAGGGATTTTAATGAGGCTAAGAGAGCAGCGGACATTCGAAGACAAACACTGAATTCCTAATGGCTGTGATTCTGATGTATGCAAAGGGTCACTATCTGACATGACTAACAAGATGGCTTTGAAAACTTATGTGGCTCCTGTTAAAACATTTAGAAGCTTAAACTTCAACAATTTATCAGGCTCCAACTTAGATGAAAGAGCTCACTGCTTGTTAACTGCATGCAGGGGGACTGAAAAGAGCAGTTGGATACACACTTCGGAAGGATGCTTCCTGACATCCTAAGCAGGCTGCTCCTCCAGGAAGAAACAGGCATCAAGTAAATGGGGAAACTTTCTGTTGAACTTGACTTCACCACCTTCCTTGCCACTTTTCCTTCCCTTGTTTTTGTTGTTGTTGTTGTTCAGTTATTATATAACCATCCATTGTAAACAAAAATCATATTGGCTTTCCACTGCAGTGAGGGGAAGAAAGGCAATAGTGTTTTTAGTTGACTATAGAGAGTAGCATGTTTTCAGTGATCCTAAAGCACACAGCAGACTGATTCATCCTCAAGTCAGCATGAGAGGATGAAAGTGATAGCAATTATAGATAGCTAGCATTTATATAGCATGTTGAAGCTTTATAAAGAACTAAATAAAATGTGCTGTTTTATTTCTCCAACAATGCCATGCTATAGCAACTATGGTCCCTCTTGTTTAGAAGATGAGGAAACTGAAAGTGATAGAGTGAATGAATTGTTTCAGATTACTTATAAGAAAAATGAAAATTAAAAAAATTGTGACATTTTACCTCACACCTATTAGAACAGAAAAACAATAAAATATAAAAATCTTCAATGGTTATGGACTTCTAGCTGAACAGATATAAAAATAACCTACTGATAAGTCTCCATGTTGGTTTCAGCTTTTCTGGAAAAAATTGGGAATAAAAGAGAAAATTCACTAAGATGTTAAAAAATTTGAATCTTTACTTTCACAAATGGGCTTAAATACTGAGATATTCAAAGACAGAAAGTCTTCATGTATGCCAACATTTTTATAAGGATGGGTTTCGTGGTCAGTAGGTGGAATTCCTGGTTCTCTCACGCTCTACATTTCAATCCTAAACTTACTCTCATTCACTTATTTTCCCCAGACTATTACTTGACCAGTCAGAAATATTACATTTTTTGTTTTAGAAGCAAATTAAAGAGTTTCTTTCCTGTCTTGGTAAAAAAGAAAGAAAGAAAAATAAGGGACCTATACGAAATTGATCTTTTAGCCCTTTTTATATACAAATGAATAAATATGGAAATCAAATTGCCCAGCAAGGACACAGACTTCTCTGTTTATTTCTTCCAACTTAATATAACCTTAGTTTAGAGGGGGCAGAGCCAAGATGGTGGCATAGAAGCAGCAAAGCGCCACATCTCCCTCACAAACACGCTAAAAAACTCATAAAATGGGACTCTAAATAGATGTTCAAGCTCCAAAACTCTCCGAAAGACAGAAAATACATCTGTTGCTACAGGCAGCACAGCAGGCGGAGCTCTTCCCAGCAGTCTGGGACCGGCCCCAAAAACCCTGGCCAGGTGAGGCCCTGGGGCATCGGGCAGGGAACCCCGTCTATAAGAGAGCAGATCCGCTGTACTGGAGACACAGTTACCACATTTATCAGGCCATAAGACAAAAAGGCTAAGAGAAAGGTCAGTGGATTTTGCTAACTCAGGAGGAGAAGAGCAGGTGCGTCCAAACTACTCACAGGGCAAAGAAGCAGTGGGAGGGGGCTGTGGCGGGAGGAATGGCTGAGAGCCACAGCGGCCCCCACTGGGCTGCTTCAGAGACCTCGGCCTGCAGATAGCAGGGAGGCTGAAATGATCCATCGGGGCAAAGGGCTCTTGCGTTGAGTGGCCTAGATCTGGATCATGGTCTTGAGTGGTGGTCCTGGGGTGCGCTTTAAGTGAGCCAAAGCTGGGGGGGGGCTGCAGCACCCCACTAAGAGCTCCGGCAGCTGTGAGGGCCCCAGCAATTTGGGACACAGCTTTCCCCCTCCAGGAAGCAGAGTTCCACAGAGATAAAAAACCAAGCAATTAATAGACTAGCCAACATGAGAAAAAGGAAGCAAGCTAGGAACAGCAGTAAAACTCTAGAATCCTTTTTTCTGGACAAAAAAGACCAAA
>CM053596.1:90337499-90377803 GCA_028646575.1 Pseudocheirus occidentalis | reverse complement strand
GTGGGATCAGTGTTCTGGGCTGGGGGGTAGGGGCAAAAAGGGGAGAAAATTTGTAACTCAAAACCTTGTGGAAATGAATGATGTAACCAAGAAAATAAATTAAAATTGAAAAAAATTGAAAAAAATATAACCTTAGTTTAATCTTGAGTAATTTATGTACACTAGGATAATGATAAAAGATGGTTATCATCCTTCAATAATTGTATGGACCTTCACACTTTTCAGATGTGTGGGGATCAGACACTTGATTATTCCTCCAAAGCATTGCACATACTAGGTGCTTAAGAAATGCTTTTGAATGAAATCATCACATTGTATCCTCAAAACAATGCAGACAAGTAATCAGTTTATATATTCTTAGCCATATTTATAGAAAATGTCACTTGGAGAAACTTAATTGTTCAATGCTAATTTGATCAAAAAATAACAAAACTGGGACTTCAACCTAAGTCTTTGACTTTATGACATGTCTGTTTCTACTATACCCCATACTTTAAACCTACATCTACCAATCAATCAAATAAGGACAGTAAACTTACTAAGTTTCCCTTCTTCAAAGACAAAGAGAATATCATCAAAATCAAAGATCAATCACCTACCCTAGTTTAGTTTACCCTTTCTTGGAGGCAATAAAAGAGAAGACAGTGAGGTTGTACATTCCCTTCCTATTTCAAAATGCTTATCTTGGTTTAAGGATGTAAAATATAATTGTAGAGAATATGAGAGCATTTCCCTCAACAATGAAGTGTAAGCAATTGCTAACAAGTAAACTATCTTGCATTTGTTCAGCACTTGATGGAAATTAAAGTATTTTCCCTTTTCTCATTTGAATAAGCAGATATATAGATATACATATCAGGCATGATATGTGTGTATATGTATATGTGTGTATGCATGTATGTGTGTATATGTGTGTATAAAAAAAATCTGATCTGTGTCATAACAGAAACCCCTAGTGTGGGCTGGCAAATATCTCCTTATTTTAGTTTGAGAAACTGAACCTTATAGAGTTCATATGGTTTTCCCAGGGTCATGCAACTAATACTAGACACAGGATTGAAACTTAACTTGACACTTTTTGGTATTATCTATTTCTTTCAAAATAAGAGCATGTTGAAAAAATCTTAGGACTATAATAGATAAAGGTAAGTCTACCTATAGTCAATTAACCTCCTAAGTGAAAAGAGCTAGAGTGAGGGCATAGTCTCCATCTTTACTCTAAACAGGCTTAAATAATGTGAGAATTGCAGCCATGAGTTACAAGTGCCTGGGGGCCCACCTGCCATTATGGTACCAGTGTTTTATGGAACCCTCATATTGCTATTTACTCTTACTCAATAGCAATGAAGTACTAATGTGAGTATAAGGAGGAATGGGGTCTTCCATTCACTCACAGAATGCCTGTAAATAAAGAGGTGTCACTTTCCCACACAATGAATGCTCTGTCCATATGTTGATGAGTAATACAAAATTAAAATCCATTTATTTTTCCTGGAGTTCAGTCCTGTAGATGTCTGTGATAGACTGAAATCTCTTTTCTCTGAGCCATGAAACAACAAAGATAGCAAGAAAGAAATCCAGTTTTCTACATATAGTTTATATCTCATATCTGGCCAGGGGGAGCATAGTAATGGTTAAGACTTTTTCAACTCTGATGCTTTAGGAATGCTATTGATAGAATGATAGAATATCAGACTGGATTGGACCTTTGACTATAAAATTATTGACCTGTATTTTTTTCCTAAGAACATAAATTGCCAGACATGAAAGAGAAGTCACTTGGTAGAATAATAGAACTAGAAGGGAACATAACATACAAAATTCTAGAACATGGCATAACAAGTCTGAGGGAGGGAGGAGAGCTTTAGCGTTTATATAGGCTAATACTTATCCAAATTCTAAGAGTTAAAAATCTGGGTCCATTCCAAATAAATGTTAGGTAATTTAAAATGAGTTTCATTGAAGTCAAGCAAACCTTTACAGCTCCATAATCAACTTACTATTCCAAGAACCAGGTCAGCTTTTCCAAGTTTTAACATTCATTTTCAAACTTCCTATTGCTTCACTCCATGTACCTCTAAAACCTTGCCTTATATTTTACTGAAAAAAAAGACATTCATTGAGAATTAATCTTCTCCTTCTAAGGTGATCTCACTAAAATACTTTCCACCCCCATTTTTTTTTCATTTAGATCTGTCTCAAATGAAATAAAAATTACACTCTTCCTTACTAAGGCAAAGCTTTGTACAAGTGATACTATTATACACTGTCTTCTGCAGCATACTGCCTCCACTATCATCCCTACTTTCAAGACTTTTCGTCATGGCCTACAAAATGTTAATATGTAAATCTCACTATGAAAGCTTTCACTTGATCCATCCATCCCCACTGTCGATCTTCCTATATCTGTCCTGCTTTTCATGGCTAAACTCCTTGAAAAGAGTATGTATATTCTTACATCTATTTCCTTTCTTTTAATTCTCTTTTTAACTGCAGTCTGGAATCTGAGCTCATTCCAGAACTATTCCCTCCAAGTTATGATCACTTAATCACCAAATCAAATGTGGTTTTATTTTTCTCTATCTTCATCTATAAGTGTTATTAATTGAGCAGATACTTGGTCCTTGGAAAGTAAGGGCTAAGTACTTCTGTGAAAGAGGCAGAGGGTGTGAACTCTGTCTCCTGTGTAAACAGAGGGCATGAATTCATCTCCTGTTGCTGACTTGGTGAGAGGGGGTTGGCTGAGACATGAGGCAAGTGTGTGCATATAAGAAGAATTCCAGAGACAGAGAATCAGAATTAGGAATGTTCCTCCTGGTGACTCCTGGAGGACGAAGAATCATGGAGACTGAAGTCAGGAAAGAGAGAGAGAGAGAGAGAGAGAGAGAGAGAGAGAGAGAGAGAGAGTTGGAGTTAGAGTTTTCTTGAGACCAGAATCTGGTGAAGGCTGAAGTTGCTGCCTCCTGGAAGGCTGAGATTGCTTCTGGGTCCTAGGGCCAGCCAAACTACTGGAGGACTAAAGAAGCATGACCAGGAAAAGCCTTTGTTTGTGTGCGGCTTAGTGGATTCTTGAGTTCCCAGCAACAGAAGTGGTGAAGGGTTTGAGATGTCCTAGATCCTGTGAGCTTCAGTGTGTAAAAAGAACTGCACAGGGGTCTAGACTAGAACTTGGGAGCTGTCTGCCCCTGTATCCAGGTGACTGTTTGGTGGATTCAGGTAGGAGCTGGGACCATGCTAGGGGATCCAGGGAATATGAGAGACCACTTTGAGTCAAGATAAAGAAAAGGCCTCCCCTTGGACCCATGATGAAAGAGAAATGTAAATCAGAAGCTTAAAAGCTGTTCACAGTAGCATTCTTTTGGGGAGCTACTAGTGCATTGTGTTACATCATCTTTCTTTGTTACATTGCAGCCTTTGATACTTTTTCTTCCTCTTCTGATTCAGACTCTTTTTCTAAGTTTTTACAACCCCACTCACTCTAGATTCTCCTTCTACTTTTCTGATCACTCCTTCTAAGTCTGTAATGGCAAGCAAATTAGTACTTTGCTGCTTGTTTCACCTATTAACGTGCATTTGAGCCTCACCTTTGACTGTGTCAAGTTTTTATACATTGTGTTGCCCTTAATAGGCCTAATGTCATCACATGGAGACCATGGTGGGAAGAGATTACCAAAAGACTAGAGCAGGAAGGGTGGAACTGGAAGGAGCAGAGCAGATAAAAACTTGAACAAGAACTAGGCCCAAGCAGAACTGAAAGTGAGAATACTTGTGACTTTGGCCCTCTGTCTGTTTGCTCTGTGTTGATGTTGCTTTGTCAAAACAAACATTCTGTCTGTTGAAAAAGGACTTTACTGCTGATATAGAAGCCCTGAAAGAAGACTTTATTGCTGCTTACAGAAGTCCTTGAACTTTACTGTTGATTTCTGTTTGATTTTTCAGAGAGAAGCTTTGTCTGTTGGTTTGTGTTACTTTGTCAGACAAAAAGTAAATTGAGATGATAGTGCCAGAAATGTGTATAAATATTGTTTTAGCTCTGCTAAGCTTTGTCTTCCTAGAAACATAAACTGTGAAAGACTTGGAGTGGAATAGTCCCTCCTGAGTTGAGATATAGAACTGGAGCAGAGAGTTGCCTGTCTGTGAATCTAGGCAAGAGCTAGGAGCATGGACAAAGAGCAGTGGGGTTTGGAAGTCAGCCTCAGGTTAAGATGAAAGGAGACTTTACTTGGGTACTCAGTGTCCACTGATGATATTGTAACTTATTGTGACCTAGGAGTCGATGGTGTTTGTACTTTCTGCTACCCCTTAAGGATGATTGGCTTAAGGGTGATTGGAAGCCAGCCTGGAGTCAAGATGAAAGATGACTTGACTTGGGTACTCTATATTGATTGAGGAGATTGTGACTTATCGAATGATATGTTTTGTTTAAGACCATTTGATCACCTTAGTAATATGTTGCTATGTTATGTTGTTGTGAATGTTGTGGTTAGTTTCTTATATGTTTTGCTTTAGTTTATTGCTGATTAAAAAGAGAGTTCACTATACTTTGTGCTTGTGTCCTTAAAGTTATTCACAGCAACAGTCCTCTGTAGAGCTGCTCGTGATTGGCTTTACAGAGTCTTTCACTAGATCTTCATCAGAGTCATGCCTAGTACTCGTGTGTGCCATGAAATTCTCTTCTAGGCACTCTTTTCTTCTCACTTTTTGCTATTACAATTGAGGATTGCATCAGGTAGTACTGATACTGCTAATTCTCAGATCTACTCATCCAGACCTTAATGGTTTCCTGACTTCCACTCCCAAATGCTCATCTGCTTAGTGAACATCATCAAATGTATCTTGTATAGATATCATCAACTCAATATTATAAAAACTAAATTCATCATTTCCCCAACATCCTCCCCGCTTCTGAACTTCTCTATTATTTTTAAGAGTACCACTGTCTTCCCAGTCCCCCAGACTCACAGCCTAGTTCTCATCCATATTTTTTTCACGTTTGCTCCTCCCACATCCTACGTATTTCCATGTCCTATAGAATCTCTTTTTAATGTCTCATATAGGCCACCTTCTCAAACACTGCCAACACCCTGGAATAAACCATTATCAATTCAAATTTAAATTATTGGACGAGTTTTCTGATTTCTCTCCCTGCCTTCAGTCTCTCCTCTGCCCCAGGCCATTCTCCACTTAACTGTCAAATTGATCTTCCAAAAGTATCAATCATGCCATATCATTCTCCCATTCAATAAAATCCCGACGCACCCAATTACTCCGTGATCAGTTATAAAATTGTGTGTTTTACTCTTAACATACCTTAAAACCTAATCCTTTTCAACATTTTCAGCCTTACTACATATTACTCACGTTTTTGTTTTTTGGATGGGGAAGGGCAGGGCAATTGGGGTTTAGTCACTTGCCCAAGATAGTAAGTGTCAATTGTCTGAGACTAGATTAAAACTCAGGTCCTTGTTAATATGTATTTGTTTGCATTCTTTCTCAATGATCAGATTGCAGGATGCTTAAGAGTGGGAACTGTGTGTGTGGGGGGGGGGGAGGTATTATTTTTCCTTTGTGGTTTTCCCCTTTGCTTTTTATCCTCAGTGCTTAGTATGCCTGACTTTAGCATGCACTTAATACAAACTTGTTGACTTAATTACTCTTGCTTAAATTTACATACTTAATAAGAAAGAAGACTGGACCAGAGGCTGGATATTCTGACTGTTAAAAAAAAAGGTTTGATATGTTTCCCCATACTGCATAGTACTTCTCCAATTAATTCTCTTTTTTGCTCACTATGATCAAAAGCATCTCTGGGATTCCTGAGAGTGAATCAAAGTTCAAGCCCTTCAGGGAAATAACAGCCAGAGCACAAGAAAATATTGCTGAGAGGTTTCTGAGTTAATATACTTAGTATGATATATTCCTTTCTGATTTCACCATCCTAAGCTATATATACATATACTAATCTCAACTAAGCATAAGAAAGAGAATCTATTCTATCATCTTTTCTGGAAGTATTTTTCCTTTAATGGTCCTTTTTAGAGAACCGTTTGTTTATATAAGGCATTTTCTTGAATTTTCAAGTTTATGTAAATATAAACTTTCCTTCAAAGTTTTTGTTCATTACCATCTACATATGTCCCCTTTTTCTTAAACAAAAGTGCCGGGGTGGCTAGGTGGAGTGGGGGCAGCTAGGTGGTGCAGTGACTAGAGCACCGGCCCTGGAGTCAGGAGTACCTGAGTTCAAATCTGGCCTCAGACACTTAACACAAAAAACTAGCCGTGTGACCGTGGGCAAGTCACTTAACCCCAACTGTCCTCCAAAAAGCAAAACAAAACAAAACAAAACAAAAAAAAAAACAAAAACAGCACCTATTTGTTCTGTGAGATGCAGCAAATAAAGGATTCCATTGTCCATTGTGTTTTTTAATCTTGAAATTTTATTATTTATTTATTTAAATTTCTTTCTTTTTAAAATTTAGATTTCCATATTCTTTCACTCCCTCCTGATATTCCACCACTCACTGAGAAGGTAAAAAATATGTCAGTTGATAATTACCTGATAATAACTATCAATATCAAAATGGTTATATACTTTGCAGCAAAAGGTTAAAAAGTTCTGTATAATCAGTGAAAAGAAGTATTAGAGCTGACTATAGTTGATATCACGAGCTTCAAATTGCAAATTTCCAACAAAAATTGAAGTAAGGAAAACTATTAAACTTTTTAGGTACAATCTTAATAATATCCCTTCTGAGTATGAAGTGGAAGTGATAAAAAGATTTAAAGGATTAGACCTGGAAGATAGAGTGACTGACAAAATGTGGATAGAGAGGTTCACAATATTGCATAAGAGACAGAAACAAACAAAAACATGACAAATAAAAAAAACTAGCAAGAAAGCAAAATGGATGCCTGATGAGGCTTTGCAAACAGCTTAGAAAAAAAGAAGGAAAGCTAAAGAGAAAAGAGAAAGGGAAAGATATACCTAACAGAATTGAGAATTCTAAAGGATATCAAGAAAAAACAATAAGAAAAGTTTTTTTTCAAATAAGCACAATAATAAATAGAAGAAAAGAGCAGAATGGGAAGAAAAGATATAATCTTAAGAAAATAAGAGATATTAAAGAATATTTCATCCAACAATGGGCAAGGTAAAAGACCAAAAAATATAATGGGCAGGCAGAGATAAGATGGTGGTGTAAAAGCAGGAAAACTCTATGACCTACCCCCATAACTACATCAAATACCTAGAAAATATGACTCCAAACAAATTTTAGAGCTCCAGAACCCACAAAGTGACAGAGAAACAAATATTCCACTGAAGGTAGCACAGAAGGGGAATAGGTAGGATCCACTGCAGCAATCAGGGAACTGAGCCCTACCACCCATGAGTTGTAGCTTTAGCCCCAGGGCCACCAGGACCAGCAGTGGCTGGAGCATTCAGAAGAATGGATCACCTGCAGCTGTGGGAGTTTCCTGAATTATCAACCCATAAATGCCAAGGAAAAAGCGAAATGTCAGTGGAACTCGGCTGAATTTGAAGGGGATAGAGGAGTGGGTCCGGCCCTCTATCCCTAGAGCCAAAAGCAGTGGAAGCAGTGGCCATACAGCTACCTCCACATGGCAGCCTCAGAGTTCCCACCCTGCAGATTGCAGGGGGGTCAGCTGATCATTCAGAGACTAAGTGCTCTTGCCTTAATCTGCCTGTATCTGGATTGTGGTCTTGGGTGGTGGTGCTAAGGGGCATGACCAATGAACCATAGCTTGTGGGGGGTGTAGAGGTGGAGGTCTCCTAATAGCACCAGCAGCTGTGACAATCCCAGCAATTTAGGATACAGCTCTCCACTCTGGAATCAGAATTATACAGTGGCAAAGAGCTCAAAAGTAAAATTAATTGACTGGCAACATGAGCAGTCAAAGAACCCAAAGCAAGCACAGCAATCCAAATTTAGAATTCTTTTTGGGGGACAAAAAGGATGAAAGCATGGAATGGGAGGAAGACAACTCAGAACTGCACCAAAAAAAATATGGTTTGGTTACAAGCCATAGAAGAGCTTAAGAAGGATTTTGAAAACAAAATAAAAGAAGTGGAGGAAGAATTGGGAAGAGAAATGAGAATCATGAAAAGAGAGTCAACAACCTGACTGAAGAAAATAACACCTTAAATAATAGACTAACTCAAATGGCAAAAGAGGCCCAAGCCAATAGGGAGAAGAATGCCTTAAAAAGTTGAATTTGCCAGATGAAAAAGAATCTCAAAAGGTAACTGAAGAGAATAATTCCTTAAGAATTGGAGTGGAGCAAATGGAAGTAAATGACTATGGGAAATCAAGATACTCTTATACAGATACAAACAAATGAAAAAATAGAAGGCAATGTGAAATATCTCATTGAAAAAAAAATACTTACCTGGAAAATAGATCCAGGAGAGATCATTTAAAAATCATTGGAGAATCTGAAAGGTATGATAAAAAAAAATAAATGAGGACCTAGAAATCATCCTTCAAGAAATTCTCAAGGAAAATTGCCTTGATATCTTAGAAAGAAGGCAAAATAGAACTTGAAAGAATTCACCAAATAGAAGATCTATTTTTATTAGCAAGGCTAATTAGAAGATCTATTCAATTCACCAAAAAGGAGACCCCCCCCAAAAAAGTCCTAGGAATGTAATAGCCAGGTTTCAGAGTTCCCAGATAAAGGAGAAAATATTACAAGCTTCCAAGAAGAAACAATTTGAATATTGTAGGAACACAATCAGGATACACAGGATCTAGCAGCTTCTACCTTAAGAGATCAAAAAAGCTTGGAATATGATATTATGGAGATCCAAGGAGCTAGGATTAAAACCAAGAATCACCTACTCAGCAAAACTGAGTATAATGTTTCGGGGGAAAACATGGCCTTTCAATAAGATGGAGGACATTCAAGCATACTTGATGAAAAAACCTAACTGAATATAAAGTTTGATATTCAAATACAAGAAGCATGAGAAGCTAAACAGGGAAAAGAAATCATAAGAAACTTATCAAAGTTGGACTATTTGCATGTCTACATGGAAAAACGATCATTTTAACTTATGAAACTTTTCTCATTATGAGGAAAGTGGAAGGGAATATACATGTGTATATATGTTTGTGTGTATACATATATAAAAACATATGTGTGTATATATGTTGTATACATACACATATATCTATATAGGAGAGTATATATACATATGGATACATATGTGAGAATATGTGTGTGTGTGTGTGTACAGGTATACATAGAGATCACAAAATCAATTGAATAGGAAGAGATAATATTTACAGGTGAAATTGAGAAGTGGGAGAGGAATATAATGAGAGGAGACAGGGAGACTGAATGGGTTTAATTATCTCATATAGAAGAGGCAAGGAATAACTGTTACAATGGAAGGGAAGAGCAGGAAAGCAAAAGGGAATGGGTCAACCTTACTCTCATTGAATCTGGCTTAGGGAGGAAATGATATACACTCTAAATTGGGTATCTTGCCCTACAGTAGTCTAGGGAAGAAGCAGATGAGAGTGGGGATGATTGAAGGGAGGAAAGGTTGGGGGGGGGTTGGAAGCACACACTTTTGTAAAGGTACAAGGACAAAGCAGAGAATAGAACAAGTGGTGGGTGGGACAGTATGGAGGGAAATATAATCTGTCATTCAGAATATGTCTATTGTGGAAATGTTTTGTGTAATTACCCATATACAGCCTGTATTGAATTGCTTGTCTTCCCAGTGGGGACGGGGGATGAGGGAGGAAGGGAAAGAATGTAGAATTTAAAGTTTTAAAATCAAATGTTAAAAAAAGCATTATGCATATATTATTGTTGTTATTGTTATTATGTACATGCAACTGGGAAAAATATACAGGCACTGGGGTAGGGAGATCCATCTTGCCCCACCAGAAAGTCAGAGGGGTCATGGGGGAGGATATAGGAGAGAGCAGACTGGGGAGGGTGATATACATTGGAATTGCTGTTTTGGGGTGGTAGGTAGGGGAAAAACAGGGGAAAAAATCTGCAATTCAAAATCTTTTGGAAATGAATGATGTAAAGTAAAAATAATCAAAAGTTAATTTTTTAAAAAATGATAAGGACATAACCAGAGCTGAAGAGATTAAGATGAAGTGTCAAGAGTATACAAAAGAATTGTATAAGGAAGGATCTTAACATCCATCACTGATTAGCAAAATGTTGTGGTTGATGACTCAGAGATTAGCAGCTTAGGGAATGGGGTCAGGTGGGTTTTAGGAAGCCTTGCTAATAAAAAGGGTAATGGATATGATAGAATTTAAACTCCAACTATTTAAAATCCTAAATGATGGTGCCATGAAAGTGCTGTGCTCAACATATCAGCAAATTCATCAAATTCAAAAATAGCCATTGGATTGGATAAGATCAATTCATGTCCCAATAAGAAAAAAGGCAACATAAAAGAACATTCAAATCATTGAACAAATGCTCTTATTTCATATACCAGCAAAGTTATATTTAAGATTCTGCAAGTTGGGTTTCAAAAATATGTGAACCAAGAACCACCAGAAGAGCAGACAGGTATTTGAAGACAGAATAAGTAGAGACTAATTTATCAATATCCATTGGATCACAGAGAAAGTAAAAGCGTTCCATCATAAACAAACAAAAAAGAAACATCAATTTATGCTTCACTGCCTGGACTAAAGCCTTGGAATGTATAGAACAAAAACATGTGGCAAATTCTCAAAGAGATGTTGGTAAGAGATCATCTTACTTGTCTCCTCAGAGAACTATATGCAGGCCATGGAGCAATTTCAAACCAAACATGGAATAACTGATTGGCTTAAAATTGAAAAAGCAGTACAACAAAGCTATACCTCGTTACCTTATTTATTTTACTTATAACTGGAGCACAACATGTGGAATGACAGGTTGCATGAATCAAAAGTTGTGATTAAAGTTGCTGGGAGAAATATCAACAATCTCAGATATGCAGATGGATGCTACTTGGATAGCAGAAAGTGAAAAGCAATTAAGAAGCTTCTTGATCAGGTTGAAAGAAGAGGATATAAAAGCTGACTTGAAGCTTATCATTAAAAAACAAACTATGTCTTAACAACTTTTTCTCCCATCATATCCTGGCAAACAGAGGGAGAAGAAATGGATGCAGTGCCTGATTTTGTATTCTTGGACTCAAAGATCACTGCAGATGGCAATTGCAGATGGCAACTGCTCTTTGGAAGGAAAACCATGGCAAATATGGACAGCATAATAAAAAGCAGAGATGTCACCTTGCTGACAAAGGTCTGGACAGTCAAAGCTACGGTTTTTCCAGTAGCAATGCATGACTGTGAGAGTTGGACTGTATGAAAAGCTGAGTACAATAGAACTGACAGTTTTAATTTCTGGGATTAGAAAAGACTTTTGGGTCCCTTGGACAGCAAGGAGATCACATAAGCCAGTATTTAAGGAAATGAATTCATAGTGTTCATTAAAAGTTCAACTACTAGAGCTGAAGCTTGAACATTTTGGCCACACAATGAGAAAACAAGATTCTTTGGGAAAAAAAAAACCTAATGTTGAGAATGACTGTAGACAAAAGGAGAAAAGGATGACAGATGAGATGTATTGATAATGTCATGGAAACAATGAGCATGAACCTGGCCAGACTTCAAGAGATAACAGAAGAGAAGAAAGTTTTGTGTCCATGGGGTGACAAAGAGTTGGATATGACTGAATGACTTTGCAACAATATACATGTGAATTCATGCAACACATATTTCCATATTAGTCTTATCACAAAAAAGAAAAACAAAACAATAAATAAAATTACACTAATTTATTCTCAGAGTTCATTAGTTCTCTCTCTAGAGGTGATTTTTTTGAAAATCATGAGTCCTTCGGAATTAGCAATTCCAGAACTTAGCAATTTTCTATGCACTGTAAGTAAAACTCTGACTAGGGGATAAAACAGTAATAAATAACATACAAAGATTGAGCATATCCACAGACTTGGTTTTATGTGTTCGCAAACATGGTGATTTCACAGTGAAGCTCGAAGACTTTGCTTAAAAATTGGGGAGGTGCAGGAGCCTGGGGTGGGAAGGGCATGCACATTAAGATGATTTTTTTTCTTCAAATAAAGTGCCTTTTTATTTTTTAGTTATGAAGAAGAAATTTGGTCTGACTAGACTGAGAAAACTGGCATTTTAAAATGACCTCTCTGTGAATTAATGGCTTAAAGAATAAATAGAGGTAGAAAGAAGCAAATAGGGGGACATATACAGTATCAGGAGGAACAGGTTTTCCAGTACATTGTTTCTTCTGCCATTGAGATCATTCTCACTTTAGGGAGACCATATTATTGGACTGAATTTACCACTTCTCTTATGATTTCTTCCCTAGAAATCTGTGTGCAGATAATTTCTTGGCCATGATAGAAACGTTCCTTTTTGATTGGTACTGGTGTAAATAGTCATTTTTCTCTTGAGTATGTATTTTAAAGATTTTTTTTATTAATGCAAAAAAAGGAGGAGTGTAATGTGTAAACTTAGGTATATGTCATAATGTGTGTATTAGAGGTTTTTAAATTAATGCCAAAAACAAGAGTGTAATAATTAGCAAACTGAAATATATGTCATTACTCTTCTGAGTTTGGTAGTTGGAATGATTTAGTCATTAGATAAAAGGCTGTTTTTAGTGTAGTAAGCAAAAAAATGATGGGTATATTATGATATTGTACATTTTTTAAAGTGGAAAATACAAAAAAGCAATTATTCCCATTCATTATACACAAAAAACTGCATCAATAAGAGTAACTGTATTGATAAATGCAGTCAAATCTTTCACAGTTGATCATCTTTACATCATTACTATTATTGTGCACAATGATCTCCAAGTTCTTCTCACTTCACTTTTTATCAGTTCATATTGTGTTTCCCATTTTTTCCTTCAACTATCACTACCCTCATCTTTATTTCTTATAACACAATTTTATTCTATCGCAATAATAAACCACAACTTCTTCAGCCATTCCTCAATTGATGGACATCTCTTCAATTTACAATTCTTTGCAAGCACAAAAAGAGCTGTTATAAATAATTTTTGTACATATAGGTCCTTTTGCTTTTTCCTTGATCTCTTTTGGGTACAGACCTAGTAGAGTTTTTACTGAAATCAAAGGGTATGCACAGTTTTATAGCCTTTTAGTCATAATTCCAGGTTGTTCTCCAGAATGGTTGAATAAGTTAAGTACTCCAGAATCAGTTCCATTAATGTACTTATGAGATGGAGTTTTTCCCTCATCCCCTCTAGTTTTTGTCCTTTCTATTAAGTCTGAGGTGGTGCCTAAGAGTTGTTTCAATTTTTCTTTCTCTAGTTAATAGTTATTTAGAGTGATTTTCTTTTTAAATATGACTTTAGATAGCTTTGATTTCTTCTTCTGAAAACTACCTATGCATATCTTTGACCATTTATCAATTGAGTAATGTGTATTATATTTTATAAATTTTAATCAGTTCCCCATGTATTTGAGAAATAAAGTCTTTATTAGAGAAAATTGCTACAAAATCATTTGCTTTTCATTGCCTATGGTATCTTTTAGGAATATATAGTTTCTCTGATTCTCTCTTTTAATTATTATTATTAATATTTTTGCTTTTGCTTGATCTGAGATAATGATTGCTACCCTGTTTTTTTTTACTTCAACTGAAGCATAATAGATTCTGATTTAGCCCTTTATTTTATTTTTGTGTTTGTGTTTCTGTTCCACTTGTGTCCCTTGTATACAACCCATTCTTCTATCTATTTCAGTTTCATGGGCTTATTGTTGTTCAGTCATCTCAGTCATTCCTAGTTCTCCAAGACCGATTTTTGGGTTTTCTTGGCAGAGATACTAGATTATCTGCTTCCTTCTTCAGTTCATTTTACAGATGAGGAAAGCTGGGGAAGCAGGATTGAATGACATGTTCAGGGTCACACAGTTAGTAAGCATCAGTAGCCAGATTTGAACTCAGGTGTTCTTGACTCCAGGCCCAGTTTTGTATCCACTGGACAATCAAGCTACCCTGTTTTGTGGGTTAGCTCATTCCAGGCACATTCATAGTTATGATTACTATTTCTCTCCGTCCTATTTTCTTCTGTTTATCATAATTTGACTCTTTTTATTCCCATCCCTTATTCAAAGTCTTTTGCTTCTGACCATTGCTTCCCTTAATCTGCCCTTCTTTCTGTCACCCCTCTATATATCTATTACCCCTTTCCCCTGCTGTTTCATTATTGAGTAAAATATATTTCTATACCCAAATGTGTGTGTGTTTGTGTGTGTGTGTGTTTTCTCTCTTTGAACCATTTTTTTCTGAGTATATTCAAAATTTTGGGGGGGACATTTTGGTCACTAAACCTTTTTTGCGGGAGAAATGACCACTAGGAAGGGGAAAAGTAGCAGAAAGAATTAAAGTCTTATATCAGAAGAAGACAATTAAGATTTTATATGCACATATATTATGCATGCATATACATATGTTATACATACACCCACATATATATCATATGTACATGCATATATAGTATATACACACACATATATATTATGCATATACATATATATCACAAAAAGTTAAAGTTCAGAATTTAGATAGAAGATTCTAAGAATTATAGACAATAGAACTTTAATGAATATTGAATGGGAACAAAAATAACTTTACATATTCTCTAGTACCTTTAAAATTTTAAATATGTATTATTAAGCTGGAACCTCAGCAATATGTAAATATAGATAAATATACTGAAAAGAATACTACAAACTTCATTAAAATAAAAAATAAAAAACACATTTGGAGAAAAATAAAATGTAATGTATACTAAATAGAATAATACTAAAGAATTGATGGTTCAAAAACAAAAGAAAATGATTATCAATAAGACAATTCAACAAATTATTTTACTGAGCTAGAATAGAATTTGGGAAAATTTTATATCTCTATGTTTTCTTCACAAAAGAGATTTTTTAAAATAAGGACTAATCACTCTACTAAAATAAAGAAAAAAAACAGAAAAAAACAAAGTAGGAATTGTAATATTAAAAAAGTATATTCAATTAAGGCAAACAATGATTTGATGTGTAATAAAACATTGGGAGTTATTAAAAATAAAATTAAGTTAGATGATTTCATTTAAAATATATGTAACTTGAATTGTGCATAGAAAAATAAAAAATGTAGCTTTTATAACAATTGGAAAAAGGAAAATATGAAAAAAATATTTTACCCAATTATACGCTAACAAAACAGATTACTTAGGTGAATGGTTTGAATATGTACAATTTAAAGTACCTTAAATTGGGGTGGATTCAAGAGGGTGGCTTAGAAGCAGGAGAACCACACAGCTCTCCTCACAACCACCTCAAATACCTATAAAATATGACTCTAAACAAATTTTAGAGCTCCAGAACACACAAAATTACAGAAAAACACATGTCCCACTAAAGGCAGTTTGGCAGGCCGAGGGGAAGGGCTCATTTCAGAGTGCTGGGAGCTGAAACTAGCCAGGCATAAAACCACAGCTTAGACCCAGGGTGGCTAGGACAAGCTGTGGCAGGAGCACTCAGGAGAGTGGATGACCTGCAGCTGTGGCATTTTCCAGAATTATCAATTCTTAAAAGCCAAGTACAAAGTGAAAGGTCTGTGGAACTTGGCTACATTTGGGGAAGAGAAGAGGGTCTGGCCACTAGCCACCAGGACAAGAAAGCAGCAGAAGCAGGTGGCCCTGTAGCCACCTCCACATGATTGCTTCAGAGCTTGTGGCCTGCAGATTGCAGGGGGTCCAAGCGATCATTCAGAGGCTAAGTGCTCTTGCATTAACCTGCCTGGATGAGGATTGTGGTCTTGGGTGATGGTCCTGAGATGTGTGACCAGTGAGCCAAAGGTGGTGGGGGTTGTAAAGATGGTGGTCTCTCAATAGCTCCAACAGCTGCAAAAACCACAGTGATTTGGGACAAAGCTCTCCCCTCCTGAAGCAGAGATCTACTATGGCTCAAAAATCAAGTTAATTGACTGGCAACATGAGCAGGCAAAGGAAGCAAATCAAGCTCAGAAATCCAACTTTAGATTCCGTTTTTGGGGACAAAAAGGATTAAAGGATGGAAATCGAGGAAAACAATACAGTCAGACCTCTACACCAAAAGCTTCCAAGAAAAATATAAATGGGTTACAAGCCATAGAGGAGCTTAAAAAGGATTTTGAAAATCAAATAAGAGAAGTAGAAGAAAAGTTGGAAAGAGAAATGAAAATGGTACAAGAAAATCATGAAAAGAGAGTCAACAACCTGACTGAAGAAAATCACACTTTAAAAAATAGATTAACTGAAATGGCAAAGGAGGCCCAAAAAGCCAATTGGGAGAAGAATGCCTTAAAAAGTCGAGTTTGCCAAATGGAAAAAGAATCTCAAAAGCTCACAAAAGAGAATAATTTCTTCAGAGTTAGATTGGAGCAAACAGAAGCAAATGACACTATGAGAAATCAAGAAACTATTGAACAGATCCAAACAAATGAAAAATACAAAGTAATGTGAACTGTCTCATAGAAAAAAAAATCACTAACCTGGAAAATAGATACAGGAGAGACAATTTAAAAATTATTGGACTAACTGTAAGCCATAATAAAAAAAAGAATCGAGAAAGCATCTTTAAAGAAATTCTCAATGAAAAAATTGCCCGGATGTTTTAGAACTAGAGGGCAAAATTGAAATGGAAAGAATTTGTCAATCACCTCTTAAAAAACATCCCAAAAAGAAAACTCCTAGGTGTTATAACCAAGTTCTGAAGTCCCCAGATCAAGGAGCAAATATTACAAGTTGCCAAGAAGTAACAATTTGAATACTGTGGAAATACAATCAGGATAATTCAGGGTCTAGCAGCTTCTACATTAAGGGATTGAGGGCCTGGAATATGATATTCTGGAGATCAAGGGAACTAGGATTAAAACCAAGAATCACATACCCAGCAAAACTTAGTATAATGTTCCAGGGGAAAATATGGTCATTCAATGAGGTGGAGGACTTTCAAGCATCCTTAAAGAAAAATAATTAAAACTGAACAGAAAATTTGACATTCAAATACAAGAAGCATGAGAAGGTAAACATGGAAAAAATCATAAGGAATGTATTGAAGTTGAACTATTGACATGCCAACATGGAAAAATAATAATTGTAACTTATGAAACTTTTCCCAGTATGAGGATAGGTGAATGGAATATAAATGTCCACTGTGGAGATGATCTGCATAAGTACACATGTACAGTACAGCCTGTATTAAATTGCTTGTCTTTCCAGTGGAGATGGGTGACAAAGAAGGAAGGAAAGGAATATAGAATTTAAAGTTCTATAATCGAATTAATTGAATGTTAAATTTTCCAAGTATTCTCTTATATTTGGCAGCACTCTGTATTAGCAACTTTGTATTCTGTGTCTCCATTAGCTATGGGATAGATGTATTTTTCAATATCTCTATGTACATAAGGGAAGTGGTAGATCTACAAACTGATCTAGAAATTTGGGAAAGCATTTTGTAACTATGCAACCAAAGTCTCTAAATTGCGTATATCCTTTGCTGTGATACCAGGCAATAGAGGCAGCCACATGGCACAGTAGATAGAGCAATGGGCCCAGCATCAGAAGACTTGAGATCTAACTGAGCTCATACCTTTGGCTAACTGTGTGATACTGGTCAGTCATATAGCCTCTATACTCCTACACTTCTCCATCTATAAATTTGGGTTCATAATAGCACTTACCTTCCTGGATTGTTGTGAGGATCAGATGAGATAATATGCATAAAGCACTTAGCACAGTGCTTGACACATAGCTGATTATATAAATTCTGGTAGTATAATACTAATATGTGTTATTATTGTTGTTGTTGTTGTTGTTGTTGCTGTCATTATTGTTATTGGTACAATGAGGTCAATACTCCCAAAGGATTCTGTAAAGTATATACACATACACACTTGTGTATGTGTGTATATGTGTATGTTATGTGTACATATGTACATGTATATACACTCATACATACTTTGTATACACACTCATATATAATTGTATACACACTCATACATACATATCTAGAGATTTGTGCTGTATACATATATGTGGCCTTTTTTTTTGCTTTCTGGAGGGCAATTAGGGTTAAGTGACTTGCCCAAAGTCACACAGCTAGTTTTTGTTTTAACTGTCTGAGGCCACATTTGAACTTAGGTCCTTCTGACTCCAGGGCTGGTACTCCATTCACTGTGCCACCTAGCCACCCCATGTATACATATATGTGGAGAAAAAGAAAGAGACAGATAGAACAGTGTTCCTAGACTCCTGAGTTCAAATCTAGCCTTGTTCATCTGTCTTCCTCCATTTCCTTAAATATAAAACTATAAAATAGTAGCCTCTATCTCACAGGGCTGTTGTGAGGATCAAGTGGGATTATATTTGGAAAGTATTTGTCCTTGTGTCTGGCCCAGAGTAGATGCATCAAAAATGCGTATTTCTTTTCTTCCTAAAATAGAATAAGCATTGAAAAAATGAACAATTAAAAAAAAGATCTGTATGATGTGATGCTAAATGAAGTAAAGAGAACAAGGAAGGCAATGTTTACAATAACATTATGAATAAAACAAATTATGATATGGTTAAGAACTATAATTAATATGATGAACTCCCAGAATTCCAGAGGAACTTGATTCAGTATGTTACCCATCTCCTCAGAGAAATGTGACAGATTCAAGATACACAATAAGACATAGATGTTTTTAAATGACCACTGGAAGGGAGTTTGGTTTGTTTGACTGTTTATGTTGATAATAAGAATTTTATTTTTATTTTTATTTCTTTGCTTTTTTTTTCTTTTTCTGTCTTTTATTAGTGTTCACTTATAGAAAGTGTATAAAGGGTCAAATTAGTATTCATTAATTTTAAAAATAATAAAATGATTAAAAGAATTTTTAAAAAAGACTTCTATCATATACCCATGTATAAATAGCAATATAATAGAAAAATCAACCTTCTGTGACATATAGGTACTTGTATACTATTCTTCACCAAAAATAATTTAATTCATTTAAAAAAAGGCTAAAACTCTTCTACTTTTTTCTCTATTAAAAAAGATACCATGGACAACGTTATATGATAATTGCATTACTCCCTATGCTAAAAGATTGATATCATGCATTCAAATGGAATTTCTGTGACTTTCAAAGACTAGAGTTTCATCAGTTTCAAAGGGTCTTCAATAGTCATAGTGATGCAAACCTAAGGTATCTTCTTTGTTGTCAGATAATCCTCTGGTACTGGGGAAAATTTTCAAGGCAGTGGGCATACACTTTTTATCAAAAGCATCTAACACTCAGTGGGCAGCCAGGAACAACAGAGGATTTCTTCTTTTTTTTCCCCCAGTTCATGCAGATTTGCCTATTTCAATCTCTAATAATTCCTTTTTCAAGAAATTCTCATCTTAGATCTAGATTGTCTTTTCATCATTTTTTCATTATTATCAGGGCTACAAAGCCATGTGCTACATTTGGAAATGCTAGTCTGAGTAGGGGGCAACCTCAGAGATCTGAGCTGTTTTGTAATTTGCCTATTGAGATATCTCATTAGAAGAGGAGTAACAGGATCTGCCTGGAAATGAGGCTAAAGCACAAGCAAGTAATGTCTCAACATTAATCAGTGAATAATCCTAGTTTTATTATTTTTTTTCTATAGAAACACAGCTACAGGGAAGTAAGGCACTTGCCCATCTTATGCTCCCTTTCTCACCTCCTACATATTCACCTCCAATACAAACGTGTATACATACCCGAAACCAGCTTCCCTGTCCACCCTTCCTTTATTATAAGTCTATTAACCTTCACAAAGGCCATTAAGTTCAAGGCTACTTGAGCCTTTGGGGACATTTCCCCTTCTGAAGGCTCCTTGGGAGAGCTTGGACAAAGCATTAGTATTCCCAAAGCAAAGTTGAAAATTACACAGTCTCCTTCCTCCTCCTGTAATATGAGTCTGGAAAATTTGATCCATCACTGTAACATATTATATTTGAAATAATTTTTAGACAAAAATATCAACATGCTATTAATACTATAATCTTTTGTAAATTATAGATGTTATCATGTGGATAGCATTAGTACCATATTCTAGTTATTGAAAATGAGGCACACAGGCATAATTTGCCCCATGCTACAGAGGTAGAAAGAAAAAAAGGGTTAAAAATTGAAATATTTTGATTTAAAAATACCTTTTTTTCTATACATGATGATCCCTCTCTATGCCCTTCACTGGATTGATTCTTCCCACCAAGAGAAGATATGTGTCCCACAACATGATTGCTTAAGTCAAAATTTATTCAGTCTAGGTAACTTCCCTTGAGTCATAAATTAATTCCTCCAGTTTTGTGTTATTCTTGATAATCTCCTGCTGCCTAGTATTTATCACTTTTTATAGGCACAGGAAAATCACAAGGAGCACTCGCTTATTTACCAGGCTTTAAAGTGGTGAAAATATAGAAGAAGAGTGAATGTGTTAGCTCAATGAACAACTACATGGCAATCCCAAAGTAAACAGGACAAATCCACCTAGAACCATGTTAAAACAAAAACAAACAAACAAACAAAACATACTCTCAAGGATTTGCAAAGAGATCAGTATCCTAGATCATAGATTATAGAATTCTATAGCTGGAAGAAGCCTTAATCAACATTTAGTCACATCTCTTCATTTTGCAGGCAAATTACAGAGAGGTATAGTCACTCAAGATCACATAGAAATTTTAAGTCTTCAATTTACATATCAATTTTTTTTCAAAAAGGGATTTCATGTGCTGTTTGTCTCCCATCAAATGTATGGATTTCAATTTTAAATTATGTAACAAAAGATACAGATCTTTTCCTTGGGAATATATCTATATACACCCAATGTCATGCCCAGAGGAATATAATGTCCTTGAGGGTACAAACTACTTTTATATCTTTTTGTCATTATGACTTAGCATAATTCTGCACACATAGTACAGGTTTCATAAATGTCTGTTGAATTGAATAACAACTTATTTCTAGAACTTAGAGCTATAGAGGACTTTGAAATCAATCTCTTCATTTGACAGAGAAGAAAGCTGAACTCAAGGAAAGGAAATGACTTATCCAGGAATTTTAGAATTACTAAGGAGAACTGAGCTGTTCTAGAAAGACACTTTGATAACATTGCCTAACATTTAGTAGAAGAATAGGGAAAGATTTGTGATTTATTGAGCTTTTAGCTGTCAAAATCTGAAGAAAAAAGAAGACATTTTGTCCTGTACAGAGGGTTAGCCCTAAGATTTAGGTTTTGTGATTATAAGTCTAGGGTTCTTTTTGGTTATACCACAGTGTATCAGAGGGAAAAATCCATTATTATATCTATTACCATTCTATTATCAATATATATTATCCAACTATCTATTTTTATATATACTTTTATGAATATAAACATATATTCTGTTATTTTACAAAATGATCAGTTTTAGTCTATTTTAGTATTATAGTTGAGTATAATAAATGATATTAGGTTGACCATTGGATTTGAAAAGAAGTCTTATACAGAATACCGAGGAAGCCTAAAAAATGTAAAATTCATTCTCTTGACGAAATAAAGTTTCTGTCACACCTTCACAATTCAGCACCGTTAGAGTACATATTTCTCACTTTCCACAAACAGGAAGCTACTATCCTATAAAGGATGGTGATAGATTTGGATTTTTAAAAAATGAGTGACATCACATACTCAAGGATAATTGAGAGGTAGTGTATAGAGTTGCTATTTTAGATTGTAAGTCTCATGCTGCTGTCCTCCAGTCAGAAGTAGAAACCCAGGAACATTAGGGACTCCTGCCTCTAGAGAGGTCTTCAGTGTACTTTTGTTGTGTTTATCTAACATGAGATCTGGAATTTCCAATGACATAAAAGTTTTGGCTCCCTTTTAAATAACAAGTCAACTTTTAGGGTAACAGTTGAATTTGCACAAATATAGCCATCTTGCTCAAATCCATCTGGTATAAGGGAAATATAATATAATAAAATCTAAACAGACATTTGTCAAGTGTCCATTGCATTTAAAAACTCTGCTATCCAGTGGGGAGACACAAAATTTAAAAAAGATATGCTACCTGCCTCTAGTAAGTTTACATTCAAGTGAGAGTTTATGACAAAAAGCAAGAAACTTAGTGCATGCTATATGATAATTTACTAGAAAGTTAAGAAGTTTGCTAAGAAGTAAATAGTTTCAGAGACACAAAGCTGGGAGATACTTTAGAGGTCATTCAACCTTCTAGCTTTAAAAATGAAGTAAATGAGGCAAAGACAGTTAAAGTGACTTAGCCAAGGTTGCAAGGTTTTAAGTGTCAAAGTAAGGATTCAAACTCAGGTTCTGCAGCAGCAAATTTGAGAGTGTTTTCACAACTCCCTGCCCCCTCCCCTGATCTGGGGAGTATTTACTTACTAGGGGGATCAGGGAAGGCTTTCTGGAGAAGGAGGGCATTTGAGTAGAACTTTAAAAAGATGTTAGATACTTAATACTTGCCCTGTATATGTGCATTTTAAGGCCAGTTGTGTCTCTTTCATTAGAATGAGAGCTTTATGAAAGAAGAAATTGTCTTATTTTTCAATTTGTATCTCCATCTTTTACCACAGTGCTTTGCACAAAGTAAACAATAAATGCTTTATTCATTTTCATTTGGTCAATAATCATTTTATTAGGAGCCTGTTATGTGTCTGTACTGGTGATCCAAATGAATAAGATAATCCCTAAATTCTAAAAGGATATCAGGAAAGGCTTCCTGGTAGATAGTAGGGTTTTAGCTGGGACATGAAGGAAGTCAGGAAAGACAGGAAGGAAAGAGAACAAACTAAGCACTGGGGGGCAGGTGGGAACAGTGAAAAATGCTTGGAAGCTGGAAATGTTGTGTCTTGTATGAGAAACCACAAGGAGGCCAGTGTCACTGGATTGCTTAGTACATGATAGAACTAGTATACTCTAGGAGTGGGAAACCTGAGGCTTCAAGGACACATGTGGCCCTCTAGGTCCTCAAGTTCAGCCCTTTGACTGAGTCCAAACTTCATAGAACAAATCACCTTAATAAAAGGATTGGATTCAGTCAAGAGGTGGCACACATGGACCCATGAGGTCTCATGTGGCCTGGAGGCCACAGGTTCCCCAACCCTGTATATACAGTGCTTATTTTGTCCTTTGACACTAGCATGTTATGAATTGTGGGTACTTCAGAACATGAGGGACTCTCAGAATGTTTAGTTCTTCCTCATTTTACTAATCCATGGCCTACTTGTTTTTGGAGCGCAGTGGGGCGTACCACACTCCCCATGTAGCTCTTCTAAAAAGCTAAGCCTCTATGGTGGAAGGCAAGGTAACACTCCCTACTCTGCTGATGATGGATTGTCAGGAAAATGAATACAAGAGAGCTTACCACTCATTGACCCCCTTAGGAAATGTCTAGTCTGACTAATCCAGGAACCAGCTACTGGGACCCCACATCTTAACCTGTTACCCTGATAGGACTTAGCAATCACACATAGTAAAACCTGAAAAACTCCCTGCAGTCTCTCTTGAATTGTACACCCTTGTATCTTTTCCTCTAGGACCACATGAGCATTCTTCCATCTTTTTATATGCTGAAGAAAGCTGTGCCCTTCCCTATAGGAATTAACTGGATCTCTATAGCATTGCTTCCTTGGGTCATTGTACCTTTTGCCTCCAAACCTTGGTTCAGAATAGTAGTAGGTGTCAATGTTCCACTAATAAAGCTATCCTTGAGTGATTTAAGAATCAATTTCTTCCTTCTGGTACTTCACAAACCATCTAGGCCAGTGATGAGCAGTTAGTTCATGTAAGACATATGAAATGTTTTTAGACCTTCACTAGCCACTCCAGTTATCCTGATGAACACGGTTCTTTGATTCCAGATGTGGGATGTATATGCAAGGGCTGTGGGTTGTAATGCTATGCCCTTGCATTTGGAAATTGTTCCTCTTTTAACCTTTGAGTTGTTGCCCAGTATTGTGGCTTTATATCTCCCCTGCCTTCAGCATTCCCTCATGGAAGTCTGTTTCCAAGCAACCTGGGACTTCTAATGCTCAGGAACTGCCCTATTAATGGAAAAATAAGACCAGTCGTAAATTAGTAGAGAATATGCTATAAGAATATGAGAAAGGGGGGCAGCTAGGTGGCCCAGTGAGTCGAGCACCGGCCCTGGAGTCAGGAGTACCTGAGTTCAAATCCAGCCTCAGACACTTAACACAAAAAAACTAGCCGTGTGACCTTGGGCAAGTCACTTAACCCCAACTGCCCTCCAAAAAAAAAAGAATATGAGAAAGGAAGGAAGGGTCCAGGTTATGAAAGGTTTAGAATGCTGAGCAGAGGATTTTATATTTGATCCTAGAAGTGACCGTGAGCTACTGGAATTTATTGAATAGAAGTGACATGGTTAGCTTTATTCTTTAAGAAGACTAATTTAACAGTTAAGTGGAGGATGGGCTGGAATAGACCAACTAATAGGCTCTTGCAACAGTCCAGCCACTACCCTAAGGCTTTTCGTCCATCATAGTAGGAAAAACACAAATCCTTTGAGACAGAAGCGTGTGTGAGAGAAGTAACTAAGTCATAAATTGAGAGGCCTTGTCAAGAAATTGGATATGAAGGGTGAAAGAGAATGAGGAATCCAAGATGACACCTACTTTATAAGACTGGCTGATTGGGAGACCACTGGTGCCCTCCACAGTGATAGTGAAATTTGGAAGCAGAAAGTTTCAGGAGAAGTATGTGTTCAGTTTTTGGAAATGTTGAATTTAAGCTTCTATGGGAATTTCGGTTTGATATGTCTATGAAGGGGCTGGATATGATGATTCTGTAGTTTAGGTGAGGATAAATAGATGTGAATCATTAGGGTAGGCAATGATAGCTGAATCCATGGGGACCAATGAGATCAACAAGTGCAATTGTAGAGATGGAAAAGAGAAGGGGGCTGAGGACAATGCCAATTTACAGACTCTTTGATTTTAAAGTGACTTCTGAACATGAATACCTTCTGAAAACAAACCCAGTACAGATACTTATCCAGAAAAAAAGGTGAATTAAGAGGGATTGGGCTTCTTTTATTTATCTCCATAGTATAGAAGGAAAACTATGGGGGAGGGAAGTAGCATATAGACATATTGTGATCCAATGGAGGAACCAAAAATACAATGAGTAAATTACTGAGACTATTTATGAGTTCTGTCCATTGCCTTATCCATAATAATAGAGGCCTATAAATCTCTAGTGGCTTTGCCAACTCTCTACCTATGTGACCTTGGGAAAGTCACTCCATTTCTTTGGATCTAATTGTCTTCAACTGTGAAATGAGGGGTTTCGACTAGAAGACCTCTGTGGTCTCCTCCATCCCTAAGTCGATTTTGTAAAATTCTGCAGCAGGATGACCACTTGTCAGAATGTTTTATGAGCCTTGCTCAAGTTTTCTTGGGTACCTTATAAATACTCACGACTTTGCTATTATCCTTAAGATCACTGGTACTGTTATTATTAATTACAAATAATCTAATGCCAATAGATAACTTCAAAACACATCTAAAGTGATACATTATTACAAATGATTTGAGAGGATGCCTTTTTAAATGGCTCTTGAAGTGGCAGACCACTAATCGAAGAGCTGGAAGAATCATATTTAATCATGTTGTGGGTATGTGTTGGTGTGAGGCAAAAAATATACACTGTGGAACAAAGAATAACTCAAGCATTGAATAGCTATTTGATCGTCAACCTTTTTTTTTGCTTTTAAAAATAAGCGCAATCCATCTCATGGGTAGCTGCAATCATTACTTTTTTTGTGGTGTGTATATTTTTAAAGTTAACAGACAAATTCTCTGGCAGCACACAAGCACCCATAGTTGATCATTCTGCTGAAGCTGCAAAATCCATCTGTGAATGAGTCATGTGTTTTAAATAGTAACAGCCCTTTTCTTCCCATTTGGGAACCAGTAAAGATCCCATTAGGAAATCTTTAAAATCTATTCCCTTTACAATGTCAAAAAAAAAGAGAAAAACAACAGTGATCTTTATTTTTTTCCTTGCAAACAATTTAATCTGGTAACCCAAATTTAGAGCCTCCTTCATTGACTTGTTTGTTTCAGAGAGTCGATGTGAACATTGAAATAGAGAGGTTGGAAGTTTAATTTAACTTTAGGACTAAAGATACACAAACCCAGAAAGCACCACATACACACACACACACACACATGTGTATCTGTTTCATTTTCATCTTTGTATCTTCCTATCCTAGCACAAGGCCTAGCAATGTGTTTAATAAATATTTGCTGATTGATTACTAATTACTTAACTATTTTCTTTGTGACAACCTCTCTTCTCTTAGCAGAAGTTTTGTATTGAGAGTTGTAAACAAGGGCTCCTGAGCAATATCATTTTTCAGACTTCAATGTAACAAGAATGTAAATGTTTACTAAGGACAAAACACCATTAGAAATGGACATAGAATTTGGAATGGCATTGTCTTGTCTTTATTTTGTATATACTTTCATACTATTTACATGTTGTAGACAGCTAGGTAGTTCAGTGGATATAGTGCCAGGCTTGGAGTTAGGAAGACCTGAGTTCATATCCAGCCTCATATCCTTCCTAGCTGTGTGACCCTGCAGAAGTCACTTAATGCTATTTGCCTCAGTTTCCTCATCTGTAAAATGAGCTGGAAAAGGGATTATCAATCCACTTTAGTATTTCTATGAAGAAAACACCAAAGTGGGTTATGAAGAGTCAGATGTGATTGAAGATGACTAAACAACAAAATCCATGGTATGTCCCCCCAATATAATGAAAGTTCCCTGTAGAAATTTTAATTTGTCCTTTCTGTCTTTGTATTCCCAAAGTTTAGCAGTGTATAAGAAAACATATTCTAGGCTTAACAAATCTTTGTTGACAAGGAGGGCTCTTTAATTGAGAATATTTTCCTTCTGTCTCTCACCAGTTCCTTTGTTTGGCTTCCCTTCTACTCTATTCTGAATATATTCTATAAATGTAATTTTATTTCTCTCCTCAAAAAGATTCAATGGTTCCTTATTACTCCATGAGTCTAACTAAATTCAAGTGACTAGTTCTCTACTATAAGCAGTCTATACTGTTGCTGGTTTCTGTAGCATGGCTCACCTTTTCCAATTACCATGTGGCAGCTACTTAATACATTTAAAATGGTTCTTTGTCCCAATCAGTGTTGAAATCCTGGAGTCTTAAACACTCAAGTCTCTGATAAATACAATAAAGCAACGTCTTTTATCTTTGATAGTTAAATACTCAATAAACATATCTGAATTATCATTAAGCTCTAAAGCCCATATGAACAAGGATTATTTTGTTTTAGCTTTCTTTTTTATTTTATTTTTATTTTCTTTATTTATGTTTTGCCTTTTGGAAGAAGTAAAGTAGGGCAATTGTGGTTAAGTGACTTGCCCAAGGTCACATGGTTGGCAAGTGTTAAGTGTCTGAGGCTGGGTTTGAACTTAGGTCTTCCAGACTCCAGGGCTTATGCCATAGCCACCCCAAAAAGTTGCTTTAGTTTTCTTTATATATTTGATTGACTTGTTTAGCTTACTTTGTGCCAGACATACTGCTAAGTGTGGGGATCTGAAACCAGTAACAGCAAGGTTTATATGTCATCTCATTTGATCTTCTCCCTGTGAGATAAATGCTATTGTTGTTCCCATTTGACAAATAAAGAAAATGAAGTTAAAAGGGGTTAGATTACTTAGCTGCTTTTCCCTATCTCCCTTTCATTATAGTTGTTTGTACCCAGACATGTTTACATGCAGAAAACTTAGCTGAAGCGATAAGTTATCCTGAAAAAGGGACAGGAAGTGCCAATGCCAGACAGGTCAAACAACAGCCACCACCTCAATTAACACCTCAATAAGATCTTGGTTGAGACATTTTAGAATAGGATGCCAAACCTCCAAACTCTAGGAATAGCAACACCCTCAAGGACTCTAGTCCTCATGCAGAATGATCTTACCAGCCATCACCCCAGTCAGCAACCCTTGTGTAGTATGAGAAAGGAAGAGAATAAACATTTATATAAAGCCTACTGTGTGGCAAGCTCTGTATAGATATGATCTCAATGGATCCTTAAAACAACACTGAGAGGAAGGTGTTGTTATTATCCCCATTCAAGGTTAAGTGACTTTACCCCAGAACACATAGCTAGTAAGTGTCCAGAATCAAATATGAACTGAGGTCTTTGTGACTCCAGTCTCTATGTACTGATTTCTCACTCTATGTACTGGGCTAATTCACTGTCTTTGAAGGAATCTGACATTCCTGTAACCAAAAACACCAAGCACCAAACAAGTGCCACTGATTTTTCAAGTAAGCTAGAGTCCTGGGCATAGCTGAACTCTCTAGTACTCTCCTGCCCACTCTCAAAGCTATCGTTTAGTGACACAGTCCTCCACACAGGAGGCCCGGCAACTGTCCCCAGGTGGAATGCTCACTTCCTCCTCAAGAGCCACAGCTACTGAACATCCAGAAAATAAAAATTATCCTCCAGCAGAGTCCTTGATATTATCAAACAGTCCAAGACCAATCACCATATGATATGGTTTTATTAGCAGAAATAGCTTTCCCAATAGAGTCTCAGCTACTTAGTACCAAGTTCTGTCATGCTTTTTTTTCCTGTATCTCCAGTAATTAGCCAAGTACATATAAAGTCATGATATTTCAATACTTTATTCATTCTTTCATTCTTGAAGACAGGGACTGGGTCATGTGCAACTCTGTATCTGATGCAAAACCATAGTATCTTATGAATAAAAAATGTTGAATCAAAGTTTTTGAGTATTAAAAATGGAATTTCTAGAATACATTTTCCATAAGTAAAAAAAAAATTATAACAATTAGAAATATCCAAAAGTGTATGGAAGTGGGGAGTTTCCCATCACTGAAGGTCTAGAAACAGCATCAGGTTGGCCACTTGGTCAGTGATGATATAGAAATGATTCTTTTGGGGTGGCTAGGCGGCACAGTGAGTAGAGCACCGGCCCTAGAGTCAGGAGGACCTGAGTTCAAATCCGGCCTCAGACACTTGACACACTAACTAGCCATGTGACTTTGGGCAAGTCGCTTAACCCCAACTGCCCTCCAAAAAAAAAAAAGAAATGATTCTTTTAATGACTAGCTGCCCTTTCCTCTCTGGGATTCTATGGAAAGAAAAGTATATATTTAGCTCTTGCTTCTACTGCCCTTGAGCAGATAGGGAATTCTGGTCTAGGCCACACTTCTGCAACTAAAGTAAAAACTGAGGAGAGACATGTGACTGATATTTGAACCTCTAAGAAGAAGAGCAATTTTATCACCTCTGAACACAAAGATTTCATCTGGAAAATTGGAACGATATTTCAAATATACTTCTTATGCATCAACTAATTTATGAGCAAAAGATGATTTAAAAACACCACACATCCAAGTACAAAATAGTATATTAATGGTAATAAAAACTATCGTGCCATGCAAATTCTAAAGCTAAAATACACTGTCAAACTATATAAATCCCACTAGTAGCTTCATTCAGCCCTAATGGTATCATTCATTTTCTATCTTAGTGTTGCCATGGGCTATCACATAGTTATTTTATTTGACTTCAGGGGAGGACACTTTAGTGACAGGAGAAATGATTCCACTGAGAGTGCCAGGTGTAATCCTGACTTAAGCTGACTTCCATGGGGTGTTGTAATTAGCACCTATAAAGCATTCTGGACATTTATAGATGAATATTTCTAAGAAATATGTGCATTGTTATAATTTAAAACCAAGTCTTTAACTATTTTTACATTATTCCTCTCCTTCTTACACCCTCTTTGGTAATATAAGAATAATCTTGAATCTTAAAAAAAATATCACCACTCAGTCTATGTTATGTTGCATTATTAAAACTCTGTCAAATTACATCTTCTTCCTTTGAAAATAAGCATGGTGTATGGAGAAGGAAGCAGATTTAGAATCATGAGCCCTAAGTCTGAATCCTGGTTTTGTCCCTCACAGTCAGCAGTATCTTAGAAAAATGACTTTCCCCTCCCTTGACTGCACTTACATAAAATGAAGGCTCTAAAGTAGATAATGTCTAAGATCCCATATATTTATTCATCCCATAATCTCTGATTTAGTATAAATTCCCCACCTTTCTGGGGTTGTGTACTCATACATAAAAGAAAGGGAATGAAAGAGATTATTTAAGAGAACTTTTGGTTCACTATGCTATGATGCCAGTTATGGCAGACCTCAATTGTCATTTAATCCAACTTGTCCCTCCATAGGAATTAAATATACGAATGTCTGATAAGTGAACATACTTAATTTGAAGATGTTCCTTCCCTCTGCTGAAAGGATGGAGGATTCCTCCGGTGATCAAGAACATTAAGACAGAAGATTTGCCTCATTTCTGCCTCACTGTTATTTGTATCCATTTCTCCAAACTTTGATTTGTTAGTCAAAATAAAGCAAATTAAAACATCCTAAAACACAGCACTAAGAAATGTATATAACACACATATATAACACACTGATATAACCAGTACATAGTACAACAAAATGCAAACTTCAAGCATTTGGATGTTTCTACCAGTATAACAGTAATTTGAATTAGACTTTTATTTAAGATACCAAGTGTTATTTAAGTGTTGACTCAGAGGTTTAAAGTATTGAAAATTCTCAGGTCTTCTACATATAACTGTTATCTAACTCTATATTGGATTTCCACAAATGATTTTACTTTTTACTTTGTTGTTGTTGTTGTTGCAGCCCAGTGTAGGACTTTACACATATTCCTCTTCAACATATCTCATAACATCTGACTCAAATGGAATGTACTATAGATATCTTAAACTCAATATGTCCAAACATCAGTTCATTAATTCCCCTTTCCTATGCCTTCCCGTCTTTCTAGCTTCTGTATCACTGCCAAATGCTCCACATTCCTCCCAGGTAACCTTGATTGCTGCATCGGTGTCCTGTACTCCTCAATCTCTCTCATCCCCATATCTAATCTATTGCCAAGTTGTGTTGATTTTATTTTCATTTTATCTCTTGTTTATTGCCCTGTGTCTCCATTGGTACTGCCACAGTCCTGGTGCAGACCTTTTCTACCTCATGCTGAACCACTGCAATTACCTGTTGTCTGTTCTCTCTGTCTCAAGTATTTACCTACTCCAGCCCATTCTCCATTCAATTGTCATAACCAACTTTGTAAACCACAGATCTGATCATATTGCACTCCTCACTACCACCTTTCTCAATCTTCCTTTATTCTAGTGTGTTCCCTCAGTGATAATCTCCAATTCATCCTTTTGATATCTTGTTTATATACAGTTGTTTGAATGGTGTCCCCCTTATTAGAAATATCAGCTCCTTGACTGCAGGAACTTAATTTTTCTTACTTTATATCCCTAGCACTTAGCACAGTACCTGGATCATAGGAGAACTTAATAAATCTTTATTGACTGACTGACTTAAACTTAGCTTGAATTGACATAGTTTTCTAGATCCCGATTCTGCCATATTGTGTTACCTGGTTTTACCAGCTTCATGACACAAACAGATTCAAAACTGTGCCATCCAGTGTTGCATGTATTCCTCTCAAACACAGAAAATGATGTAGCACAAGAGAGGACCAAGGAAAGGAACATTCCAGGATGATAAAAATCCATGTATCACCCCCACTTCAGGTACACTCATTTAACCAGGTCTGAATCTACATGATAATTGTTATATGTGTCGAATCATTCCATATTTTCCATGCTTTTTTCTGAAATCCAATTATGTTATGATGAGAAAATTCTACTGATTATCTATTTACCCTGAATTTAGTGGTGCTCTTAATAAACCTGCACTGCTTATCAGTCACCTGTTTCTAAACATTTGTGAACTATTTCTTTCAACTTGACTACTAGAATTCATTCATTTTATATACATATATATATATATATAGAGAGAGAGAGTATGTATTTTTATTTAAGTAAATTAGTCCTTTTCCTCTCTAGTATGCAGTATTTGACATTTTCCTTTTAAATAATTTTTAAAATGCATTTTCCTATTTCTAGTTCTATGTCAAAGTCATAGTCAATATGAGTGATCATTAAATTATGAAATTTCATACATCTGAAAGGAAAAGGGAGAAGGCTCAAGTTTTTCCCTGAAAATACTCAACATCATTGCATAAAAACACTGACGAGTACATTTGTCCACATTTTTTTTCCATTATAGATGTGAGTAATTTCCTTAATTTTGCTGAATTTACCTAAAATAGAATTTTTGCATGGTGAATGGTGTAAAAAATGCACAGAGAGGTTTGTTCTTGTTCAGACACATGTTGTTAAGCTCTGAGAGACTTTACCAGGACATGAAAAGAAATCTAACTTTGAAAGGGGAGTATCATGATGGAGGCAAACATAAATGCTGGGTGAGCATTAATGATAGAAAGCCATAGGAATGCTATTACAATGAATGCTAAAGATGAAACCAAAGTAAGAAACTCATTATCAGAAATAATGCTTTGTATCACATGTGAAAGTTTTACACTTTTGGGGCCCAGGAAATAGGAATGGTAAATAGGTGAACCTATGTTTGGGAACTATTAATTGAAGAAAATCTCCTTCACATCTTGCACAAAGCAGTTAATCCTAAAATCAAAATGGTTTTGGAGAGATTCAGGCAATGAATTCTATGAAAGTCTTTGGATTTTTATAAGTGTTATAAAAAGTACCATAAATTATGAGTTCTGGATGGAACATAGAACAAATAAGGTTAGAAGAGAGAAAATAAAATGTCATAATGGGAAGGAATCTTTTTAGGAT
The DNA here is from genome assembly GCA_028646575.1 of Pseudocheirus occidentalis. Classification (NCBI taxonomy): domain Eukaryota; kingdom Metazoa; phylum Chordata; class Mammalia; order Diprotodontia; family Pseudocheiridae; genus Pseudocheirus; species Pseudocheirus occidentalis. The sequence continues at coordinate 90,344,885 of CM053596.1, read as the reverse complement.
ACTAGGATGAAGCAAGACCTTAAAATATAAGAGTTGAGATCATCTAGTCAATCTCTCTTAATTAGGCAGATTAGATTTAAGTGATTTATGCAAGGTACATCTGTTAATAACAGAGATGGCTTTGCATCTATTAGGTTCCTTGATTCTTACAGTTCATTCAACTATACCACACTGCCTCCTTTCAACACCAACATACTTCCTGAAATAACTTTAAAAATCTAATAGATAAATTGTAAAAGCCAACATAAACTGTGCCTTTGCAATTGAGATATCAGTTTAGTTTTTCTGTACTTGGCTAAATAAATCATCATTACAGCATTCCCTGTTAGCATACTGTCCCTTTAATATGATCCATAGGGCTTCTGGTTGCCATTTTCACATCTTCATTAGGGAAGCTAAATGCTACTTCATTTTCACATTCAATAAAACTATTACAGTGTTCTATTTCAATGACTATCTGTGTCACAGTGGGGGAAAGTCACTTTGTACTTATATGTTCATCTCTTTCTTAAACTTCATTTTAAATTCTTCCAAGTTCTTAATTTATCACCTTGGTTTATTCATGAGCACCAAACTCTGTGGCAGGGTAACTAAAAGTTCCTTTGAAGGTCTTTGAAACCATGTTATTGTAGACATTGTCAATAATGGGAAAGACTGTTAGGAATAATTGCTTAGCAATTCATTAGTGAAATGAAAACCCTTAATTTATTTGAAGTCAAAAATGCTTCGAGGAAATGGTGTATCTAGAGTGTCATCCTGAAACAGAGTATTTTGACAGTCCGCATAACTAAAGGCCACATGGTAGCTTGCATTAGCCATAGAATCATGGAATATTAAAACTAAAAAAGGAAATATTGTTATACTGGATATTGGAACACAAAGCACAGAATGTTAGAGCTGGAAAAGAACTTAAGATACTAAATAATATGACATAAAATTTAGGCTGGTAGGGCTAGAAAGGACATTAGAAAATACAACATAAACTGATAGAGATAGAAGGCACCAGGCATATAGACTATCAGATCCAGATGGGACCTTAGGACATTCAAAGTTAAAGATGGAGGGAAATTGGTTATAAGAAATAATAGCAGTTGTTCCATTTTCAATTGTATTTTTCCCTGCACTTTTTGTTATGTCAGAACACAGGCCTGAATAGACTTTCGCATAAATATATAAGGTTGTGATATCTAAACATTAAATAAGTCCTTTGAAAGTGATAAACTATTTACTAAAGTAAATCCACTTACAAAAGATGAAATTCTTAAAGAATGATAACCACACTGTAAATCTCTTTGAGGATAAATCTTATTCATCTCTGTATATATCTAGCAGAGTGCCTTCATATTGTGGGTATACTATGTATTTTTTTGATGAATTTCAAAAATATGGGAATGCTCTTCAAGGAGACATATTGTGTATAGGTCAAGATGGTGGCTTAGAAGCAGGAGAACTTTGCAGCTCCCCCCAAAACCACATCAAATACCTATAAAATATGACTCTAAATAAATTTAAGAGCTCTGGAATGCACAAAATTACAGAAAAACACATCTCCCATTGGGGGCAGCCTGGCAGGTGGACAGGAAGAGATCATCACAGAGCAGTGGGAGCTGAAACCATCCTGGCCTGAAACCACAGCTTGGCCCTAGGGTCGCCAGGACAAGCCATGGATGAAGCACTCTGGAGAGTAGAACACCAGCAACTGTGACAATTTCAAGAATTATCAACCCATAAGAGCCAAGGACAAAGTGAAAGGTCATTTGAACTCCACTAAATTTGGGGGAAAGAAGCAGGTCTGGCCACCGGCCCCCAGGACAAGAAAGCAGGGGAAGTGCTGACCTTGTAAACACCTTCACATGGCTGCTTCAGAGCTCACAGCCTACAGATTGCAGGGAGCAGGGGGAGGAGTGGGGGTGGCAAGGGATCACTCAGAAGCTAAGTGCTCTTGCATTAACCTTCCTGGATCAGGATTATAGTCTTGGGTGGTGGTCCTGAGGTGTGTGACCAGTGAGCCAAAGCTGATGGGAGCTGCAGAGACAGTAGACTCCTAATACCTCAGGCACCTACAGAAACCCCAGCAATTTGGGACAAAGCTCTCCCCACAGGGAGCAGAGATCTTCTGTGGCTCAAAAACCAAGTTAATTGAATAGCAGCATGAGCAGGCAAAGGAAGCAAAACATGCCCAGCAATCCGACTTTAGTTAGATACCTTTTGGGGGTACAAAAAGGATCAAAACATGGAATGGGAGGAAGACAACACAGTCAGAACTCCCACACCAAAAGCTTCCAAGAAAAATGTAAACTGGTTACAAGCCATAGGAAAGCTTAAGAAGGATTCTGAAAACAAAATAAGTGGAGGAAAAATTGGGAAGAATAATGAGAATGATGCAAGAAAATCGTGAAACGAGAGTCAGCACCCTGACTGAAGAAAATGACGCATTAAAAATAAATTAACTCAAATGGCAAAAGAGGCCCAAAAAGCCAATGATGAGAAGAATGCCTTAAAAAGTTGAATTTGCCAGATGGAAAAAGAATCTCAAAAGCTTTCTGAAGAAAATAATTCCTTCAGAATTAGAGTGGAGCAAATGGAAGCAAATGACTTGATGAGAAATCAACATACTATTAAACAGATCCAAACAAATGAAAAAATAGAAAGCAATGTGAAATATCTCCTTGAAAAAAGCACTGACCTGGAAAATAAATCCAGGAGAGACAATTGAAAAATTGTTGAACTACCTGAAAGCCATGATCAGAAAAAGAACCTAGAAATCATCCTTCAAGAAATTCTCAGGAAAATTGCCCAGATATTTTAGAACCAGAGGGCAAAATAGAACTTGAAAGAATTCACCAATCACCTCTTGAAAAAGATCCCCGAAAGAAAACTCCTAGGAATGTTATAGCCAGGTTCTGTTATAGCCCAGATCAAGGAGAAAATATTACAAGTTTCCAAGAAGGAACATTTTGAATACTGTGGAAACACAATCAGGATAATGCACGATCTAGCAGCTTCTACATTAATGGATCAAAGGGCCTGGAATATTATATTCTGGAGATCAAGGGAGCTAGGATCAAAACCAAGAATCACTGACACAGCAAAATTGAGTATATCATTTCAGGGGAAAATATGATCATTCAAAGAGGTGGAGTACTTTCAAGCATTCTTGATGAAAAAAATCTGAACTGAATAGAAAATTTCACATTGAAATACAAGAAGCACGAGAAGGTAAACGTGGAAAGGAAATCATAAATAACTTAACAAAGTTGAACTATTTACATGCCAACATGGAAAAACAATATTTGTAAATTATGAAATTTTTCTCTGTATGAGGATATGTGAAGGGAAAATAAACATATATAGAAATATACATAGACAGAGGGCACAGGATCAATTGAATAGGAAGGGATAATATTTTAAAAGGTGAAATTGAAAGGTGGGAGACGAACAGAATGAGAGGAGACAGGGAGAGACAGAATGGGTTTAATTATCTCATATAGAACAGGCAAGGAATAATTGTTACAATGGAGAGGAAGAACAGGAAGGCAAAAGGGAATGCATCAACCTTACTCTCATTGAATTTGGCTTAGGGAAGGAATGACATACATGGTAAATTGGATATTGTTTCCTATGGGAGAGTAGGGGGCAAGGGGATGAGAGAGGGGATGATGGAGGGGAGGGCAGAATGGGGTGGAGGGTTGTTAGAAGCACACACTTTGTAAAGAGACAGGGGCAAAGGGTATAAAACAAGTGGGGATAGGAAAGAGGGACATAAAGTAAGTCTTTCACAGTATGCCAATTGTGGAGATATTCTACATAACTACACATGTACAGCCTGTATTGAATTACTTGTCTTTCCAGTAGGGGTGGGTGAAGAGGGAGGAAGGGAAAGAATCTAGAATTTAAAGTTGTATAATCAAATGTAAAAATAAACAAACAAACAAACAAACAAATAAATAAATAAATCAGTAAATAAATGTGTATTATTATCATTATTGTTATTAATTACAATCAACTTGGAATTAAGATATATAGGCACTGGGTTAGGGAGATCTATCTAGCCCTACTGGAAAGTCAGAGGGGCAATGGGGGAGGACTTGGAGAGAACAGATAGGGGGAGGGTATATACAGTGGGATTGCTGTTTTGGGTTGTTGAGTAGGGGAAAGATGGGGAGAAAATTTGTAACTCAAAATCTCATGGAAATGAATGATTGAAACTAAAAATAAACAAAAGTTAATTTTTTTAAAATTAAATTAAAAAGGAGATACATGGTGGATTCTAGTGAGTGAGGTTATCATAGAAGGAATCCTGGGCAAAGGCCAAATAAAAGACTTGGATTCCCTTTTTAGACTCCTTGTGTTCCTAGTAGAATTATACTTCCTGACCTTTCTGTTCCCACTTCTATTATTTAGCTCCATTCCTCAGCCAAGGAGGAATGAGCCTCAATCCCTAAATATTTTTCTCTTTTGTATTCCTCAACTCAGCTTTAACCTGGGACCTTACAGTATATAATGGCGGGATGGGACAGAAGTCTTGAATAATCATGAAATCTGAGACAAAATGCTAAATCTCTTGGTAATTCATGTGATATTCCCAGACAAGTCATTGAATCTTCCTGGATATAGTTTTCATCAACAAAATAAAGGATTAGTAGTAAGATGACATGTTAAGTTCTTTCTAACTCACTATCAGGAAGACGGTGATTCTAAGATGCTCCATCAGCAGTTGAGAGAGGGTGGGATAAAACACATAGTTTTTCTGAAGTTTTCTCTCAGTCTGGAAAATGGCTCATTTGCTCCCTGGACAAACGTGAATACACTCAAAAAACACACTGATACACAACACATTTATATATACAAACATACACATGTATTCACACACACTCCACTAACCAGAAGTATTTATCATGGTTTTATTTATATATACACACTCATATACACATGCACACATACACACATACATACATACATAAGTATAAGTGTGTATAAATACATACATATATGTATATACATACATACACACAAATATATGCATATATAAGCCCCCTCTATGCACTTCGCTTAGGTGTTTGCTCCCTGCAAACAGACAAGTCCACAAATTTCCATTTTCAATTAGTAAAATTAATGAAGCTCTTTAAAGAGATCCATAAAGTAGCCTTCACTGTCCTGACATTTAGTGGCATTAGAATAATGTTCTTGGGACCAATTTCAAAGAGACTTTTGGATTGACCACTCAAAGTTTTAAGATACTTCTTCAGAAGTTTAACATTCTGACAATGTGACTAGGGAGTGACAGAATAGGGAGCATCCAAAGAACTCTGTTGAACACACAATCTCAGCCTGTCCTTTCAAACCCTTACCACTCCCTCCGCCTTTCTTCCATTTACCTAGACTGCTCTCTCCTGTTAACTTATATTTCTTAGTATTCTTTTAGTTTTCTTCAAGGCTCAGTTGAGTAGCCATTGCCCTTGAGAGATATTTCCTCTTCAACTTAGTTTTCATAAAAGCAACAACCACAACATTCAAATGATACTTTCAGGTTTGTGAAGCACTTTACAAATAGTGTGCTATTTTTATCCTCACAACAACTCCAGTGAGGTAAGTGCTATTATAATTCCTATGTTCTGGTCAAAGAAACTGAGGCAGGCATAGTCTTAAGTTACTTGCCATAGATCACACTAGTGTCTGATGGGGTGCTGGGGTGCTTTTCTAAAATCTGGAATGATTTTGTCTATAACTTCAGTCTGTGAAATCTCACTTGGGTTCAGGTACCTATGTCTGTAACATCAGTTTGTAATAAGCCTGTGCAATTAAATTGTAAAATCACACTTACGCCAGCCACAAAGGCATAAACTCTGCCTCTCCCCTGCCCCCAACCTAAAAGTTTTTCCCTGAGCCAGCAGTATGCCTAGCTACAGTTCATTAATTGTTTAGCCATACCTATGAATATACCACCCAAGTATTTTATAAACAAATCCTTAGTTTAGAGAAGCGTATACCTCCTTTGTTCTAAGTGGCCAGCTGCACCCAAAAAACTTGAATATGCTATCAGAGAGATAAAATCCTTCCCAATATGGTACCTCCTGAATTCCTAATCAGTCTAGATTCCAAACTTGGACAATCAAACCTATCCTCCCAACACCCATTTTGTCAAAGATGACTAATAGACTGGGCCTATCTCAGTCATCCTTGAACAAAAGTAACCTAGTGATGTGTCCAGGCAAAAACCACACCTCTTGGTAGGGACCCCCCCCCATGGGCTTTCTCCCAGTGAATTATGGGCAATACACCTGTACAGTGGCAATGAAAAGTGCATGTCCCTTTAAGTACCGACCACTCCTAAACTCCTCCCTAAGCCCTCCCTTACACAACTAGTTAGCATAATTAATCTCTGATTGACAGATTTATGACTTGAAACAGTATCTCTAACTCCTGCACTTCTCACCTCCCCCTACTCTCCTCTCCTGCCCACTGCAAAGTGAGCATAACAATAAAACTCTGCCAAAAGATTGCTTGAGTCCTGAGAAATTCTGTCCAGATCAGAACCCTCAAGGGATTCATTTGAGATCCCTCAAACACCCAGGTCTTCCCAACTTCTTCAGTATCTGTGGCAAGATTTGAACTCAGGACTTTCTGACTCCAGGTCCAATCTCAGCCATGGTGATATTTAACTCCCTCTCTTTGCATTTCACATTGTAGTACACTTTCCCACTTCAAATTAATTTGTATTTACTTCGATCTGCACAAGCTTTATTGAAGCCTTCCTCTGTTCTCACTTCCAATAAGATGGAAAGTCTGTGAAGACAGGATAGTTTACATTTTGTTTCTCTATGTACAACATGTGCCACAAGGCTGCATAGAAATCTTACACTTTAAAAATGCTCACTGTTGTGAAAGTTTGTCTTCCTTTAAGATAACAGAGAATTGTGGGCAGATCAGTAGATGGGATCCTAAGTCCACATATAGATAGCTGAAAGGGAGCTCTGAGGCCGTCCATCTAGAACAACTCCCTAATATTGATGATAAGGACAGTGAGCTCCAGAGAGGCAAAGTGACTTTAAGCGAACAGGGATAAATAAGAGACTATGTTGTGAATACCAATCCACTGACTCCACATTGATCTCTCTTTCCACTTTGATAGTCAACAAGCACTTATTAAGTGCTTATGTAAGTCCTATATGCCAGGCACTGTGTTACATGTTGAGGATACAAAGAGAGGTAAAAATGTAGGCCCTGATGTCAAAGAGATCACATTCCAATGTAGGAGACAATATGCAAGGAACTACGTGTGTATACTCTGTAAATGGAAGGTAATCTAAGTGGCATAGTGTTTATGAGTGATGAATTTGTAATAAGGAAGTGTTTGGTTCAAATTCTGACATAGACATGAATTGT
>CM053596.1:90293931-90328500 GCA_028646575.1 Pseudocheirus occidentalis | reverse complement strand
CGGTAGAACAGTCCCAGAACTCCTGAAAGTATCAGCAAGGCCCGCTTACAGGATTTCTGTGAACAAACAACAATAAAATCCTTTTTCAGGGCTTCTGCACCAACAGCCAGGTTCTAGGACCTCTACAACAGCAGCACTGTCTACCATCAGGTGAATCTGGAAAAACAACATCAAAATAGACAGACAAAATACTGGCATCACAGCCATACCTCCTCAGTTCTAAGCAGCTCCAGGTGGCAATCCTCAAAAGTCCTGTGCAGCTCCAATGTGCTCTTAGCAGTCTCTCTCAGCAACTCAGGCTCAACAACACTGGATACTGCTCTCCCCAAAAGTACTTCTTCTGCTTCTTCTGGTCTTCTCTGGGCTTGAACCTTCCTTTCCATTCATGGCGCCTCTCAGGTCAGCCCCCTTTCTTCATGTCAACAAGTCCATCCCAAAAGTGGGATTCACAAGCTCTGGGTCTTAACACTCAACCCAAAAGCCAAGTCAATTCAGGGGCATCTCCAAATTCCATTACCATTACATAGTCCAATATGTTGTGGGTGGCTTTGGAATCTGTGATCCCTGACCAAGCTCTGAATGCTCCAAAGCACTTACTTCTACTTCCTTCACGGCCATTTGGCACAAATTGTTCTCATTGTCCTATTCCACAAGGGGAAGTCTTCACATGCTTGGTCTACACATCCCTCTAGCTCATTGATGGGTTTGAGTCCTGTCTTGCTCTCAAACTTGTTTAGCTTGTCTGCCAAGATAATTTTACCAGGGTATGTCCACTGCAAATACTAGAGCTTCTTGGTGTCACAGGTGAGGATTAGGTGATAGATGGACACCAAAGATGGGTGAGCAACCCTGAAATGGGCACAACAAGCCCTGAAACCTGAAATGCTAGTCCTCCCAAACACACCAAACATATTCCCCTCCCAACTTGTAGAGAGTTGACAATTTATAATGATTAAAGGGAAGTACCCCTCCACTAAAATGCTAGATCCTTGAAATCATAATAATCCAGATGAGTATAACTAACATTTATGTAACATTTTAAGGTTTGTAAAATGATGTACATATTGTAAGACATTTGATATTCACAATAACTCTCAGAATTAGATGTTATTATCCTCATTTTAAAGATGAGGAAAGTAGAGTGCAGAGAGGATAAGTGACTTTCTCTGGGTCACACAACTGGTAAGTGTATGAGGCAGGATTTGAACTGAGATCTTCTTGAATCCAAGTCTGGTCTTTTAACCATTGTGACATCTTGCTACACTAAGGAATTAAATATTTAAATAAGTCATCTAAGTGTATATCAAACGAACCAATTAACATTTTTCCTCCCATCACCCTTTTTTAATATATAGAGTTTTAAGTCACTTTGAATGAGCAGAATTTTCACCTTGATGTGGACACTTGGCCTTTGTAGGCAAAATACCAGTTATCAAGACTGTATATATGTATTTATATATGCATGTGTGTACAGAATATCTACATATATGTGTGCAATTACACACTTACATGTATCACAGAGTACGTTCCATATTCTGGTAACTTTTACCTATCAACCATCAGGTTGTTTTGTTATTCACTTTTTCTTCTCAATGTGATCTGTGCTTGACTCTTAGTCTTTTTCTTCTCCTTATCTACCACTCTCATATTATGAAACTCCTTTAAATACCCTAACTTTCTTGATCTTTAGTCTGCTCAGTTCTCATGCCCTTCTCCACCTCAGACCTGAACAATCATGCTAGTGAATTTGCCATCATCCACAAGTGTCCCAAGTTCATGGATTCTGACATCCTTTTTTCTAATCTTATTCTTTGCCAATTTCATTTTTTTGGCCCAATGCCTTATGACACCTAACCCTATTCTTCATCCTCACAGTGATCTCCATTTCTTCTGCCCCTCAGTTCTATCTCATATGGTGCATATATAGATATTTATCATACTTTTCCCTTCCTTATTTTGCCCATATTCAACCAACTCAACTCATCACTATCTTCTGCTCTCAAAATCCTTGTCCTACTTTTTATTATGCCATGTCCAATTCTGAATCTATTATTGCCCTCATTTAAGTCCTTCACAACTATTCAGAATCTGTTAACTTTAGCAGAGAGAAACAATGATGCTGTACTGACTATATCCACTATAAACCTATGATTGTTGTTGTTCAGTCACTTTTCAACCATTTTCAACCATTTGTGAATCCATTTGGAATTTTATTGGCAGGGATATTGGACTGATTTGCTGTTTTCTTCTTGAGCTTATTTTACAATTGAGAAAACTGAGGTAAACAGAGTTAAGTGGTTTGAAAAGGGTCACCCAACTGCTTAATGTCTGAGGCCAGATTCGCATTCAGGAAAATGAGTCTTACTGACTTTAGAACCAGGACTCTGTCCACTGTACCACATGCCTGGCCTTTTGAACTGGTGATTCCTAAGGGCAACCAAATCCTCATTGCATCACAAACATTTTATTCTCCCTTATTTTTATTTTCATTTTTCCACTTGACATAGCAGTTTTTTCAAGCCTTTTTCTTCTCCCCTCAATCCCATCAACAGAAGTCTTCTACTCAATTCTCAGCTGATGATCTTGCCTCATATTTTCTGGAAAAAAAGAAGCTTTTGGCTGAGAGGTACTTCTTCTGCCTACCTCTTTATCTTACATTATCCATCTTCCTTTACTATCTCTTCCTTCAATGATATTGAAAATGAAAAGATGCAATCATTATTCTTATTTTCTCCCTTGATCCTATACCCTCTCATATTCCACAGTAAATTTCATTTTCTGTCATTGTCCATCTCTCTTAGTGTCAGTCTCTCTTTATCTACTATCTCCTTCCATGCTACCTACACATATGCCCATGTCTTCCATAATTAACACAAAACCCCTTCATTTTATTTGACTAACCCCAAGTTTTCATTCTTTTATTTTTCTCTTTATATTAAACCCCTTGAGAATTTGTCTATATTCAGTGCCTTACCTCCTTCTCCTTTTACGTGAGTCTAAACCCTCTGAAATCTAGCATCCAGCCACACCAATAAACTGAACATTCACACTATAAATTTCTAATCTACTCTTAATATCACATATAATGTCGTTTTCAAAATCTTCAACCTCTCACCCTTCTTGACGTCTCCATAGCATTTGACACTGTTCATCACCAGTCTCTTCCTGAATATACTTTCTTTTCTATTTTTTTAATTTTTAAAAAATTTTTGTTATTCTGTCATTACTCTATTGTGTTTCTAACATAATTTCAGGAAATTTAGGAAGTTAGATGAAAGAACATACATCTTTTTTTCTTGCTAATAACCAAATGAAATATTGCATTATTTTCTCTGTATAATTAAAAAGAACAACAACAAAAAAAAATTCCATGATACTGAGGAGGGATCCAGAGGCCCAAAGGGTAAAGTATAAAAATTCTTGGTTTGTACATTTCTTCTGCTTGCAATATATTCCTCCTCAAAATGAGTTTTCTGGGTCAAAGGGATAAGTTAATTTGTTATTCACAGGTCTTCATTTATTTGTTTATTTATTTTACAAAATGGCTTTTTAGAAACTTGCTTAGCACACTACCAGGATATTAGTGAATCTCTCTTCCCACAGTTCTTCCACCATTGATTCTTCTTGTTTTCATCTTTCCCAGTTTTTTAGATGTAGTAAAACTGAGCAGTATAGCCATAGGATTCTTAATTCTATTCAAGAGAATAAGAAAAAAATTTTTTTTTCTGGTATTCTCTCCCTAAGAGTTAGGAGCCCAAAAGACTGAATGAGAAGAAGAAGCTCATTCATTAAGTTTGTCCCTTGGGGGTGGCTAGGTGGCACAGTGAATAGAGCACCTGCTCTTGAGTCAGGAGGACCTGAGTTCATATCTGACCTCAGACACTTAACACAAAAACTAACCATGTGACCTTAGGCAAGTCACGTAAGCCCCCAATTGCCCTCCAAAAAGCAAAAAAAAAGTTTGTCCCTTTTGTTTTCTTTATGTGTAGATACTGAGGGGAAGGTATGACTAATGGAGAATTCCTGTTTTGAGATATGTTTTACAACCTCAGAATTAATAGTAAGAGAATCTTTTTTATTTTCTACATAAGAGCAAAAGGCTGAATTATTTTCATTAGTTAATCTACCTAAGTGAATACAGGGGCAAAGGCCCTCTCTGTGGCCTATCTGTGGTTAGTCAGAATTGGACAAGGCTATGACTTTACCTCTGCTATTAGTATGAGGAGCAGCTAATGGTGAGCAGTGAGCCATGGCTAATTCACATTATGCCTGAGAAATGTCAATCTGAGCCTTTCTCTCTCATTAGCATAGTTAGTAGTGATCAGTAAGTGAAGCCATCCTTGACACCTATTAAATTTCATGATATTGTATTAATTCAATCTTTCCAGGCTGTAGAGATCATTTTGGTTCCCAATTCTTTTTTCCATTATTCTTCCCAGGCTTGAATAATTTGTAAAATTTGATAAGCATGTCATAGGTGTTTTCTTGTGCCCAGTTACTTCGTTTATTCATTCAAGCAATATATCATGAGTATTTGCTATATACTACATCTTACCTGATGCCAGATACCCTGTCCTATCATTATGGACTTGAATGACCATATATTTAGAACTGGAAGGAACCTCAAAGGTAACCAACTGAATCTCTTAATTTTAGATATAAAGAAAATTATTTTCTGGCTTGTTAGGTAACTTGCTTCAAGTCACATAAGTAATAAATAGCAGAAGTGGAGCTTAAACCTAGTTTATTTATCTTTAGAGTCCATAATCTAATATAGTTTTAGTTATTTTATTGTAATGACAAGCAAAGAAGTACTTAGTACCTTGTTTCAGCTGTTTAATTATTTACCACCTTGTTTCAGTTCAAGTTTCTTTTGAGTCTTGCCCTTGATGATACCAAGTCTTTGCCAAGAAACAGGACTTGTGAAACCCATAGTGGGAGGGATTGCCAAAGATAGGAACAAGGAAGAGCTAATGACCACATATAGGGGAAAGTCCAAGCTGGGAGAGAAGAGAACTAAGAAGGGAAACAAATGATATCAAATTGAGGTACAGAATAATATTCACAACATTACATCTTATCAAAGAAAATCACAATATAGTGTTCACAACAGCTTATCATTAGAGTGGCCACATAGTTTTCACCACAGTGGTCACAATATTTAGAACAAAGAACAAATGAATAATCATCTGGTCTCTCTAAGGGGGAAGCCCTCCTTACTTAATCATTCAATCAATTGACAATACAATAATCAATCTTCCACTGAAGGGGAAACCATAGATTAACTTAATCACTTATCTAGCAGTCACTAAATACAATCATTAGAAAACCACACAAACCCTCCATCCTTTGACGTCCAGGAAGCTTCAATTTCATCAGGCATTTTCTGTCTTCAGAGAGGCCTTTTCTTCATCTTGACTCAGGGTGGTCTCTTAGATTCCCTGGATCCCCTTCCATGGTCCCAGCTCCTACCTGAATCCACCAAACAGTCACCTGGATTCAGAGGCAGTTAAAAAGTAATGATCACCAAATGATTTTCTAAGCGATAAGGTACTTTTCATTTTACTGATTTTTACATCAATTTGTTACATTAAGAAGTGTTTGATTAAACTCCAGATACAGTTCCTATTCAGAATTTTCAGGATATTTTCTTACCCTCCTAAAGATAACACTATCCTACCATATAAGCAGGACCAAATAAAGAAATACTTTCATTTTGTAAAGAAATGTTTAATAAGTATTTGCACTATAGGTAGTATTATTACATTAACAAAAAAATCACAAACTAAGAGTTAAAAGATCAGTCTTTGCATCCCCAGAAGTTAGCTAGAGGCTTGCACATGTTGCCTTACATGTAGCAAGGTCTTAATCTAAATTTATTTCCTTATTTTAAAAATAAGAATGCTCATTTTCATGCTTTGTACCACCCAGGGTTAATAGGAAGAGAAATTTTCTCTCTTAATGTGATCTTAAAGGATGGATGTTTATTGATCTTTTATCATTACAAGGTAGCCCTCATTTGGCAACTCAGTGAACCAATGAACAGATTCAGAAATACGCAGATATATCCACTTTCCTTTTTTCATATCACTATTTATTTCTATACAAGACAGATGTCCTGAGCGTCAGTGAAATAGGAAATGGGCCTAGTGATTCTCCAGAAATATCAGAGCAAGATGTAAAAAACACCATTGTGTTTTAGCTTTCTAATATCTTTAACTTACTTATCTATGAACAAATTATATCCCTCTAGTACAATGGTTCTCAACCTGTGGATCACGACCCCTTTGGGGGTTGAACAACTGGGTCACAGAGGTCTCTTAAGACCATCAGAAAACACATATTTCAGCCCTGGACTCAGTGCTCCTCTATCTATCTCCAGGCAGGGCTGCCCACATGCAGACACACCCACATACAAGCATTAAAGGGTCAGGATCTCAGCATTAGGAAGATTGAGAACCACTGCTCTAGTAGAATGGAAGCACCTTAAAGGGGACCTTTTGGTTTCATATCTGTATTATGTCCCCTTAACTTAACACAGTTCCTCTCATACAGGGGGTACTTCTGTCTGCTTACTGAATTATTAAACTAAATGTCCAAGTTGGAAGGGACCTTATAGGTCATTTCCTTCAAGCCATATTTGAGCAGAGCCTATCTTTATAAATCAACCAATCAAAAGGGATTCATTAAGCATGTCAAATGTGCTAAGGATATAAATACAAAAGTAGAATAGATTCACATCTGTCTCTGAGCCTTTACATATCTTTAGTAAGTACGAGATTTGTATACTCTAGCTACTAGAAAGGGGCAAATTGAAAAAAAAAAGAGTAACCATTCATTACTTATATTTTGAACAAAAGACATTAAATATCCAGTATGGGAAACTGGCAAGTTGTGAGTGAATAAAGTACATTAAAGCAATTGTCAGAGAGCAATTGTGTTTCAAGTTGAAATAAATCAAAGGAGGGGAAAATGAAGTCTCTAAGAATTGCCTTTGGAGATTTTTAATTTTATTTTTAATTTTTTGTCTCAGATGATAAAACCTCATTCCCTGTATGTAATCACATTCTTATTTAGTGTGACAGGAATATAAAGTATCCCATTATTATGCCTTCATTTAGCTGTTTGTCTGGAGTGTGTGGCTCTTAACAATGACATATTATTAATGTGTGCAAATGTACTTTGAAGACAGAATGTGGGATTTCCTGGTAAGCTTTTCAGGGGATGATCTGGGTTTAAACTCCAAAAGTGCCAACTTAGTAAATCACATTCACACAGTGGGTCTGCAACTACACAATATGCACACACTCACACACACTGACACACAATTCTTTAGTACTTACAAGGTTCAAGGCACAATCCCCAAAGTAACACAGTGATTTAAGTGATATTGCCACAATAATCCTCATTTTGCATTTTATTTTATTTCCCTTTTTGATGAGGAATTGAGGATCAGAGGTAATGAGTGATATGTTCGAGGTCCCTTAATTAATGTCAGAGATAAAATTAAAATCCATGTTTCCCAATTCCAAATCGAGCACATTTCACTATAATACATTATATTTCAATGGATGCTCTATAAAAAAAGCACAGTAGTCAATTGAACTAGAAAAACATCTTAATCCTTTATGACTTGTAGTGGCTTTTGATTAATTGATATGAAAGAATACATAGGACATCATTCCTGCCTTCAAGGATCTTAAATTCTGGAAGTCAGCTATGAAACAAGTCATATGTGCTTACTTTTTGCTGCATCTGAGGAATACAAAAGAAGGCAAAAACACTGCCCTTGAACTCAAGAGACTCAAATACAATTGGAAAAGATAGTATATAAATGACGAGCTAGACTTAAGGTATATCTACATGAAATTTCCTTTCCAAAGTTACCAATGATCTCTTAATCTACAAATAGATCTAATGTAATCTCAAATGGAGCACAGTGGCAGCAGGAAGCACTGATAAGGTTGATTTTGAGTTCATTTTTGAAGGAAATGAAGGAAGCTAAAAGGCAGTAGTAAGGAGAGAGAGAGAGAGAGAGAGAGAGAGAGAGAGAGAGAGAGAGAGAGAGAGAGAGAGAGAGAGAGAGAGAGAGAGAGAGAGAGAGAGAGAGAGAGAGAGAGAGAGAGAGAGAGAGAGAGAGAGAGAGAGAGAGAGAGAAATGGTAAATGGTAGTGCCCTCAACAGTAAGAGAAAAGTTTTGAAGAATGACAGATTTATTCAGGTAAAAGGAGTTGTCTTTTGTACATGTTCATACTTATGGAATCTAATTCAAGATGCCCTAGAGGTAGTTAACATTGTACTAAAGTTTATTATAAACAACTTAACTAGAAGAATGAAATGAGTGACATGAAAAGATTAAAAAAAAACACATACACATGGAAACAGGATGTAGGAGTGATGTTACTTCTAGGATGAATATTTGTTAATTTATTTCTTGACAAGAGGCCATTTTATGCTAAACATAAAACAGCTGAGCAATTTGTATCTTGACTGCTGAGAGTTTCATCCTTTTGTGGATGTCTGCATCTGATTTTCACCATCGGGGAGGAACTATTTGTCTTAGTAAAAAAATTGGGGGAATCTTGAAAGGAAATGAACATATCATTTGAATTGTTTGATAGACAAGAAGGGGGGTACGTATTATAGATTTTCCTAAAAATTCCATGATTTTGGGGAGAGATGATTCTATGGTGTTTATAGAAAGAATATATAGTATTTCATGGCCTATGTGTTCGTAGAGGCAGTCAAATAAAGAGAAATTGGTGACTCATAGCAAAAACATTTTCATGATTGACACAAACATGAATGATTCTTCTGCAGACAAAGAGGAGAAACAGAAAATAAAAAGTGGATTGTGTAAACCCAAATCTCATAAAATAATTTCATATTTTAAAAAATAGTATGGAAGGTGAAAGCAAGGGCAGTAACTGATAATTTTTGCAAAATAATATCATGATCCTAAAAGAATAGTGTCAGAATATATAAAAATAGAATAAGATGTTGTATAGGTTGAATATTATTTGGATCACTTTCCAGTTTTTGAAATATAAATCATTACCACATTGGTACTGAAAGGGTATGTCAGTCTGCTCTGTTATGACTTGATTGATGAAATCTGTAACTTCCCAAACAAAAGTTTCCTGTACTTAGTCACCATTCACCTACATATCATTTAGAAAATGATCTTCTTGATAGCAAGGACAATCTTAATTTTTATTTTATTTTTAAATTTGTAAACTCCACATAGTGAGCACTTGAAAAATGCTCTTTCATTCATTCATTCATTCATTCGATACCTTATTATGCTTTTCATGTGACTTTCCTAAAGCCATGCCATCAAATTTCAAGGTTTGCAAAGTCCTACCAGAATAGATTGGCTTTAGTTGCTGCCCAGGTCTTTTACTGTTGGAATACACCACCTGTTTTTAAATGGCATATTGAACTTCAGGGGAATGAATATATTGGTCCACAGAATCTCTCAAATATTATGTTAAGTTAAAGACATTTTTTTTATGGAGAGAATACTCAAATTAAGGAAATTCCAAATTCTTAAAAGAATTATTTAATTTAAGTTGAAATTCAAAGCAGAAATAGCATTCCACCAGTAGATGTTATTGTGTGACCTAGATTAATGACTTTCTCTCAAAGTCTCAGTTCCCTAATATGTGAAATGAATGTCACCCTATCTAATTTCCTCCTTTCAAATATAAGGAAAATGAAACTTTAAGAGGTTCTTTCAGAGGCTGCTAAATGGCACAGTCAAAAGAACTTTGAATCTGGAGTCCAAATTCAACTTCAAATAACTAGTTAGTACCTATATAATCCCAGAGAAATCACTTAACTTCTTACTCTTTTAGTTATCTCATAAATAAAATGATGGTAACAACAGCATCACCTATATTGTGAGGTTGGTCTGAGGAACAAGTGAAAGAATATATGTTTATCATTTTTTTCCAAACTTGATCACTAAAGTTCTTTCCAACTCTACATCTATGATCCTATGATCTTTTCTAAATGGAAGAAAGTCATAGGATTGTAAATGGACAAATGTTGTTTTGGTTTTCAAGAACGGTTGACAAATAGATTCTTCAAATGAAAGGATACAATTTCCCCTTTTATAAAATAGGTTAGAATGTGTATGGGGGTACAAACATTCCTCTCAGACTTGTGGTAAGATTTAAATGAAACAATGTCCTGAAAAGTGTTTGCAAATTTTAAATCCCCATATAAATTTAAGCTATTGTGCTGACAGTTATTAATAAGAATACCTTGGAGGGTCCTTCCATTCCCAATGAAGTTATAATTAAATAAAACAATTAGATATACTCTTTGTGGCTGGGTGTTATTCTGTTTGTTTAGCAAAAGCTGACACTGTAACTAACCTAATTATCCATGTTTCAGAGAGTTGAGGAATGTTGTGCTAAATGTAAGGAAAGCAGCCTATGAAGCAGATATTTTAGATGACTCACTTAAAAGGCCAAAAAGGAATTTCTTCATGGATTGGTCATTTGACAACAAACTCAAAATTGCTTTGCTGGTTTTGTTAGCTAGAAATAGTTAAATGCCTACTTAAAGTTTTGATTTTTTAAATCTGATATTTGTATGTAAGTAATATTATACATTAAAGTATGATATGTAACATGTATAGGGTACCTCAGCTTTACTCAAATTTCAGAGGTAATTTCAATTTTTATTGAAATTGGAATATGGTAAGTTCATAAGGGCAACAAATGCTATGAAGTTAGATAAGGAAAAAAAATGAGGGGGAAAGAGAATAAGGGGCTAAGTAAATTTTCAGATAAATCTTGAATGATATTGATAAGCAAATATTTGGATGAGAAATTCAGATAGTGAGGGTATTTTGTATTTTGCCCAGCAAAATTGCATTTGTGTGGCTTATTTGCATTAATCACTTTTAAAGAGTAGCCTTGAACATTTATCTTTGTTTCAGTCATGCAATCATCACTATAATATAATATAATCTCTTCCTTTGGAAAGCTTAGAGTCTAGTGAGGATGATAAGACATCCCATTCCTCTGAATTTCACAGTAAAATAGCTTAATCAATGTCGATATTGTTAAATATAAGTGGTAAAATGACATCAGAGATAGCACAAAAATGCAACAAAAAAGTGTTGCTTAAAGAAAATAGTTCCTTAGTTATTATGGCAGTATATAGTTAAGAATTGTTTTAAAAAAGGACCTTTGTAGGCATTAATTACTGCCAGATCTTTGATGAGAGTGTTTGACTAAATATCAGCATAAGACTCTAACTGCCTTCAGTCACTATATCATTAATAATCTAAGCTAATTAAACTTATCTTTTCTGAAATAAAAGAATACTACTTCCTCAGATCCAGTAGAATAGAAGCTTCTTGAAGGCAAGGACTTCTTTTGTTTTCATTGTATACCCAGTGCCTAGCATGAGATTGAAATATAGTGAATAGATGCTTTTTTTATCAAGCAAAAATTGAATTACATATCTTCCGTATCATTTTTCATAAAACATCACATGAGGCCTTTGGAGATATTTTCTTGATGCCTAACAGAGGCATAGAAAATGTTAAATTTTTAATTATCTGTTCAGCATCAAAAATTTATTATTAAAGTCAGGAATTAATACAGTATTGCTAATTAGAATAATATTAATAATGGTAATTGATCTATCTCATTGTCCCTTATTCCACCCCCTGTTCTTTTTCCTTTCAGTGGTGGCAGACTACTCCCATTCCTCCAAAATTATATGCTTTCTTTTCTCTTTGGACTTTTACATATACACGCACACCCTTTTCTCTGAATACAGTCCCACTTTCTCTTTCCCTTTCTGGAGCATACTTTTTTTTCAAGGCTCAGCATAATTGCCGTCTTGTCCATGAAGTTTCCCCTGATTCACCCAACTGAAGACATTTTCCTCCTTTCACAAATTCTCCTAGAACAATTTGTCTCATTTGTCTTGTCCTCCACCCCTATATATTGCAGTTTACTTTTCTATGTACAGTTTATGATTTTTACCATAGAACATAACTTCTTTAAAGTCAGCAACTGTATTATTTCTTAATCTTTGAATATACACTGCCTGGCACCCAATAGGCATTATGTGTTTGTGGAATCAACATTTCCCTAGGTAGTGCACTCATACCATGAGCTAAGATTAAAGCAGCAGATTTCATTTTTACTATTAGATTATAATATCCTTGAGTTTTAGGATGTCACTTAAACTTTGTATTTTCCCCCAGTATCAAACTCAATATTCTCATAGATGCTATGTTACCTGGTTTATGTGAATATTTCTTCCATCAGCATAGAATGCGATTTGTATTATTTATTTATTCATTATGTTAATTGTTATTTATTTATTATTATATTATTTATTTATCTCATTTATCTTTTCTAAACAATTCTTTACTGATGATGGTACTTAAATTATTTTTAGTATTAAAGTGAATTAAAATGTATTTTGGAATGTTTGCAGTACAATAGAACCGTTTTCTGGTATTAGAAAGCAATCTGGCAAGAGTTAATGGTTGAGTCATATTGTCTAGGCATTTGATAGCTGTTTACCTCAGTAAAAAATAAGAAAGGGAAAAGATAAGATATGGTTAAGAAAAAGGAAAGGAGCCAGATATCTAGAGTGAACTAAGATTAGAGCAAAGAAATTGGCGAATATTAAACTATCTTCAAAATTAAACATTAAGAATCATCATACAAAGGAGTCCATCCTTTTGAAGATGAATGTGGTGGTTCTTAAAGCTAAAGAAAATCAATCCACAGGTAAAGGGAGAACACAACAGGACTCAGGGCAGGAAAGATCATGAAAGCTAAGAAGACAAACAAAGGTTATAAAAATCAGACAGTGATTATGATGATGATGATAATGATGATGATGATGATGATGATGATGATGATGACATTTCTATAACACTTCACATTTTGCAAAAATGATAAACACATATTCTTTCACTTCTTCCTCAGACCAACCTCACAATATAGGTGATGCTTTTGTTACCTTCATTTTATTTATGAGATAGCTAAAAGAGTAAGAAATTAAGTGATTTCTCTGGGATTATATAGCTACTAACCTGCTATTTGAAGTTGAATTTGGACTCCAGATACAAAGTTCTATTGACTATACCATCTAGCAGCCTCTGAAAGAACCTCTTCAAGTTTCATTTTCCTTATATTTGAAAGGAAGAAATTAGATAGGGTGACCTTTAAATCAAGCTCCACATTCTATACTTCTATGCTATCCAGAATCAGCTAATGAGTGTGAACTCAGGGCCATTAAGGAAAGACTAATTGACTTTGTTTACCTGGTGTTCTGGTATAATATTTTTTTTATGATTGGATTAGCTCATGTCAAATCTACAGGATAAACTCTTTAAAAGACAGCCCTGACTGAATTCAGGATTCATACAACAAGGTCTTAATGACAGGGGAGCAAATTTGACTATGTCATTTTCCTCACCTTCCCCCACACCCACCCCACTCTTCTATACTGGGGTAACACTATATATGATTAGATAAAAAAGAACTTTATATTTGTTATGGAAATTGTTACAAGCACAGGGTTTAAAGGAAGATTTTCTAGGCTTCAAATAAATTTAGTGTCCTCTGTACATTGATTTCTTTTTCTGAGATGTATTAGATCATATATAATGGAATGGACTGAAGTCTCACTAACTTCAGTTAGGACAGCTGAAAATATGCTAATTTATTAAATAAACACTGATTGATACAAGGAATCCCTAAACTGGGTATGATTATTCTCTATCTAATTTAAGCAATAAAATCCAATCTACAATATGTTATTTCAAATTAAAATGAGGAAATGAGACTAGGAAAAATACAATGATAAATAGCCTATAACCTTTATTATATGAAGCTGGGTGTGTTTGTGGATGTGGGCTTTTTTTTCCCTAGCACATAAAATCCTGTATGAGTAGTGTCTAACAGAATCCTTCTGACAGCTGTCACTGAAAATTAAAGGTCCACAACAACCTTCTCCCTGTTTATTTCATTAGTCCTGACATGGTTCAGAGAAGATTAAGTCTGATAATGGAAACCCACGATTATGACAACTTTGTTAAATCTTGTTCATCCATGTAATGGAAATGCACTTCAAACGAATGCCAAGAGAGGTGTTCAGGCTGTGAGGTGGCTTCCAGGATTGGTATATCAAGCCAAAATTGTTATTGTGTTGTCTCAATTCATGATTATTTACATCTATGCCACAAGCTCTCTTCAGCCCTGGAATATAAAGAAAAGAAAAACGTGGTACTTTTAAAGGTGTTTGTCTTTACAAACTGAAGATCAGTATCCATTTATTAACTTAGTAGTAGCAACTGATAATATTGTCTTTATATTCTCTCCTTCCAGCAATGCAGATCACAATCCTTCCATGACTTCTCATCATCATTTTATACATTTGTTATCCATAGCTATCCATGTCATTCCCTCAGATTAAAGCTGAGAGAGGCAGACAGGCAGACAGACAGACAGAGAGGGTATTTGTTGTTCTTCTTTCAATAACAACCTACTTCCTTTGTTACATCTCTTGTGGAAATCTCTTTTGGCAATACCCTATACTATTATACTTACCCCATACCATTCTCTTTTTTTTTCCAGTCAGCTTCAATGTCCTGGTAAATAGAGGACTGGGAATGAAGTTATACTGTCATTAACGTCCTGTGTCATGAGGACAAGTTTTATGACCATAGAATTTCAGAGTCAGAGTCACCATCATCAGTCATCTGATTACAAAGCAGGAATCTCCTCCATGATATTTCTGATAAGTGTATTGTGAACATATCTCAACACTTTAACAGCATGGTTAGCACCTTCTACTTGGATATTTCAATTTTGGGCAGAAACAATTGTTAGAAACTCTGGTTCCTGGAAACATTCATTCATTGGGCGTGAGTTTGCTTTCTTAAGTCAAACTGAATGAGTTTATTCTTTTTTTCTAAACAATGTCCTTCAAGTAGAGAGAAAGAAGAATCTTCCCAACATAAGACACAGAGCTCAAAGAGGCATTAGAGATAATATATTCCAACACCCTCATGGGAAATCTAATCCATATTCTCCCCTAAATCATTTCCCCTCTATAGGCATTGGTTCTCTGATTTATAAAATGAAAGTGGTATAAGTGAATTCTATAATCCTTTCTAGATATCATATACATTTTAAATTTTATTTTATTTTTCACTTAAAGAGTTTATTTTCTATCCATTCTATTTCCATCATGAGGGGAAAAGAAAAAGAGAACAAAATTAATTTGTAACTAATTACATAATTTAAGAAATTTTTTAGTTATCCTTTTTAAAAAAAGCATGTCTCTGTATTTTCACTTTATCATAATAGCCATATTTGATAATTCTGTAATTCTATTCTTCATTATACCTTTTTTGACTTTATTGTGTACAATATGTTTTCATTCCCTTCAAATTGCTGCATAAAAGTGATATATGTTTAATTTGTGCAAAATCTCTTGAGGACCCTACCAGTGCCCCTGAAATTTCCTTGGATGGTATAGTAGGAAGAGAATCAGCACAGGAATAAGCAAATTCCCTCTGTTTGAGGACTAGCATTGCCACCTAATTTGAGGCCTCTCAGGCCCTTGCATTTTTCATCAGTAAACTGAAAGGAACAGACTCAGTAATTTCCCAAATGTCTTCCAGACCTCAAATGCCATGTTTTAAGTCTACCCCAGCCCTTACGGGTTTATATTTCAGACCTTCACATTTTGTAATACTCTGATTATAACTTGGTTATCTATGGTGGAACAAGCAATCAAAGGAAGACTTCATAAGTAGAACTTATGTTTCCTTGTCCCTTGACACATTCCCTCTTTGAGTCATGATTAAATCTAGGAAGGTATCGATTGACCTAGAAAAATGTGTATAGACTTTAAGCAGCTACATTTCCATATTTGTTGAAACTATTGCTTTGTCCCAAAACTCAGTTGCCCTGTTTATAGGCGCATTTTTCTGGGCGGTAACAGAAATGGTCCAAATTTCTTAACTGAATGTAAGCTTCAATATGTTACAATTGAATTAAATTTTTGGAATTCTGTATATGAAAGTTTCTGTATACACATATGCGTATATGTGTGCACGTGTATGGGTTAACATAGATATTTCTATAAATGGACAAAATAAATAAATGAGATTATATGTGTATTTATACATTGCTATAAATAGATGGATAGATAAATAGATATGTATATCTATCACTCTACTTCTCTCTATATAGGTGTAGATATAGATAAAAAGATCTGTTTTTTTGTTTGTGTATGTGTGTGTGTGTGTGTGTTTGAGAGAGACAGAGAGAGAGACAGAGAGAAACAGAGATGGAGATGGAGAAACAGACACACAGAGAGAGATATCTATTGTCATGAGAGGCAGCATGATGTACTATGTAGAATTCAAGATTAGGAAGAGTAGGGAATAAGCACTCATGGAGCATTTAATATGTGCCAGGCATTTTACTATGTGATTTATAAATATTATGTTATTTAATCCTGACAAATCCCTGTGAGGTAGGTGCTGTTATTATCCCTGTTATACAGTTGAAGAAAGTGAGGCAAATAAAAGTTATATGACTTGCCTAGAGTCACACAACTATCAGGTTTCTGGAATCAGATTTGAGCTGAGTTCTTTCTGATCTTGAGCTGATATGATCTTTGAATCAGAAAGTTTTAAAAACAAATCCTTCCTGGTGGCACATTTCCTGTAATCTTTGCTACTGGGGAGTATAAGGCTGATGAATCTCTTCAGGTTCTGGAGTTCTGAAATTAAGGCGATTGGTTGTTCACATTAATTCTACCACAGATACAAGGATTCAGGAGGAAGCAGGGGCCTCTAGACTTTTTAGGAAAAAACAGAGTCAAACAAAGGAAGTAAAATTTGATGACCAAAACTGGAATTGGGTTTATGTTGACTGCTGCAGTTGCAACCAGGATAAGATAGGGATAATCAGTCTCTAAATGAATAATGTTAGTACAAATAAGGAATAATAATATAAACAATATTAGTGATAAACCCGCTTCCAATCCTTATTATGTGATCCTTAATTTATTTCATATTATTTGAATATGAACATAATTCAAGATTGGTTGTGATCTATTAGTAGCAAGAGTTCCCATACTGATTATATCACATGCAATAAGTAAACAAACAAATAAATAAATAAGACACACACATGATATAGGTAGATCAATAAATAGATACATAGAAATGTTACACAGCTGGGTGGATAACCATAGTGATGGTGCATCAGCATGTGTATTTTAAAGAGATATTGAAAATGGAAAATACCCTAGACCGGGCAGGGAAATTGCAGCCTCAAAGGCACCTCTGGCTTTCCAATGCCTCAACTTCAGCCCTTTGACTGACTCCAAACTTCTCAGAATAAAAGGGAGATTTCTTCTGTGAAGTTTAGAGTCAGGCAAAAGATGGCACTTGAGGACCCAGAGGGTCATGTGTGGCCTAGAGACTGTGTGTTCCCCACCCCAAGTTGAGTTAAGTAGGAAAAGAAAGACTGGATTATTTGGGGGGTATTATATTTTCGATGATCTCAAACTTAACTCTAAAACAAAACACATATTTTAATGAACAAAAATGTGCTTTTAGTAATGGTTAATGGCTACAATAATATCACAACTTTTGTGTGTTATATTTGTACTAAACATAGCAATAATCATTAACTAGGTGAAATAGTGAATAGAGCACTGGACCTAGAGTCAGGAATGTCTTCTTTTGTATTACTCTGATTCAGGAAAAAAAATGCATATTATACTTGTTTTTTTTCCTTTATCATAAATTTAAATTGCTTTCCTATAATTTGCCTTCATTGTTCAAATGAATCACTTACTATATGTGTCACTTTGGGCCATTCATGTTCCCCTTTTGTTCTTCTATTTCTTCATCTGTAAAAGAAGAATGTTCAATTAGGTGCCTTCTCATTTCCCTTCTGGCTGTGAATCTATAATCTAATCTTTCCTCATTTAAAGAGTTCTTCAGACAGCTTAATAAAGTGATCATGCCCTTTCATCAATTGTTTCATGCTTCCAGGTTCCAAAGATACTTGTGAACTACTTTGCTTTCCCTACACTTCAGGTATATTGGGAATACATGTAGATCATAAAACATTATAGAAGATACGATTATGTTTGTTATCAGCATTGGTGATAACATTGGTTGGGTCAATTATCATATAGAATTAAAATGATCATTACCTATCTGATTACTGTCTTTAATACGTTTTTGTTTTTGCTTAAGTCATTTTTCTGTTGTGTTCAATTCCTCCCCCCCCTTTTTTTTTGGCTGAGATACTGGAGTGGTTTACCATTTCCTTCTCCAACTCATTTTACAGATGAGGAACCAAGAACACAGGAATAAATGATTTGCCCGGGGTCATACAGTTAGTAAGTTTTTGATATCAGGTTTGACCTCCCAAAGACATATTTTACTAATTTTAGGCCTGGCATTCTAGCCACTGTACCACTTAACTGCCTTTTGTAATTTGCTACAAACTTTCAATTAAACAAATAAACAAAATTGTTTTGTACTCTTTGTAAACACCATAAAATGAGAAAAAAATTACTTTCTTTTAGTCTGATATAAGCTACAGAAATCTTTTTAAAAATAATTTTGGGTATTTTTCCAGGAATGAGGGGAAAGGAGGGACTCATTATTCAGTTGCAGTATAGGCATGAGATATAACTACTGACTAGTTTGAATCAAGCCCAAATAAAAGAATTTTATCTATGATGAAAAGACTGATTAATGATAATTTAATGAAGTTTTTAAAATTATGGGTCAATTGAGCATTTTTTTCCTTATTGGATTTTTATTGCAAATTGGAAAGAATAATCAAAATGACTTAGGATAATTAAAGCTGAATATTCCATAAAAGCATACTATCATTCATTTGCGGAGCTACTCCTCTTGAATTTTTTTCTCCTTTTAATTTTCTCCTAATGATCAATTGTCTATATCAGCAAAGAAGAGCCCTGATACTTAGCGACTTATAAGACCAATCAAAGATTTGTAATCTGACTTCACTGAATCTGTTTTCACCCAAAGCAAGTAATTAAATTAATGTTATCCATGACCCTGAAAGGACTTTCTGTTGAGTGAGAGACTTCTCACTGGCCTAGAGGGATATTAAATTAATCACTAATAACCTAAGGTCACCACATTATTATTTTAAAAATGGATCCCATTTAGGGCGTGCAGTAGACATGTATATTTTAAGCTAGTTGACCTAAAAAGTTGTAACCTGCTATGAGTTATTATGACCCCTTCTTAGAAATGGACGATGTGGAGGAAATTGTGTAAACAAATATGAAAGCAGGCATATGCTTTTAAGATTAAACACATTTTTTTTCCTAAAAAAGAAAGTTCAGAGACAAGAGTAGGCCAAAATAATAGGTTTTTTTTGCAATATCAGAATATATTATTATTAAAATGTTAAATTAAGATAAAGTATAGTACTTGACAAGATATTTTCATTCTTTTGTTTTTGTTATCTTGAAGGAGAAAAATATAATTCTATTTTGCTATTTCCACTAACAATTGCACATTTTCACTCATTTATGCTTTCATTATTTTTGTACTACAGACTACAATTCACCATTTCATAAGATTTCATAGATGAAATTTCTTCTTTTTTATCCCCTAAGCAATGTTACTACAGCTTAAGGTTTGATGACATAGCATGCCTACCTTCT
Source organism: Pseudocheirus occidentalis (assembly GCA_028646575.1). Lineage (NCBI taxonomy): Eukaryota > Metazoa > Chordata > Mammalia > Diprotodontia > Pseudocheiridae > Pseudocheirus > Pseudocheirus occidentalis. The sequence continues at coordinate 90,308,769 of CM053596.1, read as the reverse complement.
GCTCTTGAACATGCATGTTTGTGTGTGTGTGTGTGTGTGCAGTTGTGTGTACATACTCATGTATGAAAACATAATTATGGCAATCTGTTTGGTGGTGAACCTTCATGTTTTTAATTAAAGGAGTCCTTCTTTAGTTCCTTACTAAATGTTTTCCAGGAGGGCAGGATCAATAAGAATTGATGTTCCTATGGAATCAGCCTTCACAGAGTCAATTGTCAATCACAGGTAATTATGAGGGAGCAGGGAGAATTTAGTGCCAGAACTATTCAGTAATTATGAAATTTCTCTTAAATGATTGATTTAGTTTTTATATGGATATCTAATGCACAAGATAGTTGGTTAAATAGCCATGACTTGCAACTTTTGTGTGGTCAACACACATGTACATCCTTCAAAGAAGGAATTCAAAGGAAAAAATGAATGGTAGTCTTTTCTTCCATACATACATACACATCTTAATAAATGCATGTATATGTATATTATATATGTGTGTGCACACATGTATAAACATATACATGAACACACATATACATAAAAATTCTCCTTGGATTAAAGACTAGGAAGAACTATATACATAGATATAGATATATGCATGCATGACACATATATATTTATATGTATGTTTATAAACACGTTTATATGCAAGACTATCTTATTGGATCCCAGAATTATTAAAGTACAAGAAACATGAAAGATAATTCATATATAAACTACAATAACTAATACCTGGATGGGAGTACCTTTTATATTAAGCCTAACAAGTAGTCATCTAGTCTCTGCTTAAAGGTCTTCAGTGATAGGACACTTGTTACCATAGGGAAAATAGAATGCGGCTTCTCAGACTGGAGTTTCTTCTCAAGCTCTTTCCATCAAAAAGGAGGGGCAAATAAAAGGTAACCAGATGAGGAATATTGAAAGGGTAATCATTGCAATAGGGTGAGGACTTGTGATGTGTTTCTACTGACTGGATTTGATTAAGTCCAGAACAATGCATTTCACAAATGGTGTAAAATACCTATTCAGAACTACTTTAAGACAAATAATTAAGTGATAATTTAACTAATTTTTATATTACTGTGAATTGAGATTCTTTTAGTGATTCATTTATTATAAATTGAAAAGGAAGGATCTGAATTACAAAGGAATGTTAAAACTATAACTTCCATAAAAATGAGTCACTTAAAAATAACTTTCCACTGATTTTAGCAGTTTTATTTTTCTTTAATTTTGTCCCGGTGGGTACAGTTTCCCAGAGAAGATTCAGTAGCCTTTCTAACATTCAAGGGCTTTGTGAGAACACTAAAGGAAATATGATTATATCAGTTTTATAAAATATTCTATTCTCTGTTCTTCCAACCACTAATCATATGTGTGGAGACAGGTCATTCAGACTTTCTGGTCAACAGTTTCTTCAACAGTAAAGTTAAGCTTAATCTTTTAAATTTTATATTTCATATTCTGATGTTCTGAAGTCTAATATTCCATGTCTCATGTTTTATTTTATATGTTACAGTCTTTCTCATTTTTTATATATTATTGTCCATTTTATCTCTGTCTAAAATTGTGTTCTTTTTTTCCTCCCTAAAGCATGACCCTTTACAATATCAAAGCAGATAACTTTTGGCATGGAGCCTTTACCCCAATTCAAACTTTATTCTAGAACATCATTAGTAATACATCACTGAATATCCCCAGTCATAGGTCTTCCTCACTGCAATGATTCCAGTGGCTAGATGGTGCAGTGAATAGAGCAATGGCCCTGGAGTGAGAAGGGCTTGAGTTCAAGTCCAGACTCAAACACTTAACACTTACTAATTGTGGGACCTTGGGGAAGTCACTTAGCCCTAATTGCTCTGCCCTCTCCCTCCAAAAAGGAAACAAGCAAACAAAAAAGAACTCAGTGACTAAGCAATTACCTTCAAATAAAATCAGCAACTAATATCAGATATCTACCAGACACTGATTTTGTATCTGGATTTTAGCTTGGGTTATATCTGGATTTGAGTCCTGATAGTTTTATTAACTTTCTGTGTGGTGGTGGTCAAAGCACTAGGACTTCATTTTCCTCATCTATCACAGTAGACTGATAGACTTGTCTATATTATCTTAAAACTGTAAAATGCAATGTTTCCTATATCATAGTAGAATATAGGGGGTCTAACTTAAGGTCCTAGCTGTTGAACTTATTGTGTGAGGTAATAAGGAAGAAATACATGAAAAACTAAAACAACAATGAGCTAAGTGTTAATAAATCCATGTAAGAGAAATTAAAAGGTGTCCTATGGTTAACTGCCAGATAAGTGGTATAGATAATGAATGCTGACTTTAGAAGAGCGAGATGTCACTGTGAACTGTAATTTTCTTAGAAGCTTTCCTTAATACAGTGTTGAATTTGCAATAAGTAGAAAGGATAGGATTTGGCCAGAAAAGAAAGAGAAGGAAAACCATTTCATGGGAAAGAAATGTCATGGAGACCTGAACAGAAAATTGTGTGATTTTCAGCTATATTAAGAGACCCCTGTAAAAGAGGTAAAACCAATTAACCCATAAAATACAGATCTTGCCCTTTATCAAACCAATATCTTAACTCATCATATCTCACACATATGTGTGTGCATGTATGTATGCATATGTGTGCATATACATATGCCGCTCTTATCTGGGAAACTAACTGTTATCTTTGCATACAGTCTTAAGTAGTGTTTTTATCTAAAGCAAGTGTTGGCTAAATGGCTTTCTTGCTAAATACACACCTGCACACACACATACACACAAAGGTATGTGCACACACACATGCACTCACATACACATCTCAATATACTTATGTAGCATTATATATCTAGATCCAGAAATAATTTCAGGTGTTAAGTCTTCCATTTTATTGGTAAGGAACTGGAGACTTGGAAAAATAAAGGGACTTGCTTAATTAAAGTCACAGAAGTAGTCCTCTGATTCCAAATGTAGCAAATGTTCACAATATCATGTTATTGCCCACCAATATAAGTGTATTCACACAATGCCAATACGATATCATAGTTCAAGTGAGAGACCATTGGACCTGAAGTGGCCCTCAAATTCTCTCCCTGGGTAGAAAATTACTTTATAAAATTACTTTGCCACTGATAACTTTTTTCTCCATCTTTAAAAATGAAGCAATAATATCAACTTCTATTTATCACACAGGGTTGTTAGAAAATATCTTTGAAAATCCCAAACTGCTGCATTATATCCTTCATCATTTTGTTCCTCTTACTCTGGTCTCTTTGATGTTAATATTTCCCCATTGATACAACTACCATTGCTTCTTGGCCTAGGTTCTTAATGTATTTCATAATTATTCCATAGACAATGTATTGTAAGGATTACAATTCTTCCTCTGATTTTGTTTTAGCACTTGAGGGGAATTCTATGGCATAGTGGATTGATTGCTGGTTCAGAGTAACTAACAAACAAACAAATAAACAAAAACACACCTGGGTTCATTTCAACTGGTTCTATAACCCTAAGAACTTATATTCTCAACGACAACTCTCTAAGATTTTAAATTGATCAGTTACTGATCTGCTTCGGTAGCTGTATCATACTATAGAACCTCCTGACAACCAGAAAATCAAAGGTAGGTTTAAAACACGAAGGCAGGAAAGTTAAGAAGAAAGTATAAGAAGTTCAGAAAAAAGGAAGAGAAAAGAAAAAAAATCTTAACCATATTTTTTTGGTTGCTTCTCATGCTATATCACTGGCACATGCCCTTTTCCAATGGATATATTTCATATACCTTCTTTACAAATATCATTAGGGGTTTATTGCAACCTATTTATACTCAAGAGGAGTCTTTCCAGTTTTATTTCCGTTACCTATAATCTTTATTCTTTAAGCAGATGGTTTTCTATTACTAAAAGTTATATAAAATTTAAGAATATTGGTAACAATAAGATTGTGTTTTGTGGTACTCAATAGTTTAGGATTTTGAAAGTGCTGTGCAATTGTTGAGGACTAGGTGTTGGGACCTGAAAGTAGAGACATGTAGGTGCTGCCCAAATGAATTTGACCCAAGCCCTTTTTCAATCAAAGTAAAAACAAAGTTGGGGTGGCTAAGTGGTACGGTGAGTAGAGCACTGGCGCTGGAGTCAAGAGGACTTGAGTTCAACTCCAATAATAAGCATATTATACCTAACACTTACTAGCTATGTGACCTTGGGCAAGTCACTTAACCCTAATTGCCCTGTGCTCTCCCCTCCAAAAAGCAAATAAATAAATGAAAGAGTGAATGAATGAATGAATTAACGTGAGTTAAAATCCAAGGTAGTCACAATTCTAAAAATCCACCAATGTCAGCCCCTTAATGGAGCAATATAAGTCTTTTATATAGAAAAAAAAATTGTCAGAAGGATCTAGGAGTGGACAAATAGTCTGGGGGCCTAGAGAAGTGTTCTAGGGAGGATCTTCATGGGAGTGCCCAGTAGGCTGGGGTGACTAGAGGTGGAACACCAGGGACCTGCACTAAGAGAATAGGGTTAGATAGGATCAAGGGTAGGAAGTAGCCAGGGTTAACAAGACAATGGAAGCCTCAGCAACAGAGAATTAGGAGACTGGGCATAGGCCAAAATGAAAGACTAGTTGAAAGGGTTACCAGGATGCCTCAGGCAAAGATCAGACACTCTGACCATAAGGGGAAATTTAAGGAGCTTTCCAAGTCTGCATTTCCAGAGCCTGCTTCAGGATGACCCACCCCCCACTTCCTCCCTCCCCATTGTTAGTTTCTCAAATGTAATCCAGTCTGTTCTGGTCCTTTTTCTCAATACATACTACTTCACATGGTGATCTCATCAGCTCTTTGAGAGTCAAGGATCTTTTCTGTGCCAATGAGTCTAAAACCTATTTATCCCTAACCTCTGTTGACCTCCAGTCTAATATCTCCAATTACCTACTGTCTCAAACTGGATGTCCTATAGATAACAATTCAGCATCTCCAAAACTGTATTTATTATCTTTCTTCTAAGCCCTGCTACTGAAGAGGTTGCCCAAAGCGGGTCAGGGTTTGCCTGAGACCCCAAAATACCAACACGCCAGATCCTGCTGAAAGAATTCCACTCAAGTCTTCTTAGCCAAAGAAAAAGTAAAGTTTATTGAAAGATATGGGATAGACTCTTACAGAGCAAGTCTCTGCTAAACTATTCTAAGGTGCTCTCACCTAGACCAAGTCTCTGCCAAGCCATTCCACGGCACTCTCACAAAAATGGAGGGAAGATAGGGTCTTATATACAGAGGAGTCTAGGGGTGGTTCAGAGGAGGAGCCGGGGAAGGATCTTCAGGAGGAGCCAATGAGATTTGACTCCAGAAATGAGTTTGGGGAGGTACTTCAAGTGGAGTTAATGACAATTAGACTTGAAGAGGTTTCCCAGAGTATGTACCTCAAAGATTCAAGGAAAGCTCAAAAGGGGGGGTCCCCAGAGCCTACACCTCATCACAACCATCCTAAAGTACCCTAACTGCTTCCAAGTACTCCACATCTTTCCAATACTGCAGACCTATAACCTGTACATTATGCCAACCTTCTTACTCTCAAACTCCTCCCTTTCCCATGTCCAATCTGTTGCCAAGGACTTTCAGTTTCACCTTCACAGTACCTCTTATACATGCCTGCTTCTCTCCTCTGACACTGCCACTACCTTGGTACAGGTTCTTAACTTCTTATGTCTAAATTCTTTCACTAGTTGGTTGCTTGGTTTACTTTCCACAAGAATTTCATCGCTATAATGCAGCTTATATCTCATTTTGCCCCTGGACTATTTAGTACAATTCAGTGGTTCTTTATCAACTCCTGGATCAAACATAAAGTCCTCTGTTTGCTATCCAAAACCCTTCATAACCTAGCCTTTTCCCCATTTACTAACTGTTATACTAACCTCAGCCCCAATTGCATATGCTATGTGATCCAATAAGACTGGCTTCCTTACCATTATTCAGATAGCATGCACTATCTCCTGACTTGAGAAATTTTCTCTGGCTGTCTCTCATGCAAAACATTCTCTCTCTCCTTATCCCTGTCTCCTGGCTTCCTTCATATCCCAGATAAAATCCCACCTTAAAAGAAGTCTTTCCCAGTCTCTCTTAATTATAGTGTTTCCCTTTGTTGCTTATTTCCTATTCATTCTATATAAAACTTGTTTGTCCTTAGTTGTTTGAATATGGTTTCACATGTTAAATTAGGAGTTCCTTGAGAACAAGAATTATGTTTTGCCTTGGTGTCTCCATTGCTTAGCACAGTGCCTGGCACATACTAGGTGCTTAATGCATATTTATCTGCTTATCTCTTCAAGCCTCAATGTGAATGGGGGGGAGAGTTTATTGTCTGTCTGTAACCTGTGGTGACTAAAAATTCCAAGAGACATTGTTTCTGGGTAATTTAATCATTTTATTAATAAAACCAGCATCTCTTAATAAAGAGATGGTCTTTTAGCAGTCTCTCTTAGACCTCATAGTGGTGAGCTTACAATTGATATACCCTTTGAAGAGTAGGTGTACCTGACAGGTGCCAAACAAGTCTAATTGGTTCACACAAGGTGAGGTAGACTATATTAAAATTAGGGTATTGGTGTCCATGACTTGGGTTAACCAAATTTTGGTCAAAGAGCCATCAATTTTCATAATCATGTGCCCTGACAAAAGAGAGAATCAGCATTATCCCAAACCTGCCTGAACAAACACACTGAGCAGGAATATACTCATTAGCTCAAAATTATAATTTCTTTTACTGTCTGAATACATATTGGCCTAGAGAGGTTTCATACATTTGGTGGTTTCTGAATGAGAAAGAAGAAAAGGGGGAAAATTTTGGCCCTGATAAAATGAGTACCTATTAAATACAAGAGAGAAATATTCATTTCTCACAAAGCTGCATCTAACTTATATACACACGCAAACTGTATGTGTGTGTATGTGTTGTATATTCATACATACACATATACACACACATGCATATATACTAATGTGTGTATGTGTGTATATATGAATGCATGCATGTATGAATTGATTAATGGGATATCTGCTAATGTCCATCGGAATACATAACACAGTTTGAGTTAGACTAATCTCTTTCAAAATATTCTACGTGTAGTGGCAACACTATTTACAGAAAGGGTTTAGACTTGGAAATAAGAAACTTGAACTTGATCCCCAGTTCTTATACTGGCAAATCATCTAACTTCTCCCATATATAACACCCTTATTTATTTAATGGATGTTTGTATTACATACTCACAAGGCTATTGTCGGGAAAAGGTTGCACAAACCTTAAACTACTGTTAAAATATGAGTTATTTATAAAGAGTTATGATGGATTTTACTGAGCAGGATACCAGAACTTTATGCAATTTATATATTGTCACTTTTGAATAGAGTATTTTTTTTAAAAAAGACAATAATAGGGATTTTTCTTTCACTATGATGCTGAGAAAAACTTATCCCATGCAAATAGGGAAAATCTTTGCAGAATATTGGTCTTTGTTAAATGTCATGCTTGAAATCAGCACTAAAAATCTTTGAAAAAAAAGTTATTTTGACCACAGCTACATATGTTGGAAGGCTTTATCATATGGAGTGGAACAATAACCAATTAAATGTTTACCTATGAAAAATAAGTCTTACTGAGGAGACAAAATGATAGAAAATATATGGAATTAAAGCTCAGAAAACCTAGAGATCTAGTACTAGTCCCAAGATTGACTAAAATTGTGATCTACATAGGGCATTTTATCTATCTAGGCTTCTGTTCCCCTGTTTTTAAAATTAGTGGTTTAATTAAATGATTTCTGAGGTTATTATGGGAAGTAAAAAGAATACTACATTTTGAGTTGTAGGATATGAACTCAAATCCAGCCTCTCTCATTTATTTCCTCCAGCCCCTTGGACAAGTCATTTTATGTCTCTGGATCTTATTTTTTTCATCTGTAAAATGAGAGTGTAAATTCTAATATCCCTTTACATTTTAAATCTATGGCGTTATGTCCTATGATCTTATGATTTCCTCTCCCCCAATAAGATCATGTAGTCATACCTTTCAGCAGGGTATATACAGTGTGCTCACTAAATGTCTTTCACACACCAGTGCATGAACATTTCAGGTAGAAGGTATGATTAAACAGCAGAAGTGTATACTATAGAATAAATGATGACAAAGTGGTAATATTGATTACTTGTAACCAGAAGGATGACACTGCTGGGTACTTAAAATTAAGAATCACAACAAAGCTACCTTGACCTTACCTCAGCATCAGGAACCAATTCAAAATTAATTGGATCTGTCATTGAGAGAGAGCTTTCAAGTATGTGATAGTTGATTTATTGCCATATTTAAGAAGGCAAGCAGTGAACCAAGTTCATCCTGCTGTGGGCTGCTATGGATGTTTATCTGACCATATGCTTATTTGAAAATGAACTTCACAGAACAATTTAACGTTTCCCTTAACCTTTGTTGGATTTGAGGTTGGACTTTCTAATTTAGTGTGTGTAGGCACTGCCTGTGGATGGTTCTCATGGTCTAGGCTCCTGCCAGGGTGCTAGGGAGATTGCATGAACTTGCTACAGGATAATATTGCAACCACCATTAGCATTCCCATCATTCTTAGCTTGGTCCAAATATCTCTTGCTTACAAGCTCCTAAAGCAGCGGTTCTCAACCTGTGGGTTTTGTTCAATTTAAATACATCCTGCATATCAGATATTTACATTACGATTCATAAGAGCAGCAAAATTACTGTTATAAAGTAGCAATGAAAATGATTTTATGGTTGGGGTTCACCACAACATGAGGAACTGTATTAAAGGGTCGCAGCATTAGGAAGGTTGAGAAACTCTGTGACCTACAGGGTATGAGAGAGGTGTACAATACCTATTGAAACCAATTCAACTTAATCGACATTTATTCACAGAATCTCAGTATTAGGAGATGTCTCAGAGACTAGCTAGTCAAACCAAGATTAGTATTGTAATAGGTTTCAATAGCCTGTGCTTAATACATCAAGAAGCTTCATAGCATATCATAGCTTATAACCTTTCTGAGGGGACACATATGACACAGTGGAATCCCAATGGGGATATCTCACAGTAATCTACCAATTCTCCATAGCTGTATACCTCTGACTCTTAGAGGTCTTCTCTGTCCAACTTACTTTTCCTACTACTAAAACATTCAACTCAGCCATAGTAGTGCAAAGGGCCAATGGCATAGCATTGAAATTAGCTTCCCCTGGTTTCCCTGCTTTTATTTACTGTTTACAGGAATCATAGATTTGGCAGGATCCTTTGTACTTTTTAAAGCTATTGATAATATCTGAATTTTTCACAGTTCCAATGGTGACATACCTACTTCATAAGCTATTTGACTGTGAAAACAACTTTCAAAAAATATATCTTCTAGAGCTTCTATTTCTTGAGAAATTGAAACAAGATGCTCAATAAAGGATTGTTTTGTGTTCAATTCCATTCAATGAAATAGACACAATTTCTCTCAAGAGAAATATAGACATATTTAACAAGAATTTACCAACACATATACTTAGGGGAATTTCTATCTTATTTTTACAAAGCACAAATGTCTCCAAAATAACTTCTATAAAATATTCAAGTGTGGAGAGATAAATAGATAGATAGATAGATAGAGACAGAGAGACAGAGAGACAGAGAGAGACAGAGACAGAGGCAGAGAGAGAGACAGAGACAGAGAAAGGGAGAGAGAGAGAGAAACAGAGAGACAGAGAGAGATGTAGAGACAGAGACAGAGACCAAAAAGATACAGGGACAGGACAATTTCAACTCAAAATGTCTAAAATGCATTATTAAAATATATTTTCTTTGACCTTAATCATCTAGGCATAAAGTTACAAGGAGAGGTATAAGAAAAGATGCTTTCATCCTGTTATCCTGCCAATTCTCAGAGGGTACCAGAGAAGAGGGTGACTAGGTGGCACCATGAATAGAGCACTGCCTCTGGAGTCAGGAGGACCTGAGGTCAAATCCAGCCTCAGACACTTAACAGTTACTACCCAGGGGACCTTGGGCAAGTTACAACCCCAATGGCCCCTCCAAAACACACACACAAAAGAGAGTACCAGAGAAAGAGAGATGCAGACATATAGAAGACAGAAACAAACTTACAAAAGAACATAGTGAGACATACAGACAAACCTGCATCTGAATCTGTCCAGAAAAAATTTAACTACTGATGTTAAATTCTGATGTGGATATAATAAAAGAGAAAATACTATAAAGCTCTTCCATATGTATATGGAATATGTATGTATGGAATATGAATATGTATATACATGCATGTATATGTATGTGTGTATATATGTTATATGTGTGTTGGAGGGGGTTGTTTTTTTTTTTTTGGAGTGGGGAAGGCAAGACAATTGGGGTTAAGTAACTCACCCAAGGTCACATGGCTAGTTTTTTGGGTTAAGTGTCTGAGTCTGGATTTAAACTCAGGTCCTCCTGACTCCAGGTCCAGTGCTCTATTCTCTATTCACTGTGCCACCTAGCTTCCCCCTATATTTATACATACATACATACATACATACATGCATATGTGCATACATGCGCATATGTATGTATTTATGTAAAACCTATGTAATAAATTAGATGACATGTTAAATCTGGAGTCTGGAAGACCTAAGTTCAAAGGAGACCTCAGGCACTGACTAGCATGTGACTCTGGGCAAGTCATTTCACCTCCGTTTGCCTCAGATTTCTCATTTGTGAAGTTGGGATAATTGTGCTTACCTTCCAGGGTTGTTGTGAAGATCAAACAAAACAATAATTGGGAAGCAATTGCTAAACCTTAATGTGTTATATAAATACTAGTTGATTTTATCATAATCACTATAGTTATATAAACTTATTATCTCTAGGCTAGAACTTGCATTTTATTCATGACCCCCTTTTCCTTATAACTAATTCAAGCCAAGTTCAATTACACATCTATTACATGTTTCCTTACCTCTTGAAAAGTACTTTATAGTCTACTACTCCATAATCCCTAAGATTGGAACAAAGCAAACAAACATCACATTGTTCACATATCAGATTCTATATTACATCTGTGGGTTATTGGCACAAAAGACCTTATGTCTTTTAAAATTAATGGAACAAGAGGATTATGGGAAGATAGTGGAGTAGGTCAGAAAATTCCAAGCTCTCAAGATTTTCCCCCACAAAAGAGTTAAAATAACACTTTAGGGTGAACAAAATGGGAGCAGAGATAAATAAGATTAGGAGCACAACTGAGATCTTTCTGGGATAATTAGAGAAGATCTGAAGAAAACTCCCAGGACTAGATTTGGTGTCATGAAGAGTAGGCACCTCCAGGTTAGGTTTGTTTTTTTAACAACAAGCTTGGACAAATCCTGGGGTTAGTTGGTTTGACAGGCTGCCTTGGCCCCAGTCATTGAAACTTTTACTCCCAGATAGAGAGGGGAATTAGGCATTTGAGCCCAGAAAGATGTAGGGAACCCATGCTGATAAGGAGCACCAGACCCAGCTGTACTGTGAAGAGCAGCAAGGCAAGAAGGAACCAGTACACACCCAGTGAGTGCAAAAGCAGTGGGGCAGAAAGCCCCTAACTGTGGGCACTTATTGGACATTGGAGGTTTGGCTTTTATTCTACGCTTAAGGGAAGAACTGATGGTCTGGGGCAAGAGGTACCAATTCCCACACCCCAGAACTAGGGGAAATTAGAAAAATTAAGCTATTACCACCAAAAAAATATGCACAGGTAAAGGAGAAAGAATCCAATCATAAGGAATAGAGATGATTGTGTTTCATTTTAAGAGGAGGATATTAATATAAAGAAATCCCCAAACAGTAACATCAAATGGACAACTGCACAAAAAGAATTCATAGAAGATCTTTAAAAAGACTTTAAAAATCAAATGACAGAGATGGACAAAAAACTAAAAAAAGAAAATAAGAATGATAAAAAAACCCCAAGAAGATTATGAAAGGAAAGTCAACCAATTAGAAAAGGATATTCAGTATCTTAAGGAAGAAAATGAAAATTTGAAAGTTAGAATCAGGCAAAATGAAGCCAAAAAATTATAAGAGATTTAGGAATACTTAAACAAAATATGCATGATGAAAAAAAATAGAAGAGAAAGTGAAAAATAAGAAAAACAACATATTTGGAGAATATATCAAGAAAAGAAAATATAAAAATAAATCCCTACAACTGAAAGTAATGAAAAAATTAACCTTGATACAATAATACAAGAAATAGTTAAAGAAAATTGTCATGAAGTATTAGAACAAGGGAAGAGGGAGTAGAAATAGGAAAAAAATCTATCAATGACCAATTAAAATAAATCCTATGAGGAAAACTCACAGAAATATCATAGTCAAATTCCAAAACCCCTACCTCAAAGATAAAAATATTAAAAGTTTCAAGATTAAAAAAATAAATATGGTGCTACTACAATTCGACTAACACAAGACCTAGTAGCAGAGACATTAAAGAACCATAAATAATGGAACATAATATATTGGAGGGCAAAAGATCTGGAGTTCCAGCTGAAAATATCATACCCCACAAAGTTAAGTATTATCCTGAAGAGTGAGAAAATAGACATTTGAAAAAGTCTCCAATTTTCAAGAATTTGTCTTAAAAGAACTTTAACTTAATATAAAATTAGACATATAAGAACCAAGAGAAATGAAAAGTACATACCAAAGAATGATTATAAGGAATTCCTAAGGACAGACTGTTTACTTTATATAAATATATAAAATGTAAATATATGTCTAAGATTCTTATTAATAATTGGGTAGCTCATAAGAAAGATTGGGGTAAAACTGAGTATGATATGAATTTTAAAAGTAAAATCTTTTAGGAACAGGTAGAAAGAGTAATCATTTTATACAAATGAGGTACAAGAGCAAGAACTGATGTAGATGTATTAGATGGGGAAGGAAGTCTGGCATTTCTGGTAACCTACTATTTTATCAGGAATGGGTTTAAAAGGGATAGGAATACACACACACACACACATATATACACACACATATATGTGTGTTTATGAGTATACACAAACACATGTGAATGAATTAATATAAAAGTATTCTTAATTCAGAAGAAATAAAATGGTAGGGGTATAGGGAGGGAGGAGAGGATAAGGAAGGGATCTTGAGAGGAGAGGAGGAGAGAATAGATAAAAGGGGGTATAGAAGGGTGTTTAGATTTATGGGAATAGGAGGATAGTGGAAGAATTCTTGGAGGGGGATAGGCAAGCAATAGAAAGGCAAGGTAGTTGGCAGAGGAGACAGGAGGGATAGAAAACAAGAAATACAAATGAACATAAAAATTAAGGTCGGGTGTAGAACATGTTTAGAAAAATATATGTCTCTATATGTAGAAATATATGTATGTGTGTGCATATATGTATGTATGTATTTATGTATATGTATACGTGTGTATACACACATACACATATACATATACATATACATATATATGGCTGTGTGTATATATATGTATATATGTATATATGTATATATGTGTGTGTGTATATATATATATATATATATATATATATATATATATATATATGGCTCTCTCTATCTCTCTCTCTTTCTCTATGGATATATATCTAACATATCTAAATTTTATTTTAGCCTTCTGGGGTGGTACGTGTGTGGGAGACAAACAAATGATAGAGTAAAAAAAGTGCAAAACAGGGAACAAAAAATTCACAAGAAAGTAAAGATGGACAATTCTCAACATGAGTATTATTTATCATACAGACATTCTTGAAATGAAAATTTGTTACATACCTAGAATCCTCTCGTGTTGTGCTATGCACAGGGCATGCTATTTTTTTTTCTTATTTTGTGTTAAAGTTCCAATATTTAAGTTTATGATATGTTTTTGCTTCTTTTCTCTATTCTGTATTTGTATTCTTGCATGAGTCTAGAATAAAAAAATTAAAAATAGATAACTTATGAATTTTAAAAAATATTACCCTGTAGCATAGCCAAGATGGCAGCGTACAAGCAGCAAAGTTTTGCAGCTTGCATACAGCCACCTTAAATATTCAGAAAATACGACTCTAAACGAATTTTAGGGGTCCAAAACTCACAAAAATAAAGAAAACACATCTCTGGCTGAAGGCAGCTCAGCAGGTGGGGCTCATTGCAACAGGCTAGGAGCCGAGGCCATCCCAACTGGGGCTTGGCCCCAGAGTGTTCGAGAAGCCGCAGCTGGAATCTACAGTACAGTGGATTTATGGCACCTGGCAAAATCTCCACATTTATCAAGATAGAAGAAATAAGGCTAACAGAAAGGTCAGTGGAATTCAATCTAAATTTTTTGAGAAAAAAGTTGTCTGGCCAAACTGCCCCCAAGGCAAGAAAGCAGCCCAACACCACTGCTTCAGAGCCCATGGCCTGTGCAAAGCAGTGGGGCCAAAGCAATTGATCAAAGACCAAGGGCTCTTGCGTTGAGTGGCCGACATTTGGATCATGGTCTTGGGTGGTGGTCCTGGGGTGTGCTTTCAGCAAGCCAAAGCTGGTGGGGGTTGCAGCACCCCCTCATAGCTCCAGCAGCTGTGAAAAACCCCAGAGATTTGGGACAGGGCTTTCCTGCCTAGAAGCAGAGTTCCACAGAGCTAAAACATAAAGCAATTAATTGACTGGCCAACTGTAAAGTCAATGAGCAGTAGATTCCTGAGAGAATGCTACTGTGAACAGCTTTTAAGATTTGGATTACACAGTATTAGTGAAAACACTCTATTTATTCCATTACAAATCTTTATTCAGTACAATGTTCACAGTTTCAACAGTTCACAATATT
>CM053596.1:90266817-90293431 GCA_028646575.1 Pseudocheirus occidentalis | reverse complement strand
TATATATATATGCATATGTATATACATATATACACACACAGACATATGTGTGTGTGCCATCAACTTTATTCTGAATTGTAGAGGGAAAATGCTTTTGTTTCTTTACTTTTTTCAGGCCTATGTGTTAACATATGTCACAATGCTAACTTTAGGCCCCTGTGTACAGATTAAGGCTATCAGTAGCCTAGGCCAGAATAAGAAATTTTCTAAAAATTTCCTATTTCAAAACCAATTTTCCTATCCAGGTTTTGACTTAGACTTAGTAAACTCTTTACATAGGACAGAGTTTTAAAACAAACTCTTTTCAACTTTGAAATTCCCATCCTGGGGACATGGCATTTTGCTTAATAAATGTATATCTAATATTACCCACTTTATCAGGGTAACTCAATTTATACCATATTTTTTCTTCTAAATTACTAGAAAAAAATCTAGTAAAATAGCATTCTAAACAATAAAAAATGCATTCACATTAATATATATGTGTGTATAATCATAAACTCAGATGTCATCTTACTATAGTATCTATACCCTTCATATCCACCCATCCAATTATGGAACCATAATTAAATCAATATTGCCATTATCACTATAAAGGGTGTACAAATCTGCAGCCGTATAACTTCATTCATGATCATCTCAAAGCAAAATACCACACCCTGACAAATACTCCCCTATGTTTGTTTTCACCTTATTCATATATAAGACCCTTAGAAGAAGAGAATAACTATGTTTTTATATTTTATTCCTAGTAATTATCATATTACCAACCCAAGGAAGGGGTAACTAGATGGCTCAGTGAATAGAACTCGGAGCTAAGACTCAAGTAGACCTAAATTCCAATCCAGTCTCAGGCACATAATAGCTATGTCACTCTAGCCAAATCATTTAAACTCTCTTTGTCTTAATCCACTGAAGAACTCAATGGGAAACTAATCTGGTATGTTTGCAAAGAAAATTCCATGGACAGTGTGGTCCATAGGGTAATGAAGAGTTGAACATGATTGAACAACAGCTCTCTAATAAGTGTGAAATAAATAATTTTTCATTATTCATTTACTCATCTGTTTTAGACATATACCTAGTTTTCCCCTCATAATTGATTATCGGTCACACAAAATGAATAATCGTTACTAAGAAAAATTTAGGAAAAGCTAATTTGAATTTTGCAGGATATTCTTGAAATATAATATTATATTAAATATAGATAATTCTGGCTTATATAAGAACTTGAATAAACCCTAAAATAACCATTTTTCTGTGAAATTGTGATGTTTTTTATTCCTCTTTTCAATGAAATGTCACTGTAGTAGAAATGGTTTTTAATCTGGGGTGCAACATGTAATATACATTTTAAAATAATAGGTGCTCTGGTGACCTAGCATTCTAATGGCCATATTCTTAATGTAACCTTCCCAGTGCTGCAATGCCTAAGGAGCATAAGTCTTTGAAGCCTATTAAGTAACATCTGACACTTCAGTTTTAGAGCTACCACTTCCCCCTGGCAGAAAGAATCTGAGGAGGATTTCAAAAAAGTTACAGCTGAATCAGGAAAACTGAGCAAAATAGCAAACAGCATTGAATTTTTTAAAAGTTAAATGAAGGAAATACTCGCCCATTACTTTTAGAAGGTATGTAGGGTGAAACTGAAGGTCTGGATTTTACTGTTATAAACTTCTGTGCAAAACAAAGGATGGAAGGAAGGATAAAAGGAAGAATGGAAGGAAGGAAGGAAGGATGGAAGGAAAAGAGGGAGGTTAGAGAATAGAGGTCAAAACTAGATTTTTTCCAACTAAATTGCTAGAAAAATTCTAGCAAATTAACATTCTAAACACTAAACATGTATTTATACGTGTGTCTGTGTCTATGTCTGTGTTTATAATCATATAAAGAGATGTACACTCATGGTCCTGTCAAAGAGTTTATTGCCCCAGAAAAGAAGGAACTTATCACTATCTGTTTCAGATGGACACATGTCCTGCCCCCATCTCACTTCCTTGGCTTTTTTGAAGACTCAGATTGAATTTTCACATTCTACAAGAGATTTGTACTCAACTCTGTGGTAGAAAATAATGTGGAAGGAACTCTATATATTTTCAAAATGCTATTGATGGACAGTTACTGGAAACTGCAAACCTTTGAATAAGCTTTGGTAGAAATGTTTCATATTTCATATATGCACAGGATCTGAGGAAGAACACAGAACAAATATTCTCATGAGAACTTTGCCAACAGAATTTTTCTATTATGGCTTTAGGTTATTATTCATCTAATATGAAATTGAGAAGAAATTTAGACTTCTGGGTAAAAACACTCATGTCAGTAATTTGGTCTCTCTGAATAAAAAAAGATTTGTTATAAGACTTTAACATGGGTACATTTTAAATTATGTGATTATAGAGCAGTTAAATCTCATATGTATGGGGCGGCTAGATGGCACAGTCAATAGAGCACTGGCCTTGGAGTCAGAAGGACTTGAGTTCAAATCCGACCTCAGACATTCTTCCCAAAAACTAGCCGTGTGACCTTGGGCAAGCCACTTAACCCCAATTGCTCTCCAAAAAGAAACATTTTTTTTAAATTAAAAAATTAAAAATAAAAAAATTAAATCTCATATGTGACCTTGTATAAGTTAAATGATCAATCACAGATTTGTAAATATGGGGGAGAAAGGGATCTTAGAAGTTGTCAAATTCAATTATCTTAATTTATAGGGGAGGAAAGTGAAGGCCAGAGAAGCTAATTAAGTCCCTGATTCAGGGTCACATAGTATGTCTGAGGTAGGTTTTTAACGTAGGCCTCCATGATTTTGATTGAAGTGTTCTATCCATCTATACCACACTATAGAAACGAAATCATATATTGGGAGAAAAGTTGGGGACTTAAAATCAGAAAATCTGCATTGGGAGATAAAGTCCATCATTCACCAGTAATATGACCCTCTCACTCTCAGGTTATTCATTTATGAAAAGGGTGCAGTGATATTTATACTACACATCTCCAAGGAAAGAAAGACATGTTTTTATTTGTAAGGCACTGTAGAATATTATCAATAATGATTAATATTTAAATAGAGAGCATATATGTTACATACATGCTATTAATAATAATTATTGTATTTGGTGTTAGAAAAAAAACATAAATCATATCTCAGAAAATTCCAGAGTCCAAACTCTTTCATTGACATTCAATACTATTCAAAAATAACCCCAAAATACTTTTCAAAATTGTCATTTATGTTTAAAAATCTTCAAAATTCTGTATCTTCAACTAGCCCTTCTCGCATCAGTTTGCCCTTACTGAATAACATGTTTGGTTTTTTTCTTTATTTCCTGTTTGCTTTTTTATGACACTCTTGAGTCTTGTACTTGAAGATCTAATTTTCTGTTGAGCTCTGGTCTTTTCATCTGAAAGGTTTGGAAGTCCCTGAATTCACTGAATGTCCATCACATCCACTAAAAGATTATGTTCAGTTTCACTGGGTAGTTGATCCTTTGTTTTAACCCAAGCTCCTTTCCCTTACAGAATATCATATTCTAATTCCTCCAATCTTTTCAAATAGAAACTGCAGAACCTTGCATTATACTGACTGTGGTTGCATGATATTAAATTTTTTTCTTTCTGGCTGCTTACAATATTTTCTCCTTGACCTTATAATTCTGGAATTGGCTGCAATATTCCTTGGTGTTTTCAATTGGATATCTCTTTCATGAGGTAATTGTTTGATTTTTTTTCATGATTGTTTTCCAATGTTTCTAGAACCTCTGGACAGTTTTCCTTGATGATTTCTTTCTTTTCTTTTCTTTCATTTTTGTGAGCAATTGGCTTTAAATGACTTGCTCAAAGTCACATGGCTAGTCAGTGTGTCAAGAATCTGAGGCTGAATTTGAACTTAGGTCTTCTTGACTCCAGGGTTGGTGCTCTATTCACTGTGTCACCTAGCTGCCCTCCTTGATGATTTCTTAAAAGATATTGTCTGAGCTCTTTTTTTGATCATGGATTTCAGGTAGACCAATAATTTTTAAATTATCTCTCCTGGGTCTGTTTTCAAGATGACTTGTTTTTATAATGAGGTATTTTGTTTTCTTCCATTCTTTTGACTAATTCTTGATAGCTTATAGAGACATTAGCTTCCACTTAACTAGTTCTAATTTTTAACACATTGTTTTCTTCAATTAGCTGTTTTCTTAAATCTCCTTTTCTCATTTGGTCCATTTTAATTTTTAACAAGTTCTTTGATTAGTTTTTGCACCTCCTGTTACATTTGCTTAATTCTACTTTTTAAGGAACTGTTTTCTTCAGTGTACCTTTTTCGCCTTTAACCAATTGTTTTTTAAGTACTCATTTTCTACAGTCAATATTCGTCCTTCCTTCTCCAATTTCTTGACACTCTCTTGCATGCATTTCATTTCAGGTAGCCAAAAGTAGCACTGGTACTTGTGGCTGCAGGAAAACAGAGGCCCATACTAGGTAGAGACCAAAGCACACTCCAGGAGTCCAGTGAATATACCTTTCCCAGGATAATGCCTGAAAAGTTGTAGGCCCAAAGAACAGGCTCTGAAAACAGCAACACAAAAAGCCTGAAACTTGACATGGTGTTTCCTCATACCCAAATAGGCAAAGCCCAAATTTAACAAACAATTCAATTTAAGAAATAGACTAGTAAAGTGAATAAACAAATGTAATGGTAATTGGAATTTAAATATCTTTCCTACCCCTTAATAAGTATAAGGGAATTTGAAGATCTCACCTGATTTGAAGATATACCCTGCCCCCTAATAAGTTGAATGTAATCATGGAGTCTGTGGTAGGAGGAGTTTGCTGAAGGGTGAAGGAGAATCACAAGTAGCTGGGGGGGTCACAGTGGGAGGAGAGGACACATTAGAGAGAGACAGGCTTGTGAGTAAATGTTGGTGTTGGCTCCCTACTGTGACAGTTAGGCTTGTGTTTGATTGTGGGAAGTCTAAAGGATGTTGTGGCTCTCTGCTACATTGTGGTGCATTAACTTCTATGTTGCTGTGATGGATGTGGTTTTCTGGTGTCTGAATAAAAGTTTTGCTTCTATCTTCTTTATGGAGAGTCTGTTATATTCTGTTATCCATCACTATGAAGGCATATTTATAGTGACCACTGACTGTGAAAAGTTGATAAAAAGCTACTATGGTGGCAGAGAAGACGAAGACATAAATTGAAAAGACAACAATGTGAACACAGTTACAAGCAATGTCACAAAAGAAAACGCAAGTGGGATCCAAGTCCATCAAGAGTGTAAAGGTAATGGAATTTGAATATCCCCCTGTATTGGCTTGGTTTTGGGGTTTAGTGTTGAAACCCAGAGCTTGTGAATCCCCCTTGTGGGATGGACTTGTAGAAGTGAAGTGAGGGCTGAACTGGGAGAATCTGGTGCTGTGGATTTAGAGAGAGGCCCAAGAAGAGAGAAGCCCAGCACAGGTGGTCAGAAGGACTTTGGGGGAGCAGTATCATGGAGGCAAAAAGAGAGGAGAATTTCCAGGGGCCAGAGTTGCTGAGAGAAAGACTGCTGAGAGCCAGTTGGAGTAGCCCAGGACCTTTGAGAACTGCTACCCAGAGCTGCCAAGTTCTGAAGAGGCATGGCTATGATGCCAATATTTTGTCTGTCTGTTTTTATGTTGTTTTGCCAAATTCCTCTGCTGGTGAAGACAGTACTGCTGTTGCAGAGGTCCTGGAACCTTGCTGTTGATTCAGAAGCCCTGAATGAGGATTTTCTCATTATATGTTTACAGAAATACTGGAAGAGGGTTTTGATGAGGTTTTTAAGGGTTCAGGGACTGTTTTGAAAGCAGAGAGTGAATTAATGAGGACACTAGAAATGTATATTGTGGCTTTGTTAAGCTTTGTCTCCCCAGGAACAGAGATTGCTGAGAACTTGCTTCCTTTCAAGATGAAGGAAGGACTTTTCCTTGGTTTTTCAATGTTGTGAGGATATCTTAACTTTGTTGTAACTTTAGGGTGGATGGCTTTTTTTTTGCTCTATTTTCCCTTTTGAGAGACTGCTTAGATGATATTGTAATTCATTTGTGTTTCAGGGATGGGAAACTTTTGAATTTCTTTTGGCCTCTGTGACTGTTGAAATGAATGTACTTAGTTTATGACTGGAAACTAATCTGTATTTGAGGAGAGAGATTTTGACTAACTAAATGAATATACTGTCCAGGGGTGGACTAGTATTTGGATTGAATAAAGAACTTACTTCCTAAATGCATGAGCTACACTGTATTTTGATTTTCTCTGTTCTGTGAATGTTTTGCCTTAATCTGTCACTGAATCAATGGAGTTTTCTGTGCTGGTGTACCGAACCTTGGAAATTGCCTTTGCTTGGCATTACAAAATGTTAATGAATAAAATAGGAATGGTAAAGGAAATTTAATACAATAACTAACAATTTCATAAAAGAAGCACCAATATGTAAGAAAATAACACCTGAAAAAAAGCATTAGCCTAATGGTAAAAGAGGTAGAAATGTTCACTGAAGAAAATAATTTCCTAATAATTAGAACTGGGCAAGTAGAAATTAACGATACCATGAGGCTTCAAAAAAACTAAAGCAAAGTCAAAAGAACATAAAGACTAGACATCTTGTATCAAGAAATTGTAGAGGATAACTTCCCAAATATCTCAGACGTAGAGGGTAAAATGGAAATTGAATGAATCCAACAATCACCTCCTAAAAGAGATCCTCAAAAAAAACTCATGTGAATATGATGACAAACTTTTAGAACTCCCGCTTCAAGGAACAAAATATTGGAAGCATTCAGAAAGAAACAATTCAAACTTTGAGGAGACATAGTTAGGATTACATAAGATTTAGTAGTTTCCATATTAAAGGTGTGCAGCACTTTGACTATGATATTATGGAAGGCAAAGGACTACAAATTATAATCCCAAATCACCTATCCAGCAAAACTGGATATAATCTTTTGGGGGAGGGGCAAATGGATATTTAATTAAATAAAGAACTTCTCATCATTCCTGATTTAAACACACACAGACACACACACACACACAAACAGCTGAATAGAAAATCTGACATGCGAGCACAAGACTCAAGAGAACCATAAACAGAAAAACATGAAAGAGTCATTATAAGGGACTCAAAAAACTATTTGTATTCTTATATGGGAAGATGATACATGTAACTTCTAGGAACTTTATTGTTCTTAGGAAAGTTAGGTGGATTCTACATAGATGAAGGGCAAGGGTATGAGATGATTATGTTGGGTGAGAAAGAAGGATGCACTAAGAGTAGGGAGAAAAGTAGAGTGGAGGAAATTTTCTCACATAAAACGGCATACTAGAAAGAACATTATAGTGGAGGAGAAAATGGTGGGGAGGGGGAAGGAGAGGTGACCAACAATATTTTAACCTATATTACTGAAACTGTTTCAAACAAGAAAGAGTACATATGTATGTATGCATGCATGCATGTGTGTATGTATGCATGCATGTGTATGCATACACACACTCAGTTGGGTGTGGAAATCTATCTTATCATATCTTACCAAAAAAGGTAAATAGGAGGGGGAAGGAATAAGAGATTTGATTGGGGAGTAGGAGGGAGGGACAATTCAGGGAAGCAGTGATCAGAATCAAAATAGACTTTTGGGGAGGAAGAGACTGAAAAGAGAGAGCAGTTGATGAACAGGAAACAAATTGGATGGATGAAAAAAACAGTTAATAATCAAAATGGTGAATGTCAACGGCATGTATATAAACAATAATATTTAAATCTTCTCTTTCATGTGGTAACCAAGAATTAGAAAGTGAAGTGATCTGAATACGTTGTGGCATATGATTGTGATGGATTGCTGTTGTGCTGTAAGAAGCAGCATAATTTCAGAAGAACATGGCAGTATTATATGAACTGATGCAAAGTAGTGAGAAAAGTCAGATCATTGTGCACAGTAAAGGCAATGCTGTAATGACAGTCAAATGAGAAATACTTGTCTATTCTGTTCAGCTCAATGATCCAAGACAATTGCAAATAATTGATGATAAAATGCCATCTACCTACAGAAAGAGAAAACTGATGAACTCATTGCAAATTGAAGTATAATCACTTCCCTTTATTTTATATTTACTTTGACTTTTTGCAAAATGGCTAATAATAAAATGTGTTTTTCATTATTTCAGATGTGTAATTAATGATTTATTGTTTGCTTTCTCTTTGGATGGGGAAAGACAGGAAAAGAGCAAGAGAATTTGGAAAGCAAAATATTCAAAAATGCATGTAAAAACAAATAATTAGAAAAATGATAAAAGTAGTACCTTGAGGGCAGAGACTCTTACTTTTCTATTTGTATCCCTAGCATTTAGTATGTGATTTTAAAAATTATTTCATGCATCCATTTGAACATTTTACAATGAGCCAATATTGCTGTCATTCTGTATCTCACAACATTCTCTTCTTCCATTTCTTTGAAATGATTTTCCTTCTATGCTTGACTTGTGTTGCTTCCACCTCCACTATCTCTTAGAAACCCTAGTTTCCTTCAGAAAAGACTTCAACACCACTAATGTCCATCCCCATTGCCTTTATTTAGTACATACAATTTATGTTTATTTATATTCTCTTCCCTCAATAGAACATAAGCATATTAAAGGCAGACTTGTTTTTTTTTAATATTTCTGTTTCTTAAGACTATAGCACAATTCCTAGTGCAAAGAACGTATTTGATAAGTAATTATTGATTAATTACTTGGATAGCTCCAAATATTCAGTAAATGTCTCATATAAAGTCAAAATATGAATCTTTGAGACTCCTCCGTAGCGTTCTTTGTTCTGCCATAGAGTGCCATCAAAAGCAAGTCTAATATCTCTCCCATGACAAATCCCTCAAGTACTTGAAAATAGCTATCATGTCCTCCTTAAATCTGCTCAGAAGCCACAGTTCTTTCAACTAGTCATCATATGGCATAATCTCAAAACACTTCACCATTCTCTTTACCATTCCCTGATTGCTTTCCTGCTCATCAATGCCCGCTTAAAATGTGACAATGAAAATTCAACAATATACTGTAGGTATCATGTGACCAGGCCAGAGTATCTTAAACTATCTTCACACTCATTCTCTATGCATCACCTCTTTTAGCATAAGCTAAATTAGAGCTAAAATTTAAGCTACCTTGCCAAACTCTCAACTCAAATCGAATTGGCAGTTTGCTCAAACCCCAAGATATTTTTTTTTCCTCCCTAATACTTTCCTCCTCCACAAGATGTCTCTGGAAGTAATTGTGGAAACTTGTGTAAAGCATTTGTGTTTATCCTTATTAAGTTTAATCTTACTGGACATAATTTACCACAAGAGCTGATTCAGATTTTTTATTTGGCTCTTTGGTCTGTTATCTATTAGATCCTCTATGCAGCTTAGCTTTCTGTCACTTACAGATTCGAAAAGCATACCACTTAGGCCTTCCTCCAAGTACTTAACAGAAATTCTGAATATCCTGGGACAAAGAAGATGTCCATCCTATTTCACATTAACCCATCAATGGTTACTTTTTGGGACCAGGGATTCACTCACTTCTGAATTGAACAAGCTATTTTATTATTGAGCACACATGATCCCATTGTGTATACAAGGAGATTCTGAAAAAAAAATTCTTCACTGAAATTTAAGCATACTATATATTCGGAATTACCTTCCTTCACTTATATACTTACTCTGTTTCCAAAGAAAAATATAATTAGCCTAAAATGAATTATTCAAGATGAAACTATGTTAGCCCTTAGCAATCAATATTTCCCGTTCAAACACCCTTAAAATGTCCCTCTACTAATCTGGAGTCTCCTCTCCTACTTCCACCCCACCAGATATGAAATTAAACTCACCATCCTAGTTTTTCTTCAAAGTTTATACATGTGCCCTTCCTGTCTTATATGGCACTTCTCATATTCTTCACAATCTTTTGAAGATCACTTAAAGTGGCTGAGCAATTATATCTTTTGGCCCTTCTAGTAATTTCAGTACTCAGTGTTTCCAAGGCTGTTGACAAAAAAAATCTTTGAGAACCAGATTATCTTTTGCCATATCTTTATTTATATTGCATTTTAATTCCTGATTAACCATCTTCCCCCTGCCCTCCTCAGTCCAAAGATCATTTTCTTTGGCAGATAAAACAGAAACAAAGTATGAGTTGTGCCATTACTCATTATCATCATCTCATCTAGTCTGAACAGCAGTCTTATACTTTCTTTGATCTCCTTCCTACCTAAATACATAATTTAAAAATCTCTTTCATTTTCCTTAGACTCAAACCAGCTCATTCTAACATGTACTGTTGCTAGTACTTTATCACAGGTCCATGTCATACTTTAATATTGATTCTCTTTTTCCTGTACCAAACCTGTATTTTTGTTTATTTATTTTTTATTTGTTGGTTTACGTCATTGATTTCTACAAGATTTTGAGTTACAAATTTACTCCCCATCTTTCCCGTACCTACCACCCCAAAATAGCAATCCCACTGTATATCCCACCCACAAATCTGCTCTCCCACATCCTCCCCCGTTACCGCTTGGCTTTCTGGAAGGGTAAGATGGATCTCCCTATCCCAGTGCCTGTATAACTTATTTCCCAGTTTCATGTAAATAATAATAATTAATAATGATTATAATTAGTTATTTGTCATTTGATTTTAGAACTTAAATTCTGGATTCTTTCCATTTATCCTTTGTCAACCACCACCACTGGAAAGTCAGATAATTCAATACAGGCTGTACATGTGTGGTTAGTAGTTTAATAATATCTTAATTTCTCATAAAGTCATTTGCTTCCATTTGCTCCACTCTAATTTTGAAGGAATTATTCTCTTCAGAATGCTTTTGAGATTCTTTTGCCATCTGGCAAATTTGACTTTTTAAGGCATTCTTCTCCTCATTGGCTTTTTGGGCCTCCTTTGTCATTTGAGTTAGTCTGTTTTTAAGGTGTTATTTTCTTCAGTCAGATTGTTGACTCTTTTCATGATTTTCTTGCATCATTCTCATTTCTCTTCTCAATTTTTCCCCCACTTCTCTTATTTGATTTTCAAAATCCTTCTTAATCTAATCTATGGCTTGTAGGCAGTCTACATGTTTCTTGAAAGCTTTTGGTGTGGGACTTCTGACTATGTTGTCTTCCTCCAATTCTATGCTTTGGTCCTTTTTGACCCCCCAAAAATAATCTAAGGTTGCTGGGTTTGCTTTGCTTTCTTTGCCTATTCATGTTGCCAGTCAATTACTTGGCTTTTGGGCTCAGTAGTAAAACTCTGCTTTCAGAGGGTGGAACTCTCTCAAATTGCTTGGTTTTTCACAGTTGTCAGAGCTATTAGGAGGCTGCCATTTTTGCACTGAAAACGCGCCTCAGGACCAATACCCAAGAAGGTGATCTGATCCAGGCAGCTCAAGGAAAGGGGCCTTAGCCTCTGAATGATCAGTTGCCATCCCTGAAATCTGCAGGCCAGGAACTTCTGAAGCAGCCATGTGAAGGTGGCTGCAGGGCCTCTGCTTCAGACTGCTTCTAGCTCTGGAGGTGATTTGGCCAGACCATCTCCCCCAAATTTAGCTGAATTCTACTGACCTTTTCCCTCTGTCTTTGGCTCTTGTGGGTTGGTGATTCTGGAAACCACCACAGCTGTTGATGATGTGCTCTCCTGAACACTACAGCCTGGCTTCTACTGGAGGCACTGGGGCTGAAACCACGTGGGACTGGGCTCTGCTTCCAGAGTGCTGCAATGACCACCTGTCAGGCTGTCTTCAGTGGGAGATTTGCAGTCTGGAGCTCTAAAATTTTGTTAGAGTCCTATTTTATAGTTAGTTGAGGTGCTATTTGGGATAGCTGATGGAGTTCTCCTGTTTCTACACCACTGTCTTCCAGAGTACCTGCAAATCTGTATTTTTAACATTGACAGTAGTTCATAAATTCTTTATGCTTTCCATTTAATCTCTTAAGACTGGTTGCATTTTTTCTTTGTCAGAAAATTTGTGTTGTTAGAATTTAATTCCTCAGAGATTCCATTTCCCTTGGACCAAAATACCCTGCTGAATTTTGACTACAGAAGATGGCAGCATAGAAACAGCAACGTTTTGCAGCTCCCACACAGCCACCATAAATGCCCAGAAAATATGACTCTAAACAAATTTTAGGGCTCCCAAACTCACAAAAATATAGAAAACACATCTCTTGCTGAAGGCAGCTCAGCAGGTGGGTCTCAATGCAGCAGGCTGGGAGCCAAGGCCAGCCCAGTCCAGTACCCTGGGCAGGTCCTAGGGCAGTCGGGAAAAAGCCACAGCTTGAGTCTACAGGAGAGCAGATTGGAAGCACCTGGAACAATCTCCACATTTATCAAGCTAGGTGAAACAAGACTAAGAGAAAGGTCTGTGGATTTCAAGCTGAATTTGGGGGGAAAAAGCGGTCTGGCCAAACTGCCCCCAGGGCAAGAAAGCAGCCCAACACAGCTGCTTCAGATCTCCTTGCCTGTGGACAACAGGGGGGCCAAAGCAATTGATCAAAGGCCAAAGACTCTTGCATTGAGTGGCCTTGATCTGGATTGTGGTCTTTGGTGGTGGTCCTGGATGGTTTCAGCAAGCCAAAGCTAGTGGGGGCTGCAGCACCCCTCCTAATAACTCTGGCAGCTGGGAAAACCCTAGCAATTTGGGACAGAGCTTTCCCCCCTGGAAGCAGAGTTCCACAGAGCTAAAAAAAAATCAAGCAGTTATCTGACTGGCCAACGTGAGGAGAAGAAATCAAAGTAGGAACAGCAATAAAACTCTAAAATCCTTTTTGGGGGACAAAAAGGATCAAAGCATGGAATGAGAGGAAGAAAATACAGTCAGAACTCCTGCACCAAATGCTTCAAAAAACATGATGATTGTCTACAAGCCATAGATCAACTTGAAAAGGACTTTGAAAACCAAATAAGAGAAGTGGAGGGAAAATTGGAAAGAGAAAAGAGAATGATGCAAGAATCAACAACCTGACTGATGAGAATAAAACCTTAAAAAACAGATTAACCCAAATGTCAAAAGAGGCCCAAAAAGCCAATGAGGAGAGAAATGCCTTAAAAAACCAAATTTGCCAGATGGAAAAAGAATCCCGAAAGCATTCTGAAGAGAATAATTCATTCAGAATTAGAGTGGAGCAAGTGGAGGCAAATGACTTTATGAGAAACCAAGATACTATTAAACAGTTACAAACAAATCAAAAAATACAAAGCAATGTGAAATATCTCCTTGAAAAAAACCACTGACATGGAAAATAGATACAGGAGAGATAATTTGAAAATTATTGGTTTACCTGAAAACCATGACTGAAAAAAGAACTTGGAAAGCATCCTTCAAGAAATTCTCAAGGAAAATTGCCCCGATGTTTTAGCATCAGAGGACAAAATAGAACTTGAAAGAATTCACCAATCACCTCTTCAAAAAGATCCCCAAAAGAAAACTCCTAGAAATGTTATTGCCAGGTTCCAGAATACCCAGTTAAAGGAGAAAATATTGCAGGCTGTCAAGAGAAAACAATTTGAATGATGTGGAAAGACAATTAGGCTAATCCAGGTTCTGGCAGCTTCTACACTGAGGGTTCAAAGGACCGGGATAATGATATTCCAGAGATCAAGGGAGCTGGGATTAAAACCAAGAATCACCTACCCAGCAAAATTGAGTGTAATGTTCCAGGGGAAAATATGGTCATTCAATGATGTGAAGGACTTTCAAGCATTCTTGCTGAAAAAAACAGAACTGAACAGAAAATTTGACAACCAAACACAAAAAGCATGAGTAGGTAAACATTGGAAAGAAATCATAAGGAACTTATCAAAGGTGAAGTATTTACATGCCAACATGGAAAAATGATAACAGTAACTGATGAAACTTTTCTTACTATGAGGATAGGTGAAAGGAATACAAATGTATATTATGTATGCATATAAATTTATACAAATATATATGTATACTTACACATGTGTCTATATAGGAGGCTATATATGCATATGAATACATATCTGATCATGTGTATATGTGGGTACATAGAGGGTATAGGATCAATTGAATAGGAAGGGATGATACTTTAAAGGTAAAATTCTGAGGTAGGAGAGGACCAGAATGAGAGGAGACAGGGAGAGACAAAATGGGGTTAATCATCCCCTATAGAAGAGGCAAGGGATAACTGTTACAACTTTACTTTCATTTACTCTAATTGAATATGGCTTAGGGAAGAAATGACATAAACTCTTAACTGGGTATCATGCCACACAAGAGAATAGGGGGCATGGAGATGAGAGGTGGGTTGACAAAGGGGAGGCAGGGTTGACAGAGGGGAGGGCAGGGTTTGGGGGAGAGTTGCTGGAAGCCCACACTTCAGTAAAGGGACAGGGAAGAGAACAGAACAAGGGGGACAGAATAGGAAGGAGGGACATATGATCAGACTGTCACAATATGTCGACTGTGAAGATGTCCTGTGTAATTACACATGCACAGCCTGTATTGAATTGCTTGTCCTACCAGTGGGGGTGGGTGTCAAGGGAGGAACTGAAAGAATCTAGAATTTAAAGCTCTGCAATACATGCAAGTAGGGATTAAGATATACAGGGACTGGGGTAGGGAGACCCTCCCTGTACTACCAGAAAGTTAGAGAGATGTTGAAGGACGACATAAAAGAGAGCAGATCAGGTAGGGGCTTTACAGTGGGATTACTGTTTTGGGGTTGAGGGTAGGGGAAAGATGGGGAGAAAATTTGTATCTCAAAAATCTCATGGAAATGAATTATCTAAACAAGAAAACAAATTGAAAAATTTATATTGAAAAAATAAAAACAAAAAAATTTAAAAATGAATTTTGACTACAGAATATATAATGTATTTCTTAACAAAATCTAGCCTATGTCTCAGAATATGACTTTCTTTGTTGCCTTTCTCAATCATATATTTTAAGATGTAACATTGCCCTCAATTATTCCAATTATTTCTCCTCCATCAATTACTTGCTTACTGATCAGGAACAAGTTTAGTGTTTTCTCATCAGCTTTTTTGTTATAAAGAATGGGATTGGGGCGGCTAGGTGGCGCAGTGAGTAGAGCACCAGCCCTGGAGTCAGGAGTACCTGAGTTCAAGTCCGGCCTCAGACACTTAACACAAAAACTAGCCGTGTGACCTTGGGCAAGTCACTTAACCCCAACTGCCCTCCAAAAAGCAAAAAAAAAAAAAAAGAATGGGATTATCACTCAGGAAAATCAAGGATTTATTAGCTGTTCTCCTTTAGAAAGACAGAAAACTATAACAGCTGTCTATACAGTTAAATTCCCCATCATATCCACCATCATGCCTCTGTGCAAGGTGTGTATCATTTCTCAGATTCCTTACTTATATCATCATCCTTTCTAGATCATCAGCAGAATATACTTCTGACAACATTTTATATATATAAACATATAATAAACATATATATATATGTGTATGTGTCTGTGTGTGTGTCTCTGTGTGTGTGTCTGTGTGTCTGTGTGTGTGTGTCCGTGTGTGTATGTGTCTGTATATATGTATATATCTATTGAGCCTCACCCAAATATTTTCCACCGTGCTTCCTTACATTTGTTTAAGGATTTTCATATGTGACAGTATCCTCAATGTATAATTATGCTCCACTACTCTGTTTGTCTCTTCTTTTCCTTTAGGATAATCACCTTTTTTCATAGATATGTTATCATTGTAATTCCCATTTCTTAAATTCTAATTGGTTCCTATGAGGTTAAATTTGTTTCCTTACATTAGCATCTCTAGGTCATACCCAGGAAACTAGGTGGAAACATGGACAAAGTGCCAGGCTTAGAGCCAGAAAGACTTAAGTTCAAATCTGGTCATAGACAATCACTAACTCTGTGACCCTGGGCAAGACACTTTACTTTCTTTGCCTTGTAAAATGAGCTGGCAAAGGAAGTGAGAACCACTTCAGGTTCTTTGCCAAAGCAACCCTAAATGGGGTCATGAAGAGTCAGATAAAACTGAAAAGACTAAATCATAACAAAATATCACCTTGATTTTTGTAATGTTCATTTATATACATACATACATATATACATATATGTATGTATATACATATATATGTATAATTTATTTAAGTTATTTATATTTTGATAAATAGATCTGAGATTGGTTTATCTTTGTTTCTTTTCTTGGATAAATATCTTCTATGATTTCTTGGTTCTTCCCACTTATTCTTCCTTTGTTATTCTTACTCAACTTTTTAATTTTTTTTAATATAGCCTAGCTGATATGCATAGCTAGCAAGCAAGTATCCCTTGCATAAAAGTACCAGGACATAATTTTGAGGATGCCTCATGAAAAATCTCTTTGGCTCATGAGTTGACCTAGGAAACTTCAGTACTTTTCTGATTTTCTTTACCTCAAAGGGCCTTCCAGCAAAACTTTGACTAAAGAGTTTTTAACATTACCTATGAATTAAGTGATATAGAGGCATCCTGGTGTGTTACTTCTATTAATGTAAACCAACACATTCTTGGCAACCTATATTTTTAGAAATGTATTAAAGCTAGAAAAAATGTGTTTGAGTAACACAGGTATAGGAAAAAAATCCATTTTTAAGCCCGCGGAAAATTAAAAAAAAACCTTTCAAGTTTTCTCAACAGGAATTCTACCTTAGGATGCTACCATACATGGCTCAGGATAACTATAAGCTCATTTTTCCTTCCTCATCCCCTTGGACTTACATGGACCATATTCGTCACAGTAACATCAAAGGGCAAAGTCCAGGTTTATATTTCTCCATTATGGTTTCATATCTCACTGTTAATTTTTGCTCCTTCTCCGAGTCCTCATTCACATGGTTCCCTGCCATACTGATCTGTCTTCCATTTTGGCACCTTTTCATTCTGCTTTTGCTTTAGCATTTCTGTCTGGCACCAGCTGCTTCCCCCAGGGGGTCATGTGGATGTGGTGGCCTCCAAGTCTGTGTGTATCTCTGTTTCCATCTGCTACTGGCTCCCTTCCTCCAGGGGTCACACAAATGAATTACAATCCCCTCTCTGGGTCCACATGTGACACAAAGTCTGTTTCCATCTGTCACTGGCTGCTTTCCCCCAGGGGCTGCACAGATGCAGTTCTGTACTTTCTCCATGTCAATATGTAGCTTGATATTTTCATCTCCATCTGTTGCCAGCTCCTGGTTTCCAGGGTCCATGAAGATTCAGCATAGCCATCTCTAACATGTGGGTGTGCTTGTGCTTCTCCAGTTCAAGCCAGTTTTTTCCCTCCAGAGCTTCATGATTGGTCTTATCTTCAGCACCATTATATTTCCATGTCCATGAATGGCTTAGTTTCTTTGTCTCTCTTGTAAACAAATGTCTTTTCTTACCTTGAGCTGCTTTTAAATCAAGATGAAGGTAGTCATCTTTTGTATCTTCCTTCCTTTTGTACTTTATTTCATGATTTATATAACTGTCTTCTATAGGAATAACTCTTCTTTTGTTCTTAGGCTTCAAGTGTCTAATACTCTTACGATTATAACCATGGTTCTACAACATATCCAACAAGTGTTCTATCCAACTTTTGGCTTTGAGACTTATAAGGAATGAAAGTCCACTCTTTCTGAAGCATTTGGCATTTTAATAGATCTGACTGTTAACAAATTTTCCCTAACAAACGACCACTCTCTTCTCCCTTTTTGTTTTCACAATCTACTCTCAATTCTCCTCCTTTTTTAAGTCCTCCTGGTCTAGTTGATTAGCCCCAGGAATAGCTTACATATATGTTAGGACCCAAAGCATAGTTTTAACAGAAAGTTTCCATTTGTCACATTCATAATGTAGCTAAAGTTCAGACTCATACATATCTTATAATTCTTTTCTCAAAATGTGTAGAACTACAAATGGGATTAATGTGAGTGTGATGCCACCCACAGATAGAGATGGGAATAGAATTGTAAATTTTTCCACATGAAAGAGACTTGGGAGATCATTTCTAAAACTTAACATCTAAAAAGTGACACTTACCTTTTCTGTAAATCTAACTTTACCCGACTTGCCTATTTCTATCAATGGCACCACCATTCACCTAGTTATAGAGCTTCAAGACCTCTGTTTTACCTTTGGATCTTCTCTTTTATTCACCTCCCACACCCAATCATTTGCCAAGTCCTGTCAAATACATGTCTGCACAATCTATTTTATATGCCCCCTCATTTCCATTCACATTACCAACAGACTACCACATACCCTCATTAACATCTATTTGAAATGAAGTTATTGTCTTCTAGCTAATGGCTCTGTCTTAACTCTAGTCATTCCCTCCTTGAATACATCTTTTATATGGTAAAAGTTTTATCTTTCTTATTAAAAATCATATTAAAATGTTTCTCTCCTCAAAAAAAATGTTCATTTGCTCCCAAATAAGCTTGTTTAGTCAGGCTTTCAAGGTATTCCATAGGCAAGTGACCTGCTATTATCGACTTCCCCCATTCCCCCACTACATTTCAGTCTCAGTTCATATTACTCCTATTCAAATCAGACTTTTTTTTTACAAGAAATATTCCAGGAACAATTCATTGGTCATTTTTAACATCTGTCTGAAATGTGAGTATGTGTATTACTATTTGTATTTTCCTCTCTTCTTCCCTCTCCAAACTCACATGCAAACATATGGACAAGATACACGGACTATATATTGGTGGTCCATCTATGTGCATAAAATGTATCTGTCTCTATCGGTTCATACAAAAGCATTCATAAATAGCCATATATGAATTGTATGTGTGTATGTACACATGTATATGCATGCACACACAAATACCTGCACATGTACATGTATGAGAAATGCATTGTGTATCTACATCTGTAGATATTTATATAGAGATATGTAGAGAGATGTGCACAGATATACATATACACTCTATATTATATATGCATATACAGATATTCACATGTGTTTGTGTGTAAACATATGGAATTTCAAATTCACTACAGACAGAAGGATAGAGGCAAATTATTATTAATGCTTGACAATGGCTGATTTCATATCGATACTATTAAGCATGCACATTTTAGCCTACTTGTGATATGAAATAATTTCTAGTATTATCCCTAGAAGGCTATGACAGTAGGGGTCAAATTTTGCTACACACTTTCATTTTGGAAGCTCATGAGCATGGGCCCAGTGACTGAGAGGTAGTGCACTAGGGATAAAAATCAAGAAGATCTAAGTTCAAATCCACTTTCTTAGCACTTTGTGATCCTGGGCAAATCAGTTAACAATTGCCTACTTCAGTTTCTTTAACTATAAAATGATGGTATTGATAACAAAGGATCGAATGAAGCAAAATTGTAAAGCTCTCAAGTCAATACTTGACATTTTATGTTACTTGTTTATCCATGCCCTCTATCCTTCTAATGGGTGTGAAATCTAAGAAGTAGCATAGCTACATTAGAAAAGGCTAATTACCAGGAGATTTGTGGGCTTGATTATTTTATTTATTTATTTATTTATTTATTTATTTATTTATTCATTCATTCATTTATTTACTTATTTATTTGCTACAGGAACTTATGAAGATTATATTCTAAGGAATATAGGAGAGTAAGTATGTGTTAATGCATTAGGGAAAGATGTACCTACATTAAAAAAATAATAATGCATTGTAGAAATACTAGTGTTGCACATAAAGGAATGCTAACAATGAAAATACTTAAAATTTTCACATAAAAGTATAGATATTTTTTCAATAAGAAACAGGCTAAAAATGATTCCTCATCCTAAAAGGACCCAGAAGAGATCAATGAATAGTTTAGGTGGCATCATGAACAGACTGTATCTCTGAGAGATGGTAAAAACAAAAGTAAATGTAAGTGAACAGGAGAAATAGATAAGTGAAACTAGAGAAAAAGAAACTCATGTAGTGAAACATCAGGTAAAAGTAGGATGGGAACAGGAGTGATTATTTAATAAGCACCTACTATGTGAAAGGCATTGAGCTAAAGCAAACAAATACTATCTCTAATCTCAACAACCCTGTCAGGGACTATTAATACCCCCATTTTACAGTTGAGGAGACTGACGCAGATAGCAAGTAAGTGACTTTCCCAGGGTCCTACAGTTAGTATGTGTCTGAGGCTAGATTATATTCAAGTGTTCCTGACTTCAAACCTAGCACTTTATCCACTGTATCACCTAGCTGCCTCCAAATAAGACTGACTTGAAAGCTGAAAATCCTCCTTTTTTATTTGCACCTCCCACATTCATTCAATAAAGAGGGGTGATAAAATCACAAATGCTGCAGCAAATCAATGGGACAATCCCTAGGGTACTACAGAAAGTATCGCTCTTGTCTTGGTTTTTTCCATCCTTAGAACCTCATTATAACAGACTTTGGAGAAACAAATCTAAATTCTCTTGTGCTCTGTCCCAAGTATTTCATCTTCTTTATCCAATCAGCATAGTGGTAGAGGGTATCATGGAAAAGAACTGTCAGCTGAGACTCAACACTATAGTTTACATTCCTGGCTCTATCAAGTATAAGCTGTATAGCTGTGTTCGTATTACTTAATCTTTGATTATTAAATTCCCCCAGATATAAAAAGGGGCAAATGACTGTCTCATAACAATTGTATGAGATTGTAGAATTACAGATTTTAAGAGTAGTAAGATATCTTTAAGGCCAAATCCAATCTGTAAAATGCATGAATTCACATATTGAGCCACCTACTTGGTAATTCAGTCTCCCTTCAAAGATCTTCAATGTTGGGGCACCCATTGTCTCTACACCCCGTCTACTCCTCTTTTGGATGACAATTATTTTTGGAGAATCAATCATATTACCAGAAATATCCTCCTATTCTAGGTCTTCCTCTTGTTCCTCATTTTATTCTCCGGGTTCAAGTAGATCAATGCTTATGCAGGGTATTATACCCATAAAAAGCATTTAAGAGTGAAATATTATCTATAAAACCATCATTATTGTCATCTCAATCATCACTATTAACTTCATCATCGAGTCCTTGAAGTTCTCTCCCATGAAGGAGGGAATAGATATGCTCTGCTTGGCCCCAGGCTGCAAAACTTAGAGTAATATATAAAATTTTTAAGTGGAAATTTTAGACTTGATGGAAGGAAAAGTTTACTCTCCATTAAATCTTTCCCACAATGCAAAGGTACCTCAGGAGATAAGAGATTTTTACCAGTGAGTAGATGATAATAATTCAGAGACAATGCAGATAGTTTTTGTTCTTGAAGTATTCTTTGGACTTGATGGTAACTGTGACCCTTTCTAGACAAAATTAATGATTACATATTTTTTCTTTTTGGCCATGGTTAGTACCTTCTGTAATGGCAATTAATTTAAATTTGAAGACCTTTTTTTTTGTTATGTCAAGTAAGTGGGTAATTAGCCCATAGTAACTAATCAAACCTTTGCGACTAAGAGGCAGAGGATGTGAACTCTGTCTCTCGTTGCTGACATAACAGGAAAGGTTTGGCTGAAACAGAAAGCCAATGCTTTGTGTATGTATAAGAAGAAGCCCAGAGAGAGACAGTCAGAATAAGAATTTTTTGCTCCTCGTGGAGGAAGCAGAATTTTCCCAGCATCTGAAAGCTGGGCTGCTATTGCTTGACTGAAATTTGAGTTGGAGTTTTCTTGAGACCAGAATCTTGAAGGTTGAAGTTGCTGTGGAGAAAGCCTCCTGGAAGGCTGGGATTTCTTCTGGGTCCTAGGGCCAGCAGAACTTCTGGAGGAATGAAGAAGCATGACTGGCATAAGATTTTGTTTGTTTGTGGCTTGGTTGATCCTTGAGTTCTGGGCACCAGAAGTTGTTAAGGTTTTAAGATGTGCTGGACCCTGTAAACTTCAGTGTGTAGCAAGAACTACCTGGGGGATTACCTGGACGCTGTCTGCCTCTGAATCGAGGTGACTGGTAGATTGAGGTAGGAGCTGGGATCATGGAAGTGTATCCAGGGAATCTGAGAGACCACTCCATGTCAAGATGAAGAAAAGGCCTCTCCTTGGATATTGATCATGTGATAAAATTGAAGATTACTAGACACTGAGGGGTGGAAAGTGTGTGTAATTTTCTAATGATTGTATTTAGTGATTAACAATACTTAGTGACTGATTGCTAGATAAGTGACTGATTAACTTAACCTATGATTGCCCCATGAGCAGAAGACTAACTTATATTGTGAAATGACTTAATGATTAAGTAAGGAGGCAAACCTTCTTAGGGATACCAGATGATTATTCTTTTATTCTTTGTTCTTATTTAGAACAGTATTTCTATGACAACTTTGGCAAAAACTATGTGGCCATTTTAATGTTAAGCTGTTGTGAACAACACGTTGTGATTTTCTGTGATAAGACATAATGTCTTGAATATTATATTGTGATTTGTTGTGAATGTTTGCCTTGGTTTGTTATGGAATAAATGAAGTGTTCACCATGCTGTGTAATCAGAACCTTAAAAGCTGTTGATAGTAGCACTCTTTAGGGAAGCCTCTTGTGCATGGCATTATACCAACCAACTGACTAAGATCATTTCAGGGCTATAGCACAAGGATAAAGTCTAGACATATGGTTCCATTGGTTTAGGGAACTACAATGTAAAGAAAACTAATCTATTAAAACAAGTCAGGACTTTAGAGAATTGTCTAGATTACAGGGATGGGGAATCTGTACTCTTAAGGCCACTTGTGACCCCCTATTCCTCGACTGTGGCCCTTTAACTTAATCTAAGCTTCACAGAACAAATCCCTTTAATAAAAGGTTTTGTTCTATAACGACTTGAACTCAATCAAAGGTGCTAGATGGCCACATGTGACCTGAAGATTACAGGCTCCCCACACATGCCTAGAACACTAAGCTGTGAAGTGACTTGGCCAGTCATAGAGACAATGTACATTAGAGTTGATTGAACCAAGGTATTGCTAGCATAAAGAAAATATATTTATGTATTATAGCAACTGACCTCTCCATCAATAGATAGCAAATGAAAGTCCTAAATCAGTAGTGATAGTTGCCCACAAATTATCCATAAATTGATTATTTTCTTCATGGGCTGCTTCTGAAAGGAATGTATCCATTAACCACTCCTTTTGTCAGTTTAAAAGTAGTATAGTACTTGACATTCTTTGTTTATCTGTTTATGTTTTGTGTCATACTAGGGTGCCCAGTTGAACTGCTTTTGATTATTACTCATCATGTCTGTTCTTTTGAAGAATTAGTCTATTTTTTTAATACAGCAGTATTTTTAATCATTGCTTTAAAGCATCTCAAGCTGAAATCTGTTAATGGTAGACTTCATTCATATATATGACTATACACATATTATGTATTATATTTTTTCCTCTATCCCCTGCTACTAAAGTTTGTTAGTAATATTCTGAAAGGCTCGAAATTTTGTTGGTTTAATTCCTGCTACTCTATTTGTTACTAATTATATAAACTCTTTTATTTTAATGGACCAGTAGAATTAACCAAGTAGCAATCATTTAAAGGGAATGTGATTGTAATAGTGAACAGTTTATCAAATACGTAGCATTTAGTGACTTAGTGCTAAGTACCACTTAGTAACTTAGGGCTAAGTATGGAAGATGTGAGCCCTGTCCACCCTTGAAAAGGCATAAACTCCCTTGTTGATATGGAAGAAGGCTATTGGCTGATACAGGATGCCAGTGCTGTATATAAAGAATAATTCTAGAGACAGAGACAGAACTGGAATTTTGCTGTGGAGGAAGCAGGACTGTCTCAGCATCTGGGAGCTAGGCTGGTAGAAGTGAGTTGGAGTTTTTGAGAGAGAGAGAAAGATTCTCTCCCAGCATTTGGAAGCTGAATGAGAAAAGAGATGGAATTTTCCTGAGACCAGAATCTAGTGAAGACCATCCAGAAGGCTAATATTACTTCTGGGTCCTAGGGCCAAGTGAACTGCTGGAAGACTGAAGAAGCATGACCAGGATAAGACTTTGTTTATTCATGGCCTGGCTGATCCTTGAGTTCCAGGCAAGAAAAGTTGTGAAGGGCTTGAGATGTGTTGGACCCTGTGAACTTCAGCGTGTGCCAGGGATTGCCCTGAGGACTGGACAAGGACCTGGGAGCCATCTAACTCTGAGGACTGGACGAGAACCTGGCAGCTGTCTGCTTCTGAATCCAGGTGACTATTTGGCAGATTCAGGAGGGAACTGGAATCATGGAAGGGGATCCAGGGAATCAGAAAGACCACCCAGAGTTAAGATGAAGAAAAGGCCTCCCCTTGGACAAAACCAAGGTTTGCTAGACACCAAGGGGTGGAGAGTTTGTGTGATTTTCTGATGACTGTTCTAGTGACTAATGATATTTAGTAACTGGGAATCTAGCTTAGTGACGCACTGCTAGATGAGTAACTGATTAAGTTAATGGTTGCCCTATGAGTGGAAGATTGATATATTGTGAATTGATTGAGTGATTAAGTAAGAAATATTTCCTCCTTAAGGAAATCAGGTGATTATTCTTTTGTTCCTTGTTCTAAATATTGTGGCCACTGTAGTGAAAACTGTGTGGCCATTCTAATGTTAAGCTGTTATAAACACTATAGTGTGACTTTCTGTGATAAGATATAATGTTGTGAATGTTATATTGTGAATATTGTACTGAACCTTGATTTGTAATGGAATAAACAGAGTGTTCACCATTACTGTGTAATCCAAACCTTAAAAGCTGTTCATAGTAGCATATTTTGGGGTATCTGCTGGTGCATGGTGTTACAGTGATACAAAGCATCACATGATGACTGGATATGAAATCAAATGACCTGGATTCAGGTTTTGCCTCTGACAGTCCTTGACCTTGGACAAATTGTTTAGCCTCATTAAACCTCAGTTTTCTCATTTCAAAAAGTAGAGAATTGGAATGGCCTCTGAAACCTCTTCTAGTTCTAAACTTACAAAGCAATATCAATTGTAAAAAAGAAGATAATTTTGCTTCTTTCTATCCATCCTTTTCTCCACAATTTTATTATTACTTTAGGTACAGTATTTTGAGGATATAAAATAATAAGAGACAATTGATATTTTCTCTCTCCCTCTGAACTTTATAGAAAATCAGTTATTGTTTCCCCACTGTAAATAATACTATTTTAATTGTTGATAATTACTGCTTTTCATACTAATGGAAGATCATTTAGTCCTAATATATATTTATGCATATCAAAAGCAAAAGTATAGCATTTATGCTAAAAATAACTTTGTCCAATCCTTTTATTCCTATTGTACTGATATAATCACATAATTTTTTTATTTTTGTTAATTAAAAATATGGTCTATTATGTTTTATAGATTTCCTCATTAAAAGAATCACTGTTTTCAAAAAGTAAGTTCAAAGTAGTTATAGTAAATGGCTTTCTGAATAAATTAACAGAGGGCAGTCTCTCCATTAATACTTTGTTTAACATTTTTATATTGATATCCATTAGTGATATCAGTCTATAGCTCTTTCTCTACTTCTTAGAGTACTTTTTTTTAACCTTGACTGGATGAACATTTTTTCACATTGTGATTCCTTTTATTCTTAAGAAATTATATG
This sequence comes from Pseudocheirus occidentalis, assembly GCA_028646575.1. NCBI lineage: Eukaryota > Metazoa > Chordata > Mammalia > Diprotodontia > Pseudocheiridae > Pseudocheirus > Pseudocheirus occidentalis. Next base: position 90,267,873 of record CM053596.1, on the reverse strand, counting down.
GCTCACTAATTTTATATGAATTTTGCCTGTTCGTGACATCTGACAATTAGCTCTTCATGGGCCAATTGTTGGAAGCAGAGGAAATGAAAAAAAAAATAGCCATGATGAGGAAAGACCCTCTTCCTAATTCTTCCTTGTTCCCCAGTAGGTTCTCAGCTGTTAAAATGTTCCTAAAATTTTATTAAAAATTGACATCACACTTCAATGGGCATGACTGAGAAAAGATGTAGTCCCTGACCTGATAAGGCTCACCATCTTGAACATAAGATAGCAACCAGTAACTATGAAACACTCTATAACATTTAAATGCATCAGTATACTGGGCTCTCACTTGACTCTACACACTTCCTTGGCTCTCCGGGAAAACAATAGAAGCATTGGTTCCAATAAAATCACTTTTAAAAAATTACTTTTGTGATATAACTTCTGTTCTCAAGGATTAGTCTCCTTTATATAATTTAAAATTTCTTTTTTGTGTGGTTATTTTCTTCTTTTTTCCAATAAATAAATTTGTTTTCTTGTTAATATCATTCATTTTCATGAGATTTTGAGTTACAAATTTTCTCTCCTTCTTTCTCCTGCCCACCACCTCAAAACAGCCATCCCACTATATAATACCTCCCCCAATCTGCTCTCTCCTTTATCCTCCCCAATTGCCCCTCTGACTTTCCAGTAGGGCAGGATGTATCTCCCTACCCCAGTGCCAGTATACCTTAATTCCAAGTTATATAATAAACCCCAGTTTAATAATAATAATAATAAGAAGAAGAAGAATATACATTTAACATTTGATTGTAGAACTTTAAATTATAGATTCTTTCCCTTCCTCTCACTTCACCAACCCTCCACTGGAAGGACAAGCAATTCAGTACAGGCTGTACATGTGGAATTACACAGAACATCTCCACAGTGGACATTTTGTGAGAGACTGATTATATGTCCCTCCTTCATATCCTACCCTCCCTTGTTCTATTCTCTACCCTGTACCTGTCCCTTTACAGAAGCGTGTGCTTCCAGCAACCATTTACCCCCAACCAGCCCCGCCCCCCATCATCC
>CM053596.1:90234439-90266717 GCA_028646575.1 Pseudocheirus occidentalis | reverse complement strand
GTTCATTTCATTCCTTCCCTATGCCAAATTCAATGAGAGTAAGGTTGCCCCTTTCCCTTTTGCCTTCCTATTCTTCCCCTCCATTGTAACAGTTATCCCTTGCCTCTTCTATATGAGATGATTAACCCTATTCTGTCTTTTCCTGTCTTCTCTCATTCTAATCCTCTCCCACCTCAGAATTTCACCTTTTAAAGTATTGTCCCTTCCTATTCAATTGATCCTGTGCACTCTATGTACACATAGATAAACCTACTCAGATATATGTACAAATTATATTTTTTTAAATGACAGTAAGTTTTCTTCCTTAGACTTGCTTGCCTTCTGTGAATTTATCCTATGGCATTTCAATCTCTACACAGCGCAGCATGGGAATTTGTCTTTAGTTCTGTTCTGGTCAAAATTTCCATGAATGACCTAAAGGCATGGATTTCATGATTATTAAATTTATTGATGATATGAAGTTGATCAAAATTGTTAAATGAAGGAAATAGAATCCAAATGTCTTAATAGGCTAGAATAATGACTCAACAGAAGATTATAGATTTAAAGTTCAAAGAGAATGTAGAGTTAACCTATTCCAATTCTTTTTCTTTACAGATGATAAAAATGTGTTATCAGGAGAATAAATAATTTGTCAAATATAACACTGATAAATGATGGTACATTTTATGTTTAAAAATACCCAGAAATAGAATATGTGGGAGACATGGCTAGACAGTTATTCATTGGTTTAGCTTATGAACTCTTAGACAAGTTTCAGCATGCAAACTTAATATGAGTGTGCAGTGGTAATACAAAATCTAAGAAAATCTTAGGCAACATCAATCACAGTATAATATTCAGAATGAGACTAATTTTTCCACTGCCATTTTTCCTGGTCATGTTTCATTGATAATATTGTTGAATATGTCTGGTATTATACATTAGAAGTAATATTCATAAATAGATATAAATAAAAAATAGCTTTAGGAGTTAAAATACTTACATATGGGCAAACTAAAGATCAAAGAATTTAAGGGATTGCAGATGGTCACCCAGATAGTAAATGCCCAGAGGAGGAATTTGAACTCTGGAGTTTTCCTACTCCATATCTCTCGAATGTTGTTTATATCATAATGTTTCTTAAACTGACAGTGATTAATTGCTCAGTCAGCCAATGATTTTTGTGGGAAAGGATTTGTTAAAGAAATATTTCAGAAACCCTATGATTATAAAACCTTATTGCTCCTCTATGCCTGGCACATAGTAGGTGTCTAATAAAGATTTGGTGACTGATTAGTGGTTGGATTGCTTAGTCTTGAACAAACTACTCTAATGGTAATGGAATTTCAAGATCCCCCTGTATTGGCTTGGTTTTTGGTTTGAGTGTTGAAGCCCAGGGCTTGTGAATCCCTCTTGTGGGATGGAGTTGTTGATGTAAAGGGCCTTGATGTAGAGGGCTGAACTGGGAAGAGCTGGTGCCATGGATTTAGAAAGAAGTGCAAGCACAGGAGGCCAGAAGGACTTTGGGGGAGCAGTGTTGTGGAGGCAGAGGGAGAAGACAATTGCTGGAGGCCAGACATGTTGAGAGAGAGACTGCTGAGATCCAGTTGGAGCTGTCCAGGACTTTTGAGAACTGCCACTCAGAGCTGCCAAGAACTGAAGAGGCATGGCTATGATGTCAATATTTTTTCTGTCTGTTTTGGTGTTGTTTTGCCAGATCTGTTTGCTGGTGAAGGACAGTGCTGTTGTTGCTGAGGTCCTGGAACCTTATTCTTGCTTCAGAAGCCCTGAAGGAAGATTTTCTTGTTGTATGCTTACAAAAATCCTGGAAGAGGAACTCACTGATATTTTCAGGGGTTCTGGGACTGTTCTGCAGACAGAGAGTGGATTGATAAGGACACTGGCAATGTTTTTTGTGACTTTATTAAGCTTTGTTTCACCAGGAACAAAGATTGCTGAGAACTTGCCTCCTGTCAAGATGAAGAAAGGACCTCTCCTTGGATATTCAATGCAGTGATGATATTTTAATCTTGTAACTTAAGGGTAGATGGTCTTTTGTGCTCTCCTGCGTCTTTTGAGAAAGTGCTTGTTGGAGTGGTTAGGTGGCACAGTGAACAGAGCACCGGCCCGGGAGTCAGGAGGACCAGAGTTCAAATCCGGCCTCAGATACTTGACACACTTATTAGTTGTGTAACTTTGGGCAAGTCACTTAACCCCAATTGCCTTCCAAAAAAAGAGAAAGTGCTTGTCATTAATGGATGGTACTGTAATTGAGTTGTTATCCAGGTATGTGAAACTTTTGACTTTCTTTTGTGCTCTGTTACTGATCAAATGAATGTACTTTGTTTATAATTGGAAACTGCTCTCCATTTGAGAAGAGATTTTGACTGACTAAATGAATGTACTGTCCAGGGGTGGATTATTACTTGGATTGAATTGAGAATTTACTTGCTAAATGAATGAGTTGCACTGTATTTTGATTTTCTCTGTTCTGTGATTTTTTTTGCCTTAAGTTGTTACTGAATAAAAATCAGGTTAATATGCTAGTATTCTGAACATTGGAAATTGCCTTTGCTTGGCATTATGACTACTTAAATTCTCTGAATCTTAGTTTTCTTATCTATACAAAAGATAATAGTCATTAGTCTCAAAAAATGTAATGGATATGATAGTGGTGCAGAACTTTATACAAGGGTCACATATCCTAGGTAATCTTTTAGGCTAGTCTACCACCAATAGAGTTATATAGATAGCATTGTAGAGAAAGCAGTGGATTGGGTGTCTCAAAGACCTAAGATCAAATCCTGTCTCATACACTTATAATGGTATGATGGTGGGCACCTCATAACTCTCTCCCAGCCTCACGTTCTTCATATGTAAAGTTCCTTTCAGGCTAGTTTATGAAAAAAAAACTGCCAAAGAGAACCATAGCAAATATAGAGTATCCAAAGCTTGCATTTTAACCCTACATTCAAACATACAGACTGACAAGGGAACATCAAACACAATCCAAACTCCACCATATTGTTCTCTATTTTTGTAGGAAGGCAGGTAGATAGGCAGAAGTGATTTTGATGCAATACAAGCTCATATGTGGCCGACAACACAAGTCCTAGAATAGAAATGATGATCTCTCAAGTAATTTTTCTACCATAGCTCCAGGAAAACAAAACCTTCTGATGTATTTACAGGGACAAAAAATAAGGTAATACAACAATGTTTAGATTAGAAACAAACAGATCCATACATGGTACATAACAAACAATTTCCCCAGTGAGGGTACCCAGGAGAAGTTGTAGTCAGGAGGTAACTGGCAACTCAAGACTCAAGGTAAAGGGTTAAAGTTGGAGAAAGTGGGGTCAAATTCTGGCACATTCACAAATTAACTATGTGACTTCGATCATATCATTTATTCTTCTGTTGCACCATTTATTTATCAGTCATTCCAAGGGGTTGGTCCCATCCATAAGTAAATATACGTTCTGTGAATCAAGGATGATCCAAAAGCAATGATCCTATTTGAAGCACAGACTGCTTTTCTAGGAATGGGGTGACTGGTGGGCAGAACCAAACTGGTTTGAGTTTGCAAGGGAAAAAATAACCAAAATTCCAATGGCCAAGATTAATCAACTCTTTGATATTCCAGATTTAGAGGTAGAAAGAAGCTTATTGTTTTCTCATCAACCTTTCTCATTTTAAAGACAAAAATTACTGAGGATCAAAGAATGTAAATGATTTGCCTGACAGGTAGTTAATTGCAGTGGTGGGATTTTAATCCTAGTCCCTTGATTCTAACTCTCCCTTAGCATTTCCCCTCTAACATACTGCCACCCCAACAACTCACTTCAATAAACATCCATCAAACAAATACTATGTTAAAGGCTCTATGTTTGGCACTGTGCATTCCATGATAAAAGTGTCACAGACTCTGCCTCCGCAAAGATGATAATCTAGCAAAATCCATAAAACATGTGTACTCATGACTGTAAGTGTTATTGCTGTTCCTTCATTCTCAACCAGGACCAATGACATCAAGAGGGTGATGTCTTCACTTTGCAAATGAATTGGATTTAAATGAGACAGAGCTGTAGAAAGTAATCAGTCTCACTCTCTCCTTCAGAGTCATCAGGAATTCAATAGCAAGACATAAATTAACACAACAGTCCATGACCCAGTGTAAAACATTGATTCAATTCTTTTTTTCCCCTCTTTAATTCTATTTTTAATTTATAGAATAAAATATATAATGTAGCAAAATAAAAAATAATCACACATGAAAATGCTAATCTACTATGCAAAACTTGCCATTCCTTTCAAATATATGACAAAATTACTATGTGAATTCCCCCCCCTCCAAGCTGGTCATCATTAGATGTATGTATGTATGTATGTGTGTGTATGTATGTATGTATGTGTATGTATAGAATAATTACACATATATTATACACACAGAGATAGATAAATAGGTAGATACATACATACATACATACAGAGATGAACAGATAGATATAGAAACATACATATATAAAATATTATATACACACTTCTGTTTATCAGCTCTTCCTCTGGAAGCAGATAGTATCTTTATTCATATGTCCTTTATAGCTAATCTAGGTTTTTATAATAGAAAAAATAACTTATTTGTTCAAAATAAATTTTAAAACAATATTGCTGTCACTGTATACAATGTCCTCTTGCTTCTGCTTATTTCACTCTTCATTATGTCATGCAAGTCTTTCTATGTTTTTACTAAGGTCATTGAGCTCATCTTTTTAAAAAATCATAGCATTCCATCACAGACTGCAACTTATTCAGTCATTCTCTAATTGATTGGTGTTCCTACAATTTCCAGTTCTTTGCCACAACAAACAGAGCTATTATAAACATTTTAGAACATATAGGCTCTTTTTTTCTTTTTTCCCTAAGCATCTTTGGAAACAGATCTAATGGTGGTGTTGCTGTTCAAAAGGTATAGGTAGTTTAATAACTTTGTTCTGGAGATATAAAACAAAAGGGCAAAAATGTTGCCCCTGACCTTAAGGAGATGATATTTTAATTAGGAAGATAATATGCAAATAATTGCCATATTCCTGCTACGGACAGTATTATTCAGTGCTTTGAGTTATGGCTGACTCTTTGTTGATACCATTTAGGGTTATCATGGCAAAGATACAAGATTCATTTGACATTTACTTCTCTAGTGTATTTTTTTTCAGATAAGGAACTGAGGGAAAGATGTTTAGGTGACTTTCCTATAGTCACAGAGATGGTGAGTCTCTGATTTGAACTCAAGAAGTTGAATCTACCTGATTCCAGTCTGACACTCTATTCACTATGCCATCTAACTTCTCATCTATAGAATACATGGAGGATGATCTCAGAAGGGAAGCCACTAGAACCTGGGCAACTGGTAAAGTTCTGCAGAAGGTAAGATATGGCCTGAGTCTTGAAGGAGGTCAAGAAGCTAGCAGTGAGAATAAGAGCATTTTAGGAAGATGGGATATAAAGCAAGAATACATAGAAAGAATAATATTTTGTTTAAGGAACTCCTCATATAGACACACTGTAGACTGTGTGTAGGGGAGGGAATAATATGTAAGAAGACTGAATAGGTACACCAGATTGAGTCAGGTTATAAAGAGCTTCAAATGCCAAATACAGATTTTTTTAAATTTATATGTTGGTGAAGGGAGCAGGGAGCTATTGACTTTCAATGAGCAGTAGGATGATATGATTAGATCTACATTTCAGAAAAGTCACCTTGACACTTAAATGGATGGTCAATTCAAGCATGTGAAGATTTGAAGCAGGAGAGGAGTTAAAAGATTATTACTATTATTCAGGCAAAAGGTGGTGAAGGCATGAGCTAATTGGATCTAAAAGCAGAGGGAGAGAGAGGGGTTCAGAGAGAGAAAGAGGGAGGATAGATACCTTAACAATGTAGAAATTACAAGTTGGCAATAAATTAGTTATATGGGGCAAGTAAAAGGGATGAGTAACAATGATGTGAACCTTTGTGACTGGGAAGATGGTTATATACTCAACAGAAATGAGAATTCAGATTAGGGGGAAGTTTAACAGGAAATAAAATAAATTCTGCTTTAGAAATATTGAGACAGAGGTGCCTTCAGGAAATTCAGTTCCAGATGTCCAAAAGGCAGTTGATGATGTGTGACTAGAGCTCATGAGACTATAGCTGGGTCTAATGATCTGGGAATTATCTGCTGAAAGATGATAATTGAACCCATGGGATCAAATAAGAACTCCAAGTAAGATTTCTGATCAGAAACACTTAGTATGTAAAAATACCAGAACCATGGTTCGACTGAATTTGAAGTCAGTGTCTCAGTCAGTTGACACTTGTGTGAGGTTCGACAAAATATTTAATCTCTCTCAAAGTCATCAAACAATGAAGGCTGTTTTAGACAGTCACTAAACTCCTTTCTAGTTTTGATTTGACATTTTTATAAATCTGCAATTGAATCTATTTCCATTAGGTAACTAGGAAGCTTAGTGGTTGAGCAGCAATAGACTTGTACTTAGTTCAAGTACTTGAACTTACCCAAGTTCAAATCTTATCTCAGACACTTAATAGCTGTGTGACCCTGAATATGTCATTTAGCATGCTTAACACATTTGTTAATAGAGGTAGTAGAATATATCCCTTATGGCATTTCTAAGGATAAATTAATATGTTTAAAGTACTTTCCAAAACTTAAAACACTATTAATGTTTGGGATGAGGACATAAGCCATATCCCCTACTTCTACAGTGTCATGATTTCATCTGAGAGCTACAGGGAACTCTGAAAGTGAAGCATCCAAATTGCCTTTAGAAATGACTAGAATCCCAAAGGCAGAGGAGTTTCTGCTATATTAACAGAAAACAGGACTTTCAAAGAAGGAAAAATGTATATAGACTTCATTTAAAGCCTGTTACAGCATTTAATAATCCTTGTGGTCAGGACCTTCTTCTTCAATGCCCTTGCTTAGTGCTCTGTCTGCCATACTTCAGGTGATTTAGAAATACTTAATAATAGTTACAATACTTTCTATAGAGAAAAACCCCATTGCACTTTACTACAGCAGGACATACCCTTTAGAACAGAGCTAGAGAAAGCATTAATGCAATAGAACATAATTATGTAGCTAAATTATGCTTTGAATTATTGATGTGATATTGACTCATTTAGTATATCTCTAATAACTAATGTCCGGAATATACACTCACAGGTTAATACAGCGTCCCATGGGAAGAACTGACCAGACACAGAAGCCATAAATTCCTGTATTTTATCACCCCATATTTTATTAAAAACCATTAGATTCTTTCCTCTGGACAAAGTCAACGAATGAGAAAAAAAAGAGGTGTTCAACATTAGTTAAAACAAGTTGGAACTGATATAAAAACAATGCCAATTATGGAGGTCCTGTCATTTTCATTAGCAATATTCATTTGCCATGAAATTACCATCAGTAAAAGGTTCTCTGAAACAAACGAGATGCAAATGGTATCTTAGTGCTTTGGCTCAAGCCTGACTCTAAACTCTGTGGCTTCCCTTTCAAGTCAGTGTATCCGTGTCCCTGCAGAGGCTCAAGGGACCGCATTACTGAGTTTTCCCTGACAGGCATTATGGATTAGTCAAAAGAGTGCTAGAACTAGAGTTAGGACACTGGGTGGGCTTCAACTCCTGACTCTGTTGCTTACCAGTTTTACAAGTGAGGGCAGCTTTCCTGCTGTCTCTTTTCTCTCATCTGGAAGTTGGGTGTGTCAATATTTGTGATGGCTACCATTATGAAATGAAAACCAACTTCATTAAAATTTATAATACAAGTCAGTAAATATTACATTCAGTGCAACATTTTAAGCTATGATTGAAAGAAGCAACAGTGTACATTTCCCACCAAAGATTTTAGAAAGGCCTAGATCTGGGATTTTCATTGCATAAGGATTGGGTAGGTGAGGAAATTCCTTTAACACATTTTACTTAGGTAATGGTAAGAGAAAACAAGGTAAGACAAGGCAAGGCTGGTTCCTTAAAACAACATTGGTGAGTGTTTGGATTCTTATTTTCATTCTACATGATGCGAAACTGAGTCTAATGTAGAGTGATTTGTGCAACTACATGATAATAGTAAAAATAATAATAGTTTTAGGTAATTAAATATGTTACCTAAATGAGGTTTAAATCTAGGTCACATGACATTTTTCCAATGATCCTTCCTCAAGGAGAAATGGAAAAATTGTAGACTTTCTTAGCAGAACTGTATATATATTATTGAACTTGGCCAACACACATGTGAAACACCCAAAAAATGCACAATTGTCATATTTTTCAGCTTTGTTCATACTCATGAGAACGTAGGCAGATTGTCCTCTAAGAGGATCATATAAATGTCAGTTAACTCCTCTCTGAGTGGATATCTTTATAACTCCATGGATGAGGAATTTAGATCATCTATCTATTTTTCTATCTATCTATCTATCTACCTATCTACCTACCTACCTACCTACCTATCTATCTATGTCTGTCTGTCTATCTCTCTCAATCGCTCTCTCTCAATCTATCTATCTATCTATCATCTATCTATAACAAAAATGGATATGAAGAAAGTACTAAATGATTTTCCAGGTTTGTTCAGCTACTATGTGGGACAGTCAGAATTCAAACAAAGGCTCTCTCTTTTCAAGTTCATTGTTTTTTCCACTATGACACTCCACTATCTCTTTTTTCTACCCACCATAGGTCCTGCTCATTCCCATCTTATCATTTTGTCCCTGCCTGGTATATCTTCCCAGATTCTCATCATAAGTAATTTCTCAGGAACATGGAGGTTCGGGCCAGAATATATAAAATGAAGCAGAAATGGTTTCTCTTTGTTAAACTCAACTAGACCTTCATTCAGTTAATTAAACTACTGATAAATGAAGGATTAAGCATCTGTATGCTAGGCATATGGAATGGATACAAAGACAAAAGCAAACTATCCCTTCCCTTATGGATCTTACTTTCTAATGAGAAAGACATTATGAATTTATGTGTATCTCTCATATTTCACATATATATGAAATAAGGTAACTTCAATGGCACTAATTATATCTTTGAAGGGGGTAAGAAAAAAGCTAATTCCAAAATTCCGAATCTTGTAAAAAAAAAACAAGGATTCCAAGAGGTAAAGCAAAAGGGAAAATATTCAAGACAGGAAGGAACTAACACTACAAAATCATGAAGACAGGGGAAAGGGTGATATAGTAAAGAATAACAGGTAGAAAATATGACTATCGTGGATTGGGTAGAGTGGGATGGGGTGGGATGGAATAATATTTAAGTGGAAAAGTAGGATAGTAGTAGATTATGCAGAGATTTGAACGTCAGAAGATTGATCTATCTATCTGTTCATAATTTTTCTAGATATAATAGGGAACCATTGAAGTTTATTCGATGGGTAGGAAGAAATTACATGATCAGACCTATCTTTTAAGAAAATCCCTTTGGCAGCTATGATGGATGGATGAAAGGGAAAGAGGGAGAGTGGAGGAGAGGGGGAGAGAGGTGGAGAGAGAGGGAGAGAGAGAGGGAGAGGGAGAGAGAGGGAGAGAGAGGGGGAGAGAGAGAGAGAGAGAGAGAGAGAAAGGATGATAGAGATAAATTGATAGATAAATAGAATGAGAGAACATTTATTTAGTGTTTAATATGTCAGAGGTAAAGTAAACTAAAATCTGTTTTTAATGGTGAGGTTTTCATTCCATATCCAAAAGTAATTAATAACATACCAAACAAGAGTTTGAGAGTGGAAGTCCTCAAACACTGTTTTCTTTGATCAAATGCCATCCTTCAGATAATCTGTCACAGAATGAGGTCTTGAGTGCTGACGATATTTTCAGTGGCTGTTCTGTTGAAATGTTGAACTTTACAGACTTTCCAGGTAATTGCTTTGAATAAATAAGAGCTCTTTCAGTTCTTAAACACTTGGGGGGAAGATTTGTGTTGCTGACATTAAAGTGGGTGTCCAGAATGTCTCTGCTTCAAATCTAAACTCTCCCATTTACTACCCCTATAACCTTATTTAAGGCACTTCCCCTCCCTTAGTCATAGTTTTATCATCTATTAAAAATATGTTTGCATTAAAATGTCCCTACATATGACTTCCTGATCACATTGACTAATGAATGTGATTAGTAGTATTATTAATAATAAAAAAGACCATCATATACCCTCTAATTCAATTTTTTTAAAGCCTCTAACTTGTCATCTGAGACCAAAAGGGGGAAAAAAATCCTTGTTTTTCCACTGAGAGCTAGTGTAAGAAAAATACATAAGATATGAAATATGATGATTCTGAGAGGATGCTTAAGCTACACAAGTAAAAAGGAAATTTAAGGTATTCCTCATTTTCAGGACTGCCTCATGTGAACAGGCCTCATGCCTTAGATCTGAAATATACTTTTTATCCAAATCTGGTGAAACAATTTATCATCACTGAAGTAAAAATGTGGTTAAATTGTAGTGTAGAGAGAAAAATAAATTTTGGCATTTTTTTGGTAAATGGTAATTTTTGAAATCTTGAAATTTTGCCCCTTAAATTCAAATTCATCATTTGGTTTCAAAAGAGACCCAATTTCTGATTTGAAGGCTCCATGATTGTGAGCATTGTCTGTCTGCCTGTGCCTTTTTAAAAAATTTCTTCAGCATGTGATAAACATTTTTTTATTTCTTGTTTGTTAATAATTAGACAGCTTTGTTAGAAAATGTTTTGGATTATAAAATAGCAAATTCAGATGGAACCTCAGAGACCATTTGGTTAAATTCTCACCAGAAGCATGAATATATTTTACCATAAGTGCCATCCAACATTTTCTAGAATTACTCCAGTGATTGGGAACTTTTCACCAACAAGGCAGTCCATCATACTTTTGATCAACTACAATTTTTAGGAAGGTTTTTTTGGGCTATATGTAACATTTATTGAGCAAGAAATGTTGTTCCACATGACAGCCTAGCAAACACTTGAAGAGAAGATTATGGCACATCAATAATTTCTTCTCCATTGTCTATTTCTAATAGCTTTACTCTATAAAATTTTGAGTCTCAATACTGCACTGATAATATTCCTCTGCACAATCTCTATTAATATTTCTTTTCAAATAAAATGGTTAAAACCAAGTATAATATCTCACACTGGCCAGAAGCAGGGCATAGAAAAATTAGAGTATAGACCATGTGCCCAGATTGCATTAATAATGAAATGATTATTTCTTTTGATTTATCTTCCCAATAGTTTTATTATTGATTATGAATCTTCCTGTCATAATCTGGGAAAAATGGAATAAATATTCTTCATTTACTTTGTGATATGTATAGTAAGGGTAAACTCTTATGAGTGATTATATATATATATGTATAATTTGTATGTATGTATGTATATATATGTATGTGTGTATGTGTTCATACATCTATATGTGTGTACACACATATACACATACACACACACACATACACACACACGCACACACTTCCAGAAAGCTGGCATTGCTCTGACATCGAATGCAATATTATCTTCATATTAGAGTTTCTACATTGTCTCATTATCCTTTGGGATTCTTATTTCAGCTTCATATTCCTCACTGGGCCTCTTCCACTACAGAAGAAAAGGCATTACAGGTATGGAAAATTCTGTAAATATAAGAACAAAGACAGGGGAAAAGCGTTCTACATGCTATGGAGCAAGAGAAGATCAGTTTATTTGTGACAGAAGTTGAAGGGTTTCTGGTTATTACCTCTTTGTATGGGGCCATATTATCAGAGTTGAAAGTCAATAAATATTTATTAAACAATTACAATGTGCTAGGCTCTGTGCTAAGTGCTAGTAAATCAAGGAAAAGTAAAGGGAAGGATGGATGAATGGATGGATGGAAGGAAGGAAGGAAGGAAGGAAGGAAAAAAGGAGGGAGGGAGTATATAACCTAAATTTTCATTACTGGGGTACTTTCCCACTCAGCTTGGTCAGCACCCCAGGAGGATATATGCACTAGAAAGTAAAGATAGTAATGACCCTGACATCCTCTTGAGACTAAAACCTACACATGGGAAAACACCCTCTACTTTTCATGTTTTTCAGAGTAATTTATTGAATGTCTACCATTCAACTAAACAATGTTTCATCTACTTTGTCCTTTTTATGAATATTAGTCACAGTCTCTTTGTTTCAAGCTCTACTAATACCACATTGTATATTATTATTATTATCATTACTATTATTATTATTATTATTATTATTATTTGTTCCCTCCTCCCCAAAAGTTGATAAATGTACAATTTATTCTTTCCCTGGAATGGTCCTGAAGACAAACAGCACAAGTCCTCAAACTGACCGCTACCAAATCCCCTGATACCTTTTCCTCAAATGGCTGCCTTAGCATTTACAAATTGCTTTCATTTTCCTGTTCTCCACAAGGCTGTTTTGAATCTGTGTGGTGGTGGCTTTCCTCTCCAAATATCACTGTTATAAAAGGCTCATGTAAAGTTCAGATTGGCTCAGTTCACTCTCTCCTGGACTGCTCACATTTCAGAATAAGAGACTGAGAACAAAAGCAACAGCAAAAGTCACATATTCCAGTGGTCTCCATCAAGTGCCAGAAATCCTTCCCCACACCCATCCTGTAGAAAACATGAGGTAATTCCAGCAGAATCAGTAGCAAAAGAGCAATCTATCAGTTAGCAATGTGCTGGTGATGAGGCAGAGCGGAATTACATGATACATCAAATGCCAAATCTTTTAGGGGAGAATGCTACCACCTGCATCACATTAGACAGGTTAATTTGGGTCAATTTCATCTGATTTTAAAGGCAGCATCCAAGAAATGTGTTATTTTAAAAGAAACAATATGGAAGATTTGAAAAAAAAATCCAATTCAACTAATATTTATTAAGGTTCTAGACAAGCACTATGGTAGGTGCTACAGGAGGATACTTTAGGTTCCTAGGATCACAGAGATTTTAAAGATGAGTTAGTCTAACCTCCCCACTTTTTATAGATGAGGAACTTGAGTCCTGGGGATTTGTAAGTGACTTGTTTAGACATGCACAATAGCATGTGACAAGGAGGGGAAAGAGATAAGACACTGAAGTAATGAAGTAGAAATGATACTGAATTTGGAGTCAGAAGGCTTGAGATTGAATCTTAGCTGTCGAAGCTATACCATCTTCAAACAGTTCCCTCTCCTTCCCATTTCCCCACCCTTAGAAAGTCAGTTTGTCAATTCTTATTTATACAAAGAATATCTTAGAAGATATTCTTGTTCAGGAACAGGTTGGATTGGATAAGAGGTGTCATACTCTAGCAGCCAGCCTGAACCACATTCAAATATAATTGGGGAATGTTTAATACAATGAATAAAATACAATGTAGGTCATGTCAATTTGTAATTTTAAATCAATATACACTGCAGGGATCCATTTGTAATTGAACATGACATCATTGGTTTAGATAGCCTCTAATTTCCCTGCCCACTATGAGTTTCTGGTTCTATATCTTTGAACTAGGGGGACAACAAAGAACAAAACAAAACAAAACAAAACAATAGGGTCAATATGGCATTATACAGCCAAGGCAAGTAAGGAGTTGGGAAGATAAAGTCAAGCTGACCTCTATGAGTGACCATTGAGGTTACCAAGTGAACTGGGTGAATTCATTATGGTTTTATTGCTAATGCTATTTGAAAGGTAGAATATGCTAAAGGATTTAAGAAGGAAATGTGTGCCTTTTTTCCAAAAAAAAAAGGGTAGAGGGTATATTCTACTAACTCCAGGTCAATGTGTTTTGATTGAATTCCTGACAAAATTCTAGAACTTTTTTTCAGAGTACTTACATTTAGAGGACAGGGGTGGCTATTAAAAAGGATGCAAACCATATATAGATCCAGAAGCACAGCTTCAAGTACAGGCCATGACTCACTAACCACATTGTCTTATTTTTTTTTTAACAACTATGGTAGTAGTAAATGAAATTATGTTGGAGAAATAGTTTTTCTAGATCTTAGCAATCAGAGACTTTGGGGGGGAAAAAAGTAAAGTAATTGTAAAAGTTATTTGAATGGCCTCTGGTAAACACTTCTTATGTGCATCATTATTCAGTGGTTAAAGAACTAGACTTAAAGTGAATTAGACCAAACTTTAAGTTCCACTTCTGTAATATATTGGCTGGAGGCCTCTGAGCAAGTCAGTTAACATCTAATTGTTGAAAATAATTCTCTAAGATTGTATGTTGCAGAGAAGCTGAATATGCAGATCAGTGTTGATATAGGGGAGTCCTATACTGAGAGTTTTCTAAATCACAGATCTAGGGAAAAAAGAAAATAAAATTCTCATTCCACTAAAAGTTGATGAGCCTATTTTTTAATCTTCATTTGTGGTTGCTACTAAAAACAGATAGCACGCCTGCAGTGAATTATAAACTAAATGTGATAAAAATACAAGTTTTTTTTTACCCGAACCAAACCTTTTGAACATGAACTTAAAAAAAGTATTTAAGAAACAATTTAAACTGTATCTATTACAGACACAGAGCATTTGGTCACTTAATGTTCCATCATGGAAAACCTGGATGGGCCCATTTAAAAGCAATATTTTCCTTTCAAAAACCATAGCACGTGGAATTAATTGTATTTGTCTATATTGAACTAAGTTTGTCAAATACTGAACCAACATGTTGAAGTATCTGGTAGGACCTATTTAATTTCAAAGTGGCTTTGGATCCACTAGTTAGCATTGTAAATCTGAAAAACAAAACTAAACAAAAAAAGGCAAACGAAAAACACATTAAAATCAAAATGTCTGTAGCTATTACAATTGTAGGATGGTTTTTAAAAGAATACTAAATTGTTCAATATAACTTTAGTGCAAATAGTAGGCAATTTCTCAAATCAGCCTTATACACACACACACACACACGGAATTGGCGACATTGGCAATTTTTATTCATTGCTAGAGTTTATTATCTTCGAGCTGAGATTGGATGAGTTTGTCGTGGACATTTTCTCTTTGTCATGAGGTAGGACTAGATTATCTTTGGTATCCCTTTTCACTGTCAGGTTTTATGATTTTATAATTCTATAGTATAATTGTGTCATGCAGATATCCAAAGATCTTCACGTTTGCCTCCATTATTCTGGAAGGGATGGGTGCTGAGTTTGCCAGCTTAATTATCCAAGACGAAAAATGGTTTATTGTTTTCTTTAAGAATGGTTCTAATGGCTTTGTGCTGTCACTCACCAATTAGTTATACTGTTAACAGAATAAAATGCTGCAAAAAGGAAAAGGACTATAACCAATGTCATCCCCTCCTCTCAAGAGGCCACAGGGATGGAAATAGTGCTAAAAAGCCTTGATATCCCTACTATGACATTCCCTGACTACATTAGACTTGTTCATACCTGATTAACATAAAACCTAGGAAAATAAATTTGGGAGACCTGTCTTGTTTAGATCAGCACTTTGCCATATTAGACAGCCAGATCTAGAGGATGCCTTGAAATCTTTAAAGGAAGGTGTGTATGTGAGGAGTGGAGGAGGTGACTTGAGAAGTATCCAGGTCTAGATACACAGATGTCCTTGTTGAGCAGAACTATAGCATTCCATGGCACATAAATCAAAATGGATCCATTAGATGCTAGACAAGAGGCTGATTCATTGCAGAAAGAATAATTTATATCGAAACTGTACATGTGAAAAAGTGTCTTTTCTTCTTTCCCTCTAAATAATGCAATAATCTTTTAGCAGTTGGCTAAATAAAGTCTAAGTTCAAATTTGGATCTTGTCTCTCTATGATGTGTTCTCTTCTATTTTGAAATGATAATGATATTTATTTGCAATTAAAAAAACTTTATGATATAAAATCATAATCTTTGGCTTTTGGATATATTTGGTTCTTTGTGCAATCTTGAATTTGATATCCTAAAATTGATACTGATAATGGATAAATTTCTATTGTCATATTCACTACAAGGAGCACTATCATCATTATGACAAATAGAAATTTAAATTTTATATACACACATAATTGCATAAAAAATATGCGGTGGGTTAGTTTGAATGAATGAGTAAGTGAAAAAACATTTATTATGTATTACAGGCAGTGATGTAAATACTGTCAAAACAGATGTAAACCCTGTCCTCAAAGAGCTTACATTAAAATAGGGAAAGAGAACATAGTTAGGGTGGCATAAAGCAGAGAGCACCTGACCCGGAGTTGCAAAAATTTATATTGCTAATTTCTAATCTGGCCTCAGATATTTATTAGCTATATGAGTCACTTAACTGCAAGTCACTTAACCCTATTTGCTTGAGTTTCCTCATCTGTAAAAGGAGGTGGAAAAAGAAATGACAAACCACTCTAGTATCTTTGCCAAGAAAACCCCAATAGAGTTGGACACAAACTTAATAATAACAACCACAGAGTAGCCAAAGAAGGTGGTTTCGTTCAAGTGGAATAGAATGGTGGGAGGTAGAGACAGATGGTGAGGAAGATGGTTTAATGTGAAGTGAAGTTGAAGGATAGTGGGCATAATTTGTTGCTATTGGTGGTGATATTCTTAAAGAGTTTATTACAAGGATTTTGTTTTTCTTTGTTGTTACTATTTTTAGAAGTTTTACATATCTAGAAGGTAAGGTGCTATGACTGTGTTTGTTTTACAGAAAAGCAAACTAAGGTAGACAGAGGTTATGATTTTCCCAGTGTCATACAGTAAGTCTCTAAAATCAAGTTTGAACTCATTGTACTCATTTCATAACCACTGCCCTTACTTGCTTGTTAATTATTAATTTACAAAAATCCAAGTTACCTAGACTAACTGAAGAGGAAGTAAACTACTTATATAACCCCATCTCAGAAAAAGAAATTGAACAAGCCATCAGTGAACTCCCTAGGAAAAAATATCCAGGGCCAAATGGCTTTGCAAAAACTCTAAGTAAAATATTAGCGAAAAGACTACAGTAAACCATCACAAGAATAATACACTTTGATCAGGTACAATTTTTCACAGGAATGCAAGCGTAGTTCAATATCAGGAAAACTATCAGCATAATTGATCACATCAACAACAAAACTAGCAAAAACTATCTAATTATCTCAATAGATTCAGAAAAAGCTTTTGATAAAATACAACATCCATTCCTATTAAAAAACACTAGAAAGTATAGGAATAAATGGAGTTTTCCTTAGAATAACAAGTAATATCTATTTAAAGCAAGTATTATATGTAATGGGGATAAACTAGAAGCATTTGCAATAACATCTGGTGTGAAACAAGGGTGTCCACTATCACCCTTCTTATTCAATCTGATACTAGAAATGTTAGCAGTAACAATTAGAGAAGAAAAAGAAATCAAAGGAATCAAATTAGGCAAAGAAGAGACTAAGCTATCACTCTTCACAGATGATACAATGATACGTTTGGTGAACCCTAGAGAATCAAGTAAAAAAAACTTCTTGAGACAATAAATAAGTTTAGCAAATTTGCAGGATATAAAATAAACCCACATAACTCCTCAGCATGCCTATATATTTCCAACAAAGTCCAACAGCAAGAGATAGTAAGAGAAATCCCATTTAAAGTTACTATAGACATTATAAAATATCTGCGAATCTACTTGCCGAAACAAATCCAGTACCTATATGAACACAACTGCAAAACACTTTTCACACAAATAAAATCAGATCTAACCAATTGGGAAAAAAAATCAAATGCCTGTGGCTAGGTTGAGCTAATATAATAAAAAAAATGACAAATTTACCTAAATTAAATTACATATTTAATGCCATACCAATAAATCCACCAAAAAATTACTGTACTGAGCTAGAAAAAATAGTGACAAAATTCATTTGGAAGGACAAAAGATCCAGAATACCAAGGCAATTAATGAAAAGAAATGCTAGGGAAGGTGGCTTAGCCATACCAGACTTTAATCTCTGTTATAAAGCAGCAGTCATCAAAACTATTTGGTACTAGGGGCGGCTATGCGGCGCAGTGAATAGAGCACCGGCCCTGGAGTCAGGAGTACCTGAGTTCAAATCCGGCCTCAGACACTTAACACAAAAAACTAGCCATGTGACCTTGGGCAAGTCACTTAACCCCAACTGCCCTCCAAAAAGCAAAAAAAAAAAAAAGACTACTTGGTACTGGCTGAAGAACAAAGTACTGATTCGATGGAATAGATTGGGTACAAATGACTCAGTATTCAATGATTATAGTAATATACTGTTCGATAAACCCAAAGACCCCAGCTTTTGGGATAAGAACTCACTATTTGATAAAAACTGCTGGGAAAACTAGAATTACAATATGGTAGAAACTGGGCATAGACCATCATCTAATACTGTACACCAAAATCAAGTCCAAATGGGTACACAACCTAGGTATAAAGGCTGATACTGTAAATAATCTGGGGAAGCAAGCAATAGTCTACCTGTCAGATTTATGGAGTAGAGAAGATTATGACCAAAGAAGAGTTAGAGAGCATTATAAAATATAAAATGAATTATCTTGATTACATTAAATTGAAATGTTTCTGTACAAAGCCATTGTAACCAAAAGTAAGAGAGAAGTGGGAACCTGGGAAAGAATCTTTACAACCAGTGTCTCTGATGAAGGTCTCATTTCTAAAATATACAGGGAATTATGTAAAATCTATAAGAATACAAGTCATTCCCAATTGATTAATGGTCAAAGGATTTGAACAGGTAATTCTCAGAGTTAGAAATTAAAGATATCTATAGGCATATGAAAAAATGCTCTAAATCATTCTTGACTCGAGAAATACAAATTAAAACAACTTTAAGGTACCACATCTCACCAGCCAGATTGTGTAAGATGACAAAACAGGAAAAGGACAAATGCTGGAGAATATGTGGCAAAATTGGAGCACTAATACATTGTTGGAGGAGCTATGAACTGATACAACCATTCTGGAGAGCAATCTGGAACTATCCCCAGGGGGGTATAAATAATTGCATATCCTTTGACCCAGTAATACCACTTCTGGTGTGTTATACCAAAGAGATCATAGAATTGGGAGGAAGACCCATATGTACAAAAATATTTATTGCAGTTCTCTTTATGGTGGCAAAAAACTGTAATTAAGGGGATGTCCATCAATTGGGGAATGGCTAAGCAAATTGTGGTATATAGATGTACTGGAATGCTATTGTGCTATACAAAATGGGGAGGAGGGAGGCAGAGGCAAGGTGGTGTTGTAGAAGAAGGAAAACTCTGCATCTCTCACATAGCCACCTGAAATACCCATAAAATATGACTCTAAACAAATTTTAGGGCTCCAGAACTCACAACATTACAGAAAAAAAAACATCTCCCACTGTAGGCAGTTCAGCAGGAAGGTCTCATCACAGCACACTGGGAGCTGAGCCAAGCCCAGCCTGAAACCACAGCTTGGCTCCAAGGTGGCCAGGTACACCCTAGATGGGGAACTTTGGAGAGTGGATCACTAGCATCTGTGGTAGTTTCCAGAACTATCAACTGATAAGAAACAAGGACAAAGTGAAAGATCTGTGGAAGTCAGCAAAATTTGGGGGAGAAGAGTGGTCTGGCCAAACTACTTCCAGGGCAAGGAAGCTGCAGAAGTGGTAGCCCAGCAGCTACTTCCACATGGCTGCTTCAGAAGCTCACAGTCTGCAGAATGCAGGGGACCAAGCAATCATTCAGAGGCTAAGTGTTCTTGTGTTGAGCTGCCTGGATCCAGATCGTGGTCTTGGGTAATGGTCTTGGGGTGCTTTTTCAGAGAGCCAAAGCTGGTGGGGGCTGCAGAGGCCTCCTAATACCTCCAGCAGTTGTGAAAACCCCAGCAATTTGAGACAGAGCTTTCTTCTCTGGAAGTAGAGTTCCACAGAGCTGAAAGTCAAGTAATTGCCTGGCAACATGAGCAGGCAAAGGAAGCAAAGTAAGAACAACAATCAAACTTTAGATTCCTTCTTTGGAGACAAAAAGGATCAAAGCATGGATAGGGAAGAAGACAACACAGTCAGAACTCCCAGACCAAAAGATTCCAACAAACATGTAGACTGGCTACAAGCCATAGAGCAGCTTAAGAAGGATTTTGAAAACCAAATGAGAGAAGTGGAGGAAAAATTGAGAAGAAAAATGAGAATGAGCCATCCCTCCTTCCCCGCGGCAGTGGCAGAGCCCTGACAGCTCAGGCCAGGCTGGACCTGGGGGGGGAGGCAAAAGCCACCCGGCCCCAGCAGTGACCCCTCCCCAAAGACCCCCGTGGTGCTGAAGCGCTTTCCCTCCCCCTCCCATGTGGTTGTCCTTGATGTGCTCAATGAGGTCAACCAGGCTCGGGAAGTACAGCCCACAGCCCCCAAAGCAGCAGAGAAAGGATTTTCGCCAGACTGCCAAAAGTATTTGTGCCTGGAAGAAAGTCAAGGGCCCCTCCTGATGGACAGAGGACCAGCCCTGAAAGCAGCCCACTCCCCAATTCCTGCCCTGCCTCCTGCACAGCCTAGCAGGGTGACCAAGAGCAAGTTCAGGACACTCACAAGGCCAGGCAAGGGTCCCATCTCTAAGGACATTTCCATTTGGGCCCACACTGTGATTTTCTGTGGTACAGAAAATTCCCAGTGTCAGGGCCCTAAACTGGGGCAGACAGATGAATTTTTTCTTTTGGGGTAGTTGATGAGGGAGGAAATGAATGACAATAATAATAATAATAATAATAATAATAATAATGATAGTAATAATAATAATTTCATATATATGATGTTATATATTTTATATTATATACATCTATATGAATATGTATTCATATATATGAAATTATTATTATCATTATTAACTATGTGCAATTGGGATTTAAGAAATACAGGCACTGGAGTAGGGAGATTCATCCTGCCCTACTGGAAAGTCAGATGGGTTATGGGGGAGGACATAGGAGAGAGCAGATTGTGGGAGGGTTTATACAATAGGATGGTTGTTTTAAGGTAGTAGGTAGGGAAAAGATGGGGAGAAAATTTG
Organism: Pseudocheirus occidentalis; assembly: GCA_028646575.1. Classification (NCBI taxonomy): domain Eukaryota; kingdom Metazoa; phylum Chordata; class Mammalia; order Diprotodontia; family Pseudocheiridae; genus Pseudocheirus; species Pseudocheirus occidentalis. The sequence continues at coordinate 90,245,711 of CM053596.1, read as the reverse complement.
TACCTAAAAATTTTGTGGAAATGAATGATGTAAACAAGAAAATAAATTTATTTATTTATTTTTTAAAAAAAAGAAATGGGGGAAGAGATGGACTTCATATTTACCGAGAGAGGATTATACAAATTGATGCTAAGTGAGAAGAGCAGAACCAGGAAAACCTTGTACACAATCACAGACACATCATATGTGTGATGACCAACCTTGATAAATTGGACTCTTCTCAGCAGCACACAGCTATAAGACAACCCTACAAGTCTCAGGATGGAAGGAGATACGTACATTCAGAGAAAGATCTAGAAAGAAAAGATTCTAAATGGAAACAGAAGCAATCTACATGCTATCACTCTTTTCCTTGTTTGGCTTTGTTTCTTCTTTCCCATTGTCCACCCCGTTAGTTAAACCCTTCTATACAACCAGACTTATGTCCAGTGTGAAAGTATTTGCTGATTCTACACTTGATTGCATGCTGCCATGGGTCGGGGTGGGCGAGGAGAGGGAGGGGAGAAAACTTGAAACTCAAGGGACACTGGAAGTGAATTTTGTGAACTAAAAGTAAAAAGACAAACCAATTTTTAAAAAATAAAATAAACTATCATCTCTTCCTATTAAAAAAAAGTTTATTACAAGGATTTTGTTTTCCTTTGTTGTTACTCTTTGTAATGGGAGTGGAAGAAAGGAAGTAAGAGCAAAAGTATTTACTAAGTGCCTACTACAATGCATGGCACTTATGCTTTATAAATATTATTTCATATGATTCTCACAACACATCAAGGAGGTAAGGTGCTATCACTGTGTCTGTTTTACAGAAAAGCAAACTGAGATAGACAGAGGTTATGATTTGCCCAGTGACATAGAGTAATTCTCTAAAACCAAATTTGAATTCATCTTACTCACTCCATAACCAGTGCCCTTCCTTGCTTATTAATTGAGAAGTAAATACAATTTAAAGTTGGAAATCTGTTAATATTATTTACATTGGTATTATTTTACAGCTGGTTTTACTAATTTCCTTCCCTAACACCTCACTATAGCAAAAAGTTGGATTTTTAAAAGCTCTAGAAGCATGGCAAAAGCTCTGTAATTTCTTAACAAGGTAGAAAGATTTTTTGTTTATTTGATTTTTTAAAATTTATGTCTCTTTCATCTGAAGACAAGAAGATCAGAGTTTACTGAGTTTCATTAACATCGGGGCTAGTTTAAGTCACTGAAACTCAGGATGTAAACGAACCAAGATCAATTAGGCACCTGTATGAGTGAAGCCTTAGATATATAAAGAAAGGAAAAATAAGCACAACAGAGCTCTCCTGGAACTCAAAATTTGATGAAAGAGAAAATGTGGAAACATTAATGTATAAAAATATATATGTGTGGGATAAATTTGAGAAAAAATTAGAGGGAATTACTTGCATTGAGCAAAAGGCATCTTAAAGTAGGTGGGACATTAGTTGAGACCTAAAGGAAACCATGGAAAACAGAAGATAGAGATGAAGAGGAAAAGCATTCCAGAAATAGAGGCCATCTATTGAAAATATTCAGTCTAGAAATGGAGTGTCTTCTATGAGGAATAGTAAGGAAATAAATGTTACTGGATCACTGTATAAATGGAGGAATGTAAGGTTCAGCAAAAATGGAAAGGGAAGACAAGGTTTGGAAGGATTTTGATTTATATATATTTCATCCTGGAGATAATAGGAGCCATTGGATATTTTTAAAGCGGGTGGGGGATGTGATATGGTCAAAGAGGGGGTTTAAGAAAATGAATTTGACAGCTAAGTTGAAGATGGACTAGGTGGGGGAAGATGAGACAGGTGGACTAATTACAAGGCTATTGTTATTATCTAGATATGAGGAAATTATGACCTGAAACCAGAGTGGTTGAAACATCAGAGAAAGAAGGTGACATATGAGAAAGATAAACACTATGCTCAAGGCATTGTGATTTTTTCAGTACTCATTAGTAGAAGGACTTCCTGCACTAATGAAATCACAGTAATAGAGTGTTATTATGATGATCATATAGCAGAAGGTTAGGTGTTAGTATACTGAGCTTAGAGGTAAGAGGATCTGGATTCAGATCATAACTATGATCCTTAATAAATACATGACCCAAGCAAATTGCTTTCACTTTCTCTAAAGAAATTCAAAATCAGAGAATTTCAGAGTTAGCAGAGATCTCAGCCTCTATTTTCAATATAATAAAACATAATAAATGTTTAAGTGCTTATTATGTACCAGGCAGTGTTTAGCAATGGGGATGTGAATACAAGAAAGATAAGCATTCCAGAAATAGAGGCCATCTATTGAAAATATTCAGTCTAGAAATGGAGTGTCTTCTATGAGGAATAGTAGGGAAATAAATGTTACTGGATCACTGTATAAATGGAGGAATGTAAGGTTCAGCAAAAATGGAAAGGGAAGACAAGGTTTGGAAGGATCTGTCTACCTTGCTTAGGGTCATCATGATGGTAGAGTCAAACCCACAGCATGTAGCAGGTAGGAAATGAAGATCTGGCTGATCTTTTGAATCCTCTTTAAAAGGAGGTCTGGAGAATTTTTCCCTTTTCTTCCCAGCTCTCCAATCACAAGGTCAAAGAATACTGAGGGAATTGATGATGACAAAGTAACAAAAGTGAGGTAATTTATATGATGAAGATTTTTCTCTTGTTGATATTTTTTGGGGTGAGTGCTGTGGAGAAGGATGGTGGGTATGATAACTATTGAGTCAACTCCTAATAGTGAAGCTGATGGGGAAGCCAGCGTAATAATGTTTTTCTGTTCAGTAATTTCAGTCATGTCTGGCCCTTTGTAATTCCATTTGGGGTTTTCTTGGTAAAGATGTTAGAATAGGGTGCCATTTCCTTCTCTAGATCATTTTACAGATAAGCAAACTGAGGCAAACAGGTTTTAGTTACTTGCCCAGTGCCACACAGTTAGTGTCTGAGGCCGAATTTGAATTCAAATCCTCCTAACTCCAGGGCCAGCACTCATTTCCTTATGATGTAAACTTGAGGCACTCCATCATTCTGGTTATGTTCCTCTGGATGTACTCTAGCTTAACAATTCCCTCAAAATGTATAACTCAGAACTTTTTACCAAATGCTCTGGAGAACAAAGCTATCACCTCCTTCTTCCTGAAAGTTGTCTCTATCAAGTTTTTATTTGGCAACCACGTCACTCTAGTGTTTCATATTAAGTTTTCAATCCACTGAAGTCCGCAAATATCTTTGAGACATACTCATTTGTAATCATGATTTTTCCCATGCTGTGATTTTGATGCTTGTTTATTTAACTTAAGTATAAGGCTTTTGATTTCTGTCTAATAAATGTCACCCAATTAGATTCAGTTCAGTTTTATAGCTTATCAGTACTGTTATGGATACTATTTTTTCCAGGTGGTTAACTATGCATCTTAGTCTGGTACTTTTTGTAAATTTGATATGGACAATATCTATGTGAAAGCCTACCTTAAAGTATCCCACCTTTGTGACTTTAGGAAAGTTACTCAGATATTCTGGGTCTCAGTTTCCTTATACGTTCAATAACCAATCTGAACTTTCAGTCCTTATAAGCTATATATCCATGAAAAATGACATCTTATGATTCTAGAGGCACAGCACAAGTCCCTGGACCTTTTCATTGGAGACTTCTTCCCTTATTTACATGGAACCATTTGGGAATATTCTTCGAGTCTAGACATTCAACCCTAGCAATCAGCTCATTTAAATTGGAGAGAATCAGACACATAATAGAATTTCTCATTGCTGGTCCCTCTGACTTTTAAAGAAGGACATTATCATTACTCTCATATTTAAGACAGGAAAAAAAAAGTAAGCTGCAAGAAGAACGACTTGCTCATGGACACAAATGACTAGCAGAAAGTAGCAGGATGTCCAATTCCAAACCAAGTATTCTGGCGACCCTTTGAAAGGATTAGTTTTTAATAATAAGTATAAACAACTATTATGTGTATAGCACACTGAATTTATATGTTTTATTTATATAGACTCCAGCAAAATATTCTAAAGACCTCGTGCAACAACAAAGGAAGATTAAAAACACTAAGCAGAGAACATTATTTATATGGATTTTAATTGTTGTGGAAAATATAATCATAAATCAACCTGCTACACTGAAAGGTCTGAAAAACTAAGAGGCTTTTAAAGGACCCATTTCAAGGTTGACAGTGTCATACTCTTTAAGCCAGAATGTTTTTCTTGTGCTAAGGTGCCCAGCACTCCACAAATCCTCAGAGAGAACAACAATGTAAATGAGCACTCAGAAACCCACCAAAGTGTTTTAAGAAAAACGGTAAGATCTTTCTATTACTTTGGAAAGTAGGTCAAGGCAGATGTCTTTACCTATTCATAATGTAAATAAAGTATCTCGCAGTATTTCAGATTTTAAAGGAATCTTGGAGGTCATTTATTCAAATTGCCAACAAGTCAACAAATAAAGTCAATAAGCATTTAAAATGTTCCCGCTACATGTCAGGAGGCAGCTAGGTGACACAATGGATAAAGTGACAGGCCTGGAATCAGGGAGGCTTATCTTCCTGAGTTCAAATCTGACCTAACACACTTACCGGTTGTGTGACTCTGGGCAAGTCACTTAACCCTGTTTGCCTCAGTTTCCACATCTGTAAAAAGAAATTGAAGAATTAAAAGGCAAACCACTCCAGTATCTTTGCCAAGAAAACCCCACATAGGGTCAAGAAGAATGAGAAATGATTGAAATACCAAAATGCGTCAGATACTGTGCTAAGTACTAGGCATAAAAAAAGGGTAAAATCAGTCTTTATCCTCAAGGATCTCACATTCCATGCAGAGACAACTGGTGAACAACTATATACAAGCAAGATATGTACAAGATAAATGGGAAATCCTTTCTGAGAAAAGGTACTAATGTTAGGTCACTAAGGTCTCATGTTGTTCTCTACTGCAATATCCTTGACATATGATCATATAGCTTCTGCTTGGATACTTTCAGTAGAGGAGAGCTCAAGCAGCCCTGGTTGTTACTAAGTTTTTCCTTATATTGAGCCAATATCTATCTTTTTGAAAACTCCATCTGTTCATTCCAGTTTTGTCTTCTAGGTCCAAAGAGAATATCTAATTGCTTCCCTACATCACAGCCCATATGATATTTGAAAACTGTAATTATGCCTCATAATTCACCATCTTACATTTTATTTTCTTCAAGTTAAATATCCTTAGAACTTTCATTGGATCATTGTATAACTTGATTTTGAGTCTCCTTACTATGTTTTTACTCTTTTGTTTCTCATTGCATTTCAGAACCCCTTAACACTGACCCCTCCCATTCTTTCTTCCTTTAGTCTGATGATGGCCAATTTTCTCTATATAGCTTTGATATCATTCCTCGCAATTTTCTTCAGTAGATTCACCCCACAATGAGTTTTTTTTGTTTTGTTTTTCATTCTAATCTTTAATATTTCCTTATCTATGCAACAATTTCCAGGTATCTAAAAATAGAAACTTGTCTTTTTCTCATAAAAACTTGCTATATTCTACCACATCCAGTAATTGTAATTTTATATTTTTCTCTCCTTTAAAATTCCTTACTCATGTTTTTCTACTTCCTTTTTTCTTTTTCTTCTAAACCCTTCCAATGTAGCTTCTATGATCACCACTAAACTTAAGTAGTTCTCACCAAAGTCAACAGTGATGTTACCTGCCTAATCTGATGATCTTTTATCAATCCCCTTCCTTTTCAATCATTCTACAGCATTTGATACCTTTCATCATCCTTTCTTGGAAAGTCTCTTTTTTCTGGTTTTCCTGACCCTCTTCTACTTCTCTATTACTTCTTATTTTCCTTCCCTGGATAATTCTCTAACTCACAGCCACTAACAGTGAGTATACTTCCAAGGTTCTGTCCTGCATTGTCTTCTCTTCTCTCTCTTCTTTCCTTTATTGATTTCTTTGGCTCCATGAGCTCAATTATCATCCTTGTGAAGATCAATCTCTGATTTATCTTGTTAATATCTAGCCTTCATCTTTTTCTTAAACTTTAGTAAATTAGCTATTTTACATTTCAAATTGACATCTGAAACTCAAATCCAAAATATAAATTATTAGTGTTCTTTTCTAAAGAATCCTTCTACTAAAGTGGGCACCGCATTTTTCTAGACACTGAAGATACAACCCAGGTGCCATGCAGAACTTCTCACCAATTATTCACCAAAATCATCTTGTCATTTCTATCTCAGAAAAATGTCTTGTACAAATCTCTTTTGCTCTACTCAAACAATTATAACCCACTCTAATTCAGGTTCTAATCACCTCTTCAAATTTGGTTTCAATAGTCCACTAATTGGCATCTGTGTCTTAATTCTCTCTCCTTTCTACCCCATTGACTATACAACTGCCAAATTGATTTTTTCTGAATTATAAAGTAGCTCTGGCCATTATGTCATTTCTATACCCAATAAACTAATGACTTGCTTTCATCATTAAAATATATTTGATGTTCAAAGGCTTTCTAAATGTGACCTCAACTGCCCCTTCAAGCATTCACTAGGCCAAGCAAACTTATCTTGTTACTGTTCCCCCCAAATGTCACTCCTTTTCTAGTTGCTATGTTTTGCACAAGTTGACCTCTGTATCTGGAATGCTGTCTTTCCACATATTTTCCTCTTAGATTTTCTAGTTTTCTTCAAGTCTCTAGAGACACCTTCTACATGAAAACTTTGCTGATCTCCCTAAGTTACTAGAGACTTCTAAAACAACTCAACTTTGTGTGCATGTGTGTGTGTGTGTGTATATACACATATATATACATATTGTGCATAATATGTATATATATGTATGCATATGTGTGTGTGTGTACACATGAATTTACTCCTTGAGATTATTCAATGGAATATAAAATCTTTGAAGGTACATAGTAGTCAGTTAACTATGCATAATAAATGTGAATTGATAGCTTGATGGATGCTAAAAATATATACTTTGCCTTGAGAGAATTGAAAGCTCCAACCTGCACTAAGGACTTCTCTCTTCATTGTCATCCCTACTGGAAGAAGCATCTAGTAGATAAAGACTGAGTCAGAGCTCTTGTCTATCTCGTGGAAGACAGAAAAAGAAGCTAGCATCAAAGCTGTTCCTTAGGTTTAGCTCTCTTTTCTAGCAATGCAGTTCAGAGATATGATCCTTTTCTTTTCTTTGTGGTGGGCAGAATATTCTCCCTCTTCCTCTCTCTACTCCTACCTCTCTATCTCTTTACCCTGCCTCTTTTTTGAAGCCAGATGGCTAACTACCCTTCATTCTCTGGCTCTTTACTAAATTTCTTCTTTCAGGAGAATTCCCTCTTACCAGGGAGATCTGTTCATCTTCTCTGGAAGCTAAAATAATAAAGAGGACCTCTCCCTTTTTAGGAGCCTGGGTCACTCCTTCAAGTTTTTCTCAACTGTGCCTAAAGATAGGTATTTATTTCTAATGTAATTCTAATGGTTTATCAATATAACATAGTCACAGTGGGTTATTAGGTTATAATTTCCATTCTTTGTAGTAATGATTGAATTTTTTATTCCTTTTTATATTTTTATTTTAATTATATTTATTTTATTTATAAATATTTTATTTATAAATATTTTATTTTTTAATTTAATTTAATGTTTTAAATTAAATTTTATGTTTATTTTTAGTTTACATCATTCATTTCCACAAGATTTTGAGCAACAAATTTTCTACCCATCTTCCCCTACACCCCACCACAAAACAGTGATCCCATTGAATATCCCACTCCTATCTGCTCTGTTCTATATCCTCTCCTATCCCTCCTCCTACTTTATGGTAGGGCAAGATGGATCACCATACTTCAATGTCTATATATCTTATTTCCCAGTTGCATGTAAAAAAGAATAGTAATAATTTTTTTTAAACATTTTATTTAAAAACTTTGAATTCGAGTTTTTTTCCTTTCATCCCTTGTCACCCATCCTTACTAGGAAGATAAGCAATTCAATAGAGGTTGTTCATGTGTCATTATGCAAAACATTTCCATAGTGGATATGTTGTGAAAGACTGACTATACATCCCTCCATCCTAACCCACCCACAACTTATTCTGTTCTCTACTTTGACCCCGTCCCTTTTCAAAAGTGTATGCTTCTAACTACCCTCCCCACAAACCTGCCCTCTCCTCCATCATATTTCCCTCTCATCCCCTTTTTCCCCTACTCTCCTGTAGAGCAAGATACCCAGTTTACTGTGCATGTCATTCCTCTCTAAGTAAAATTCAATGAGAGTAAGTTTGACCCATTCCCTTTTGACTTCCTGTTCTTCCCCTCCATTGTTACAGTTATCCCTTGCCTCATCTATATAAGATAATTTAGTCCATTCTCTGGCTCTCCCCATCTCCTCTAATTATATTCCTCTCTCACCTCTCAATTTCACATTTTAGATATCATCCCTTCTTATTCAATTGATCCTGTGCCCTCTGTCTATGTATACCTGTACAGACATATACACATATTCACATATGTATTTATACAGACATATACCCTCCCATATAGACATATGTATGTATACACACAAACACACACATGTGCAGGCATGCAAACACACACATACACACACACATGCACACACATTTATATTCCCTTCAACTATCCTCACATCTGAGAAAAGTTCTAAGTTGAAATTATCATTTTTTCCATGTAGGCATATATGTAGTTCAACTTTGATAAGTTGGTTATGATTTCTTTTCCCTCTTTATCTTCTCATACTTTTCTTGCTTCTTATATTTGAGTGTCAAATTTTCTATTCAACTCTGGCTTTTTCATCATGAATGCTTGGAATTCCTCCACCTCACTGAATGACCATACTTTCCCCTGAAACATTATACTCAGTTTTGCTGGGTCGGTTATTCTTGGTTTTAATCCTAGCTCCTTTGACCTCCAGAATATCACTTTCCAAGCCCTTCAGTCTCTTAATGTAGAAATTGCTAGTTCCTGCGTTATCCTGATTGTGTTTCCACAATATTCAAATTCATTCTTCTTGGCTATATGTAATATGTTCTCCTTGATCTAGGAACTCTGGAACCTGGCTATAACATTCCTAGGACTTTTCTTTTTCAGGATATTTTTCAAGAGGTGATGGGTGAATTCTTTCCATTTCTACTTTGCCCTCTGGTTCTAAAATATCAGGATAATTTTCCTGGAGAATTTCTTGAAGGATGATTTCTAGGTTCTTTTTTTTTTATCATGACTTTCAGACATTCCAATAATTTTAAACTATCTCTCCTGGATCTATCTTCCAGTAAGCAGCTTTTCCAATTAGATATTTCTCATTGGTTTTTATTTATTTTTCTAATCTTAATGAGATATTGTGTATTCTCAACTTGTAGACATCACTGCTGACAGATTTAAGTGTTTGTACTCAGCTGGAAAACATACTTCAAAGTCTATGAGCTTGCAAGTACAGAGGCAGTTAGGTGGCATAATAGCAAGAATATTGGCCTTAGAGTCAGGAAGATCTGAATTCAAATTCAGCTTCCGATACTTATCAGCTCTAAGATCCCAGGGAAGTCAACTGACCTCTACTGGGTTCAGTTTCCTCAACTGTGAAAAAGGGCTAAAAATAGCAACTATCTTGTAGGATTGTTTTGAGTGGGGAATATTGTATATTCTTTGGTTCTACTTAATGCTGATTGGTTTTGCTGTGCTGCTTTTTTCTTTCTTCGGTTAATTAATTGTTAAATGGGATCCTATGAACAGGCAAATAGAAAAGTACAAAAAGATCAAGCTGATGAGAAAATCAACATCTTTTTTGCTGTTCTTGAAGAAGTTGTACTAGATGGCTGTTAAGCTCCCTTCCAGCTCTAAATATTATTAGGACAAATGAGATTACATTTGAAAAGTGTTCACCAGAGTGCCTGGCACACAGTTGGTGCTTAATACCTGTTTATTTTATTCCTTCTTCTTGATCAAGGTTGTCTATTGCATAAACTTTACATAATTGTGAATCACTTTTTGTATAGTCAAAACCTCTGGGTTCAGATCTTGCCTTGGCAAAGAAAGCAATATTTCCAAAGCACTTAGCACAGGGCTTGACAGTAGGTACTTATCTAAGTTGTTCTTTATTCTATTTCCTTTCCCCTTTCCTCTTCTGATTACTACTGTGTAGCCTCAGACATGTTACATGGACTTTCTTAGACTCAGTTGTCTCATTTTTCAAGTGAGGTTAGCATTGTGCAACGAAATTGGAATTATGCTGAAAGACAAAAGTGACTAAAGTATTCATATTTTCTTACCCAGAAATCCCATTGCTAAGGATCTACGTCAGGCATGTTAAAGCCACACACACACACACACACACACACACACACGCACACACATACACACAAAGTCAATATTGAGAATAGTGAAAAAATGTTATATGTGAATATAATGAAATACTAATATGTCATAAAAATAATATAAAGAATTCAGAGATACATGGTAAGACATGAATTGATGAACAAAAATAAGCAAAAAAAATGCAAAACAATAAACACTGATTACAATGGTATATATGAAACAAACAAAAAATGAAACAGTACTATGTAAGCAAAAAGATATTAGAGCTGGCCTTTGAGAAGAGGTGAGAAAATTTACTTCTCTCCCTTCTTTGCATAAGATTGGTAGTCTGGGAGGGGGCGGAGCCAAGATGGCAGCGTAGAAGCAGCAAGGTCCCGCAGCAAATACGAGCCCAGACAAAGTCTAGGAAAGTCTAGGACTCTCAGACTCACACAAATACAGAGAACACAGCTCTTGCGGAAGGCAGCTCGGCAGCAGGGGCTCAGCACGGCCGCCGGAGCGGAGGCTGGAACAGCCAGAAGCCGAGACCGCGGCCAGGCCTGGGACGGTGGGAAGGAGCTGAGCTGAGCCCCGCAGCCAGCCTGCAGCGGTTCTACAGCCTCCAGCACCCCCACATCTGCCAAGGCGTGAGGAGCAGGACGGAGAGGCGCAGCTCACACCACAGCAAAGCAGAGAACGGCCAGCCCGGCCAGGCAAGGCCCCAGGGCGGCCACGAGGAGCAGCAGAGCCTCCCAACTTGCAGCGTGAGTCTACTTCAAAGAAAATCTAAAGCACCTGCCTGAAGGGAGCTTCAGTTAGAGACTTAGTGAAAGCTGAAACTTTGAAACTTAATTGGGGCGGGGTAAAGCTGTTCGGTCATTCTACCCCGGGGCAAGGAAGCAGTGGGGGAGGGGAACTACTGGACCAAGCAGCAGTGGCCCCCACCAGGCTACTTCAGAGCCCCTGGCCTGCG
>CM053596.1:90204061-90233939 GCA_028646575.1 Pseudocheirus occidentalis | reverse complement strand
CTCCCTGTTCAGGTGTGAATTACTCCCAAGGAGTTAACTGGAAGTAAGGAGCTAAGCCTTTGAAGTGCTAAGTGCCTTTAGTAGGTGCCAATAGAAAGGGGCATGGAAGATCTTCTTGATTTCATTAACATTACACCTCCCCACACAAAATGCAGTATCCTATGATCTAGTTCACCCCCCTCATTTTAGAGTGGAAAAAACTGAGCCCCAGTAAGGCTAATGTTTCGTTTTTCCAAAAAGTTACACAGGCAATAACAGAACCAATATTCCAACTCAAATTGCCTGACTCCAAACACATATTTTTTTTCATCATTCCAATATATTCTATGTAGTATTTTAAATGTAGCATAATTGAATTGAAAGATACAAGACGTCTTTTATTTCTTGTGTATCATAGGTTTAGGGATCTTACTAAATTTTTAACATTTAAATATCACCACTTGGTCTCCTCAGATGTTCTCAAAAATCACATAAATTTCAAGACTTATAGAACCAACCATTATGAATATCCAGAAGCCAAATAAAGATAAATATGTCTGACACTAAACTCATCCTTTCCTCTTCTTAGCCCAAACACTCTGTCACTAATTAATTCACCACTGTATTCAGCCCTTGTCTTCATCCCCCACACCTAGATATTGGGATCATATTATACTATATATTTAAAACATAATACATTTATAAAGAGATTTGTGGCCACAAGGTAATTTATGTCCATTATTTAATTTTATCTTCTCATCTCTGGGATTTAAGCAGTACAAAAATGATTATATATATTTACAACATCACACAATGACTAAATATTGGAGCTGATGCTTTAAACCAGATCTCTAGACGCTGAGCTTGGTGTAAATTTCATGAATCTTAACTTTAAGAATAACCCCTAGGAGATACTTGGGAAATTTATAGAGGCTCATAGAATCGATGAGTTGAAAAAAAGATAACCTAGTCCATACCATAATGGAAGAAGAAACATGGTCAACTTACCTCTCCTTTGAAGACTTTAAGAAATAATGACTGTATTACTCACCTAAGGCAACCCATTCTAATTTTGGACAGCTTTCATTCATTGGATGATAGATTTAAATCAGTAGGGGACCTTGGCATTTGATGAGCCCAACCACCTTTATTTTACACGTGGTAAAACCAAGCCCCTGCCATATGGTATATAAAAAATAGTACCTGAATATAAAATATTTGTTTTCAAATCTTGCTTCAGATAAATTACTACCTGTATGAAATTAAACAAATCTGCTAACTTTTCTGTGCCTCATTTTCCCCAAAAATGTGGTTATGGACTTTGACTAGATAATCTGTGAAGATTATTCTAACTCTATAATACCAACTGATTTGCATAAAATTTCATGGGTAGTAAGGGAGAAAGCTGAAGTTTTAACCAGGTCCTTTGACTCTAAATTCTGTACTATTTAAGAACAGTTTTTTACTATGTAATTGAAACATCCATCCTACCACCAAATCCCCTAGCAGTGTTTATCAAAAGGGACTAAGAGAAATAAGTCTAAACTCCTTTCTGCATAAATATTTTTCAATTATCTTAAGCTAGTAACAACTATTTACACTACAACTATCTTATCTAAGTTAAAAGTGTAAATTTTCTCTTCCCTATCTTGTATAGAATTTGAATTGTAGAGGGGTCATAGCATTATAAATCTCAGATTAGAAAGGATTTAAAAAGGCATCTAGTACATTCTTCTCATTTTTGAAATGAGGAAACAGAAATAAAGGGAGGTTCTGACTTTCTCAAGTTTACAAGAACATAGTAGAAGTTGCATTTAAACTCAGGACTTATGGCACAATCTCTGTGTTCTTTGTACTATGTTATATTTCATGTCAATTAAGAGCAAAACAAAAGAATAAGAAGATAGGTAGGAAGAGCAAGGAGGGCAGGGGACAAAATATGAGTAGAAAAAAGGGGGTTAACTCAGAAATAATCTAAAGGGAAGTATATTTCACATCATGTAAAGGAAAAACAAATGAGATCAAGGAGAAAATGAAAGTTCACAAAATCAAGGAAGACATTAGATGGAATTATAGCCTCAAGTTAAAAAATATCCAGAATAACAGTAAAGAGAAGCCTGCCAAGGAAGTAACAGCTGTGGTCTAGTATCCAGAGGTTGTGATATGGAACAGGGAGTAAACACATTTTATTTGAAGCAAGATTATATAACTTAAAGGAACAGGCAAATTTAGGTTAGATTTCAAGAAAAGCAATCTAGCAATTCAAGGTATTCATAAAAAGAGAATGGGCTGCCTTAAAAAATAGTCTGTTTCCCCTTTTCTGAAGTTGTCAAACAAAGGATGGTTGACTACTCACTTGATATTCTATAGGGGAAATTATTTTACCTGTTATATTTTGGAGTAGCCATTAAAATCTCTCCCAACTCTTAAGTTCCTAGATTTGATTATGTTGCAATTCTATAAGAATCATGACAGCATAGTGAAAAGAACATTTCTACTCCAGTAGGAATCAAATGGCTTGGATTCCAGTCATAGTTCTGTTCCTAATCCCTGAAGTGACTAGGTCAGTCACCTTAAATCTCTGGGCCCATTTTTTTTTCAGCTAACACCAGTTAGCTTTCATTGATATAACACACAAATACTGAACTTCTGGAGTTGAGAGACTACCAAATATTAGAAGAGCAATTGGCATGATAGAAATTAATAGACTTTAAGGATTAGGTGAGTTTTTAGAAGCAGTTGAAAGGTACAATAGATAGTTTGGATAAAGAATGATTACTCAACACTTCTGTTGTAATAAAAGCGTGTTCTGGATCTATTTAGGGCTATAAGCATATGATTTATCTGAATTATTGATTTTCAAATATTCTTTCTTTGAAAAGCTCAAACACTTCCTATGTCTAACCTTTCTGAGATGGTGGTAGGTATAGGAATTATTTATTTATCAAGATTTTGGTCACTTTTCACTACTTTAATGGTAAGAAGAGAGAACTGTTTGAATATTTGCTTGCGAGGCTCAGATTCTCAGAATGCACATCTATTGCACTTTGAGAAAAAGTGGGACTTATGCATATAGTAACACAATTGGTTAGTATTGGATGGTATTTGTGGTCTCTTTCAGCTCAAACATCCTGTGTTCTAGGTTAAGCACCTTATTAGCACCTACTAACTTTAACAATATTTTCAGTGTTGGAAGTTTCTAGGTACCAAGGTCCCTTTCCACTCTAAGCTTACATACGCTATCTTCCAATATTCTAATGTCTTCTAATATTATTCTCTAAAGTTCCTTCGATTTCTGCTCTTCCATGATACCATTTATAAGTTTGCCCTCTTTCAGTTTTGCACATTGACCTTTGAGTACTCCTTCATCATTTGGGGCCACATGAAGCCTAAAATTCCCCAGAAACTTTGTGCATGGAAGTTATTTGGCACTGTCCAACACCCAAAGACCATCTAATCTATTTATGTGTTTTCACCAGGAGAGAGTATGGAGCAGTTTTTCTTTTCCTTCCCTCTGAGAAATTGTATTACATACCTGCTAGTCCTTAGAAAATGAAACTCTGAGATAAATGTTTGATGTGCTTTTCATCTTCTTTACAGTTTTCATTCCTCTAAATATGCATTGGTAAAAGAAGCTTTCAAGCAGAAAGGTGATTCACCTTACAAACCCACTAACTGTGGAGATGATTAATCTTTTCCCCTACGGGTCATTTATTATGGATGGGCTACACATTAGCATCGCCTGAATAAAGAGTCTCCATACTATTAGCAAAGCAGACTTTGAAGCTTAGCTGTGCCGGCTGGCTGACCATTCCCATAACCAATAAGGAATTTTGTGGTCCTGAGGAACTTTACTGCTTCATGAAAACATTCAAGTTATTCTGGTAGACTAGGGAGTGAGCTCTGCTCATTGAGTTTAGTTACTGAATATCATTTCAAGTTTTTTTTTCCCCTTTGATTTGGGATTTTTTTATAGATGTGTTTAAAAGCCATATTTTATTTTAGTATACATGAAGAGGTCTGAAAAGTAATTATCTACTGCTTAATATAAAGTCCATGAATTCTGGAAACTATTAGACAATATGCATGAGGTATAGTGATAGAAAACTGACCTTGAAAATGGAAAAACCTACCATCAATTCCATCGCTGACAGATACTATCTGTGTGATACAGTGAAAGCAATATAAGCTCTCAGGAATCTACCAAACTTTCCAAAAATCACATTGCAAAGGTACCAACCTATGTTGATAGATGCAGTTTCTTTGCTTTGTAGTTTCCCACACCAGTGAAACCACTGATCTAGTGCCTACCACTATTCTTCATGAATTTAAAAGAAAGGAAACATCTCATATTCTGGAATAAGATCAAGAAACTGGAATTCACTCCCCTCGTTCTAATAGTGATGTCATTGGGTGAACTATTGAACTAGCTTTGAATATTGTCCCTCTTGTATCAGGTTTATCATTCAATTTGATATTATTAAACAAATAGTGATGCCATGGCCTACAATTTGCCACTTCCTATGCTCATTCAGAAGGTAAAAAAGGTGAAAAATGACAGTACATGTCTAATGAGGATGTGGTGTGGTGGGCTGTAAGACACGAATACTAATGTAATCTAAGTCAGGATGTGGAAAAGCTCTAAAGGAGTACATCATGAGAAATGTGAAGAGGTAGAAAGCTTCTCCCAGTTTGCCAAGGAAATCTCCACGGAGGAGATGGCACCTGAAAATAACATTAAATCGGGGCAAGACTGTGAGAAGAAGAGATTGAAGGAGGACAGGCAAAATTCATCTTAGGGGTACAGGATGCATAATGCAGACCAAGAGAGGGTATGACAGTATATTTTGACAGAATCTGTATAAGAGGATGATTAGCTTCAGATTACTCTGAAAAAAATGTATTATCAGAATGAGAATTTAGGTAAAAGCTATTAATAATAGAGTGATCTAAGGACTGTGAATTGTTTTACATTTATTATTTCAGTTGAAACTACCATAACTTTATGCAATAAGTTCTTTGTTTTCATTACAGACTTATGATTTCATAGACATATGGAATTTCCTCTGAGGTCTTCCCTCTGCCAGAGCAGAGCAGTAACTATTCTGAAATTTATAGTCTCTTCAACAGCATCTACAACAAAACATCATTCTGCTTCCATTAGATCACGAGGAAGGAGAAACTTCAATCTCCCAATATATCACATAAGATGTTGGGACAGTTATAAGTGTTGGGGATTTTTTCCTTAACTCTAACTCCACTTCCAGGAAATTTCAACCCAATATTCTTGTTCCTACCGTCAAAGGAAAAAAAAAACAGAACAAATCTCATGCTTCTTTTCCATCTTTCAAGATTTTGAAACAACTCATACCTCTCTTTGACTTTCTCTAGGCTAAAGAATCCCATCTCCTTCAACTGATCCTCATGACTTGGTTTCCTGTTCTCTTCCACTTCTTTGTATAAATAATATTTTGGAAGAATATTAACCAACATGGATATCAGAGCACCCTGGATTGAATTATTATGACCATTTTTAAGAATATGAGGCTTCTATTAAGTTATACTAATCTTCTATTACCTTTTCTGGCTGCCATGTTATACTGTTGACTTAAACTGAACTTGGAGGTCACTGGAGTGCCCAGCTCTTTTTCACAAAGATTATTTAGTCACAACTTTTAGACTCTGTATTTATGTTTTTGATTCTTCAAAGCAAAGTGTAGATTTCACATTCTTTTTCTCATCAATTGAGAAATAGGCAGGGCTAATGTTTACTACCACTTTTATACAGGTGAGAAAACTGATATGAAAATGGATCATCTGGGATCACAAAGCTGGTAAATGGGAAATTTTGGACTCATTATTATCATCCCACTACAATTCACTGTTGTTGTTTGTCTCATCTTGCCAACATTAGAGCATATCAATTAATGCTATCATGTCAGAAAGAGGAAATCAATAAGTATTTATTAAACACTTTCTATGTTCCAGTTCTGTGGCTGGCATTGGGATGCAAAAAAACAAATCAATCAATTCTTGAACTCAATGAGATTATATTCTATTAGGGGGGATAATACACATACAAAGTACCAAATACAATGTACAAAAATAGAGAAGAATTTTGGTGAAGGTGTTATCAGTAGCTGGAGCAGTGAGAGAGGGTCTCTTACAAAGGAAGTGATATTGAGCTAAGTTTTGAAGGAAACTAGAAATAGCCCTCCCCCAGATTCTTTGTTTTATATTTTATGTTTTTTCTTATTTATTCTCATATGACATTATATATTCCATCCGTTGTATTCCATCCTACTTAACCACTACTACCAAATTGAATAATAAAATAAACACATTATAGCAAATAAGCATAGTCCAGGAGAACAAAATCCTACATTGGTTATGGCTATTTCTACATCTAACACTTCTTTGGCAGGAAGTGAGTAATGTGTTTAAAACACCAGTTCTCTGAAGTTAGGGCTGATTATTACATTGATCAGAGTTCAAAACTATTTCAAAGATTCAAGGATTTCTAAGAGATGGAGCTGAATAGGGAGCACATTTGAATTTGACTTGTACAAAAACACTTAAAAGGACATATAAGGTAATGTGTGAAGAATAGCAAGAAGGGAATATGGCTGAACTGAAGACTATGTTAAAGAGGAGTAAGGCACAATAGCTAACATTTGAAATCTGTATAGCACTAACTCTATTCCAGGTACTGTTCTATGTGTTTTACAGTTATTATCTGATTTTTGATCCTCAAATTGAGCCTGTTCTGTAGGTTCAGTTATTATCCCTATTTTTAGAAGAGGAAACTGAAGCAAATAGTGCTTAAGTGACTTGACCAGGGTCACACAGCTAAATGTGTGAAGTTGGATTTGAATTTATGTCTTCCTGGCTCTAGGCCCAGAGCTCTATCTATTGCAGTACCACATAATGACAAAATAAAACTAGAAAAATGAGTTGGAGATAGGTTGCAAAGAGCTACAGTTAGCAAAGAAAGGAGATCAGTTTGATGTCAGAAATGAGATTAGAAGACTTTTACACAGAGTATGAAATAACAGGGTCGGATCTGTGTTTTAGTGACATTATTAATAAAATTATAAATGACACTCAGTCTAGAATTTTTTGTTTCAACCTGCTGCCCAGTGTTTATTCTTTTCCTCAGTTTTTTTTTTTTTGCTTTTTGGAGGGCAGTTGGGGTTAAGTGACTTGCCCAAGGTCACACGGCTAGTTTTTTGTATTAAGTTTCTGAGGCTGGATTTGAACTCAGGTACTCCTGACTCCAGGGCCGGTGCTCTATTCACTGCGCCACCTAGCCACCCCTTTTCCTCAGTTTTTAGTAGTGCACACACACACACACACACACACACATACACACACACACACACACACACTACTCCTCCCCTATAATAAAAACAATATATATAACATAGGGAAATCAGGGCATTCATACAATTTAATGAAAGAAAAAATGTTCGCATAATCATTGAACACTTTTCAAATTCTCACTTTACCTGGTTTGTGAGCATTGAATTTGTCTATCTCCTTTCAGTAGAAACAAAGCCATTTATTTATATCTGATTTATTTGTATACAAATCTTGGGAACTGGCTAGTTTTGTGTTGGCAAATTTACTTCCTAATGTACATCATTCTTATCTTATGAAAGTCAATCAGACAACAAGCATTTATTCAGCGCCTAAAAATGCTTCACATAAATAAAAATGTCATCAATGAAACATTCATAACATTCTCGCATGACAGAGCTAAAAGTGTAAAAATGTTAGAATGTATGCTAGAAAAGATTTGAGCTGGAAGGAATCTTAAAACTATTACAACACTATTCTGTCACAGGACTATTATATCATAAACCATTAGAGCTAAAAGTAATATTTTTAAAGTTAAACTATTCCAAGCTCATATAGTAAAACTGATGCCCTGAGCAGTAATGTAATTTACTCAAGGTGACCTAATTTGATGGTTGCGTAGTTGGCATTTGAATACAAGTCTTCTGATTTCAAATCCAACATTCTTTCCCTACAAATTGAGATCACCCTCCTGGCAACTGATCAAGGGTGTGTAATTTCATTGGTGGAGAATTGCTTTTGCCATTGGAGACTATAATGGTCTATCACTGAGAGGAAATAAAATCTTAAAGGCTTTTTAGGGCTCAGAGAAATGAGGCAATTTGACATTCACCACATAGAGCACAAGTATTAAATACAGTGGTTGATGGGAGTTTCTCTTGTCTCTAGGTGCAGCACTGTGTTTCCTTTACCATTCTACCTCCCATGATCCATCATATCTTTTAAATAAAGATGTTATTCCTCAAATTAAGATAAGTATTGTAGGAGACATCAATGGATCTATTAGATTCATGAATCATAGAGGATCATAAATCTGTAGCTGAAAGGGATCTTGGAGGACAGATTGTCTAACTATTTCATTTGAAAGAAGAGGAAACCCTGTCTTGGAGAGGCAGATTTATTTGACAAAGGTCATTATAGCCAGTAAGTGACAGAAGAGAGATCAAAATCCAGGTCACCTGGCTCCAAACCCATCACATTATTCTTTTTACTATGGCACTTGTGCAGTATCTGAAAAAATTTTTTCCCAATATCCTCATGTCATTTAATAAGTATTTATTGAGCAATTAATATATTCTAAGCACGTCATTTTCTGTGAAAAAAGGAAACAAAACATTCCTCAATTTCAAAATCATGCATTCTAACAGTGGAGTTAAAAAATTATATTAGTAGATTGAAGATATTTGCAGATTATGAACAGGTAAACTTAGAAAAGAAGTCCTTCTGTAAAAGATGTCTTGACACAAGTCTTCAAGGAAGCCAGGGATTCTTAATGGTTAAGGTAGCTAAGTGACACAATGGATAATGTGTTGAACCTGGAGTTAGCAAGACCTGTGTAAAAATACAGCCTCAGGTACTAAGAAGCTGTGTGACCCTTAACAAATCACTTGAATTCAGTTTCAGTATTCTTACCTGTAAAATCAGAATACTAATTGTATTTACCTTTCAGGATTATTGTAAGATAAAAATGAATTACTGTATTTAAGTACTTTGTAAATTTTAAAGAAGGGTGGCATCATGCCCTCTATGACATTAACCAAGCAACTGATTACTGGGAGGAAAAAATGTTGAGTAGCACCAACTAATCTCTGATGTTCTTTACTTGACACTTGACACCTCCCTCCAAATTAAAATCGAATTATGTTTTAAAACTTGTCATTCCATTAATTTCTAAATTCATCAAGTAGATAGTTCTGGAAGCAAGAGAAACTGAGTTCAAATATTGACTCAGAGAATTACTAGCTGTGGGACCCTGGGTAAGTCACTTAATCCAGTTTTGTCATGTATAAAATGAGCCAAAAATGAACATGGCAAATCAGAAATGCATATGGGGCTCACAGAGAGTTGAACATAACTGAAAGAAGTGAACAGTAACAACAGATGATAAATTGCAATACAAAAACTCTTCTTGATAGTAGTGATATTAATGTTATTTTCAGCAGCATCATTACCATAATTATTACAAGACATGGGAGACCATCAGCACCAAAAAATGTGGAAGGATGGTAAAGGGTCAGGAGTGAATATCAGCATATAGTCAGAATGAAAGAAGCAGAAAAGGCATGGAGAGGAGTAAAGTGAAAGACCAGAAAGCTAGCAAGGGACTTGGTAATAACAAATTTTAAATGCCCCCAATGAAGATTTTATATTCAGTCCTTGTGGTAGGGAACCACTTGAACTCTCTCAGTAGGGAGGTGACATGGTCAAACCTGAACTACAAGAAAATTACTTTAGTAGCTGAATGTAGGCTTTGATTAGAGAAAGGAGAAGCTTGAGAATTAGGACATGATCACAACAGTCCAAGTGAGAGATAAGAAGGACATGAACTAATGTGGTAAATTTATGAGTGGAGAGAAGGGTATTACTATGAGAGATGTTGTAGAGATTGACATGGGGTAAAAGAGAGGAATTGAGAATGACACTACATATACACACATACACACACACACACAAGAGTAACATATATTTAGTCCAACACTTTTCTCTATAACTAAATTGAATATCTGTGTAAAGCGTTATTGGTTGTTTCAATTGCTTCTGTTTTTCCTCTTACATTTACAGAATATGAGACTTGGAAAGCACTTCAGTATGATCTAACTCAAATCATACATGATCAGAAAATCTTCTCTACAATGTAGCTGATATATTTCGTTTCTGATTAAAGTCTTTCAGTGAGGAAGAAACTAGATAAGTCTGAGCTAGCACATCCTACTTCAGGATAGCTCTAACTGCTAAGACACTTTAACTTTATATTAAACCAAAATCTGAATCTGAAATTTCGCCTCCCTTCCCCATTTCCTCCTCTTTGACTTTTGGTGACTTTCACAGTCTGACTTATCCTACCTTTTGAGTTTCATTATATAAAACTCCCCTCCCCATACTCTGTAGTCCAACCTAACTGAATTTTTCTCTTTCTCCTTAACCACTAGCACACCATCTGTTCTTTGAGTCCATTTATGCTGGCCATCCCCCATACTTATGCTGTGCTCCCTCCTTATCTCTGCTTCATAGAAACTCTCCCTTCCTCCAAAACTCTACTTAATTCTATCTTCTGTCTAGTCATTCTTTATCTACCATCTACTAGCTCCTTCTCTTCCCAACTGCCTTATATTTAATCACTTCGCATTTATTTGATATATACTCCTTCATGTTAATTTTGCCTCCTCCAATAGCACATAAACTCCTTGAAAACAGAAACTTTTTTTTGTTCTTTCATATCTGTAAATCTAGCTCCTAGAAGAATGTTTGGCATATAGTAGGGGCTTAATAGACATTTATTGATTGAGTGCTGCTAGATGTGCCCTTAAGGAAAACAAGAAGCCTATTTCCCTTTCTCTAAGATAGTCCTACAAACAATTGGAAACTATTGTCATACTTACTCTTTATCCTCTTCTCCTTACTAAAATCTCCCATTTCTTTTACTTTTTTTTTTAGTGGGAGAAGGTAGGACAACTGGGGTTAAGTGACTTGCCCAAGGTCACATGGCTAGTTTTGTGTTAAGTGTCTGAGGCCGGATTTGAACTCAGTTCCTTCTGACTCCAGGGCCAATGCTCTATTCAGTATGCCACCTGGCTGCCCCAAGTCTCTCATTTCTTTAACTGATTTCCACATATCATGGTCATGTGGACTTCGTATTTGAATTGTCTACTTCCAAGTGCAACCTGGCTTCATAGGATCTTAGATCTGCAACTTAAAATTGCTTCTGAAATGATCTAATGCAAACCTTTCATTTTAAAATTAAATTATTTCCAAGGACTTCTTCAAAGTCACATATGTAGCAGGCAGCAGAGTCCAAAACATTGGATACCATATTTATATCTTTCCTAAAATGTGGTATCCCCAGCTGAATTTGTTATACCAGATGTGGTCTGATCATAAATGAGTTAAACATAGAAACCTTTACCTTCCTTGCTCTGCATCGTATACTCTCTACAGTATAGCCTTCAATAACATTAACATTTGTGACTGCCATGTCACACTATTAATTCATAGTGAATGCAAAATAAACTCTTCTTCCCAAGACTGTTTCTTGAAAATTCTATTGTCTGCTCATAACTTTCCCATCCAATTTTTTCCCTATCCAATACCTTTTTTTAAAAAAAAGTTTAAAATGTTCCATTTGACCCTATTCAAGTTCTTATTTAATATAACCAATAATTCTTGTCTGCCACTAGATTTTTACAAGATAATTCTCTCTTCCAACATTTTAGCTATGCCTCTTTGCTTTATGTCATCTCTTAATTTGGCAATCATGCCTTCTATGACATCAACCAAACAACTGATTATTAGGAGGGAAAAAAGGTGAGCAGCACCAACTAATCTCTGATATTCTGCACTTGATTCCTTGGCACCTCCCACCAAATTTAATTCAAATTATTTTTTAAAATGGGTCATTCTACTAATTTCTAAATTCACCATCTCTATTATCTATCCTACATCTCTCTAACCTGACTGTAATGTTTGAATACTTCAAGGTTTGTCCCTTGCCAAGGTGATGTTGAAACTTATTCAGCTTTTTAATTCTTTTCTGCTACCATCTCTCACAATCTATGTCTGCTACCAAGTGGTGTGGTCTATGTGGAGTATAAAATTACTCTAGGCTTTATGAACAAAGAAATGCATGGGGCAGATGCTTTAATATGTTTCAAATATTTTTTATTTAAACAAATGCACATATATTACTCTATTCAATAAATATTATTTGAAAGATAATGAGGCATAGTAGATAGAATGCTGGAATGAGTTAGGAATAATAAAAGCCTTACAGAATTTATAAGCTGCTTCAAGTTTTACAAAGTGTTTTTACATATTTTATCTAATTCTACCCTGCCATCAACTCTCTGCGATGGGCGCTTTTACTGTTTTTATTTTACAAATGAGTAAACTAAAGCTAAAAGAGATTCAATAATTTGCCCATTATCAAACAGCTAGTACCTATTAGGGAAGTTTTGAACACAGATCCTCCTTAATCCAAGTCCAAAAATCTATCCACTCTGATACTCGGCTGCCTAGAATTGGATGTGAATACCCTTTTAGACATTAGACATGAATGAGTCACTTAAATGCTGTAGGACTCAGTTTCTTGAGCTATAAAATGAATTGTATTCAATGATCTCAAAATGTCATTCTAGCTTTAATTCTATGATGTCATAATAATCACAATTGAGTCAATTTCATATTTTAAATGTACAGAAAGTACCCATCAACATTTTTCATGAGTAGCACAAGGGTTTGTTTTTGTTTTTATGTTTTGGTGGAATGAGGGAATCTGGCATCTTCACCTTGAGGAATAATCCCTGGAACAACATATGGTCAATTTTCAGTTATTCAATTGAGAGATTTCTATTTCTTTATGTGCAAGCAAAATGATCTGTATATAGCATAGCTCCTTGAATATAGAAGGTACTTTAAAGTGCTTGTTGAGTTGAATATTTGCTGAATTGAATTTGTTGAGATCAAACTCAGTTTTCATATGACAGAAATTATATAATTAGGTCAACTGTTGGCTGCCTGATTACTTGGTAGGCAGCCAAGATTATCACTCCAAGAATTTGACTCTCACTCTAGATTTCAGAGGTAAGAAAAAGTCACATCATTCTTCTTACTAAATATGTGCATGCTTTTGATAACACGGTGGAAAGGTTGTGCTCAATCTCAACTGAGAGAACATTTGGAAACTGTTTAGCCCATTATTTGGCACACAGGCAACACTGTATGTATTCAGTCATTTTTTAGTCATCTTTATGACCGCATTTGGGGATTTCTTAACAAAGATACCAGAGTAGTTTACCATTGCCTTCTCCAACTCATTTTACAGATGAGGAATTGAGGCAAATGGAGTTCAATGATTTACCCAAGGTTGCATGGCTGGGAACTGATCAAGAACAGATTTGATCTCTGGAAGATTAGTCTTCCTGACTCCAGGCCTAACTCTTCTTTCAAGTACTATATACATGTTTTCTATTATTATTGGTCCATTATTCTTATTACTAACCTCTACTCGTGACTTGCAACTGAATGTTGTTCATTAATTTTTTATTATCAAGCTCACAACATTATAATGCTACTTTACCTAAAGTCATGTTATTTTCTGGAGGGACTTAATGCATTCCATTCCTATGTGAATCTTGACACCAGAAGTGGAACTGTTTAATTATGTCTCTAAAAATGGTTCTGCCAACTATAAGCCTTGAACATTTAGATGCATAATTTATCTTTGTTTGATATGTACAATTGGTGTTTCAATACAAATTTTGATGAAGTAGGTGAGAATTTACTCTCTTATCCTGACCAATGAACTATAGATTATGGAGTGGGGAACCTGCAACTTTGAGGTGACATGTGGCCCTCTAAGCCCTCAAGTGCAGCCATTTGACCAAATTCAAATTTTCCAGAACAAATCCCCTTAATAAAAAGATCGGTTCTGTAAAACTTAGATTCAGTCAAAATGCCTCACCTGAGGACCTTGAAGGCTTGGAAGGCGATGTGGTCTTGAGGCCACAGGTTTCTTATGCCTGGAATAGGTCATATCACATAAACCACAAAGATACTTTTATTAGCTTTTTCACTTTTCTGCCAGAAGTTAGGTGACGGCGTGGATAGAGAGCTGTGCTATAGTCAGGATGACCTGATTTCAAATATGGTCTTAGATGGAACTAGCTGTGTTACTCAAATAAGTCCCTTATTTATGTACAAGTAAAATGATCTTTATGTTGCAGATTTGTGTTTATCTCAGTTTCCTCATCTATTTAAAAACAAACAAAAACAAAGTAAAAAAAAAGATGGGGCTAATAAGAGCACCTCCCTCCCAGTGTTGTAAGAATGCAACAAGATAATTGCAATGCATTTAGCACAGTACTTGACAAATATTGAGTACTATATAAATGTTGGCTGCTATGATATATTCACAAGGACCTCTATGAGATTTCACTGAAAACTCTCTAATAGGAAATGACTGGGTATTCTCTTCAGTTTTTTTTTAAAGAAACCAGAGTGCTGAACATTAGATTCATTCAACCTTAAATATCAAGTCATGTTTACAAAAGTTGCATTGTTCAAAAGGCAATTAAAAATAATGTTCCTTAAGCATCAACTCTAAACTTGGTTCAGTTATATTAGACTTCAAAACCCAAGTGCCTCTTTGGCATGAGTATTTTAAAAGGAATATAAGGGAGGAGTGACAAATTTTTCAACTTCCCAAAAGAATATGATGACAAATTCCATAAAGACATTTTCTTCTACCACAATAACCTTTATTTCCATCTACATTCTCCTGCCTTACCTTTTAGGCTTAAATTTATCTCTTCCTTAGAACACTAGCCTACACTATGTTCAGTGTTTCTCTTTCTTCCCTGCCCATTTTAATAGTATTTTCTGAGGAATAAATGGACTATTTCAAAGAACCTCTGGGCAGTTAATTCTGGCTCTACCACATGGTATGTATATAATACATCCTGATGCTACTCAATTTAGGGCCACAGGTCCCAATCTCAAAAACTTAATAAACTTCCAGATTTAAAAAGGACTTCACTAATGAAAGTGAATGCTTATAAAAAAAACACATGAGTGATTTTCCCTATGTCCATTTACATCAGGAAATCAAAAAAGTATTTCGAAATAAAATAAATCTATGAAGAGCACAAGTGAGAAAAATGTAAAAGACAAAACGACTAATGAAAATTATAATCACGAAAAACTATTTCCATGGTTCTAAATAAAAATTAAGAAAGGAACTTTACTTTGAAATCCCATGTTAAATTTTAGATTTCTCTCTCACTCACTCACACACACACACACACACACACATCTACCTCCTCTCTACATGTCGGTACCAACACACACAATACACAAACACAAACACACACAAATTTAGATTGAAAATGTGGTTAAAACAGCAACATAAAATGATTGTATTCATGTACTATAGAAGTCCTGTATGTGTGTGTGTACACACACACACACACACACACACACAATTATTGAATTGCCGTTATTCTTCCCCTTTTCACTCTGCTTCCAGTTCCACGAAATCATTTAGAATATTTCTCCAAGATGGATCAAAAGATGGATTCATCCCAAGACAATCAATGTTGATCCATCCTTGAAGGTTTTATTTTTCTTTTCCTTGAAGCCTTAAAAGGAACCCCTAAAGCACATTTGCTTTATGAATAGGAGCTGAAAAGCATTTAGTGGCTTGTCTATCAGAATGGATTTGAATTCTAACCTATACTAGTTGTACCTTAAGACACTGACCATCATGAGGTCAAAGACTCAGGCTGCCTAGGCACAGTGAATTAAATATAGGCTAGGAAAAAATCACAAAAGTCACTTACCAGCAAATGTTTCACATGGTAGCACCAGGTTTCTTCATTCAAGAATGAAACCCTGAAAGGCATAGAAAGGAGATTTTTATTATTATTATTATTATTAGAAGTAGTAGTAGTAGTAGTAGTAGTAGCAGTAGTAGTACTAGTACTAGTACTAGTAGTAGGAGTAGTAGTAGAAGTAGTAGTAGGAGTAGTAGGAGTAGTAGTAGTAGTAGAAGTAGTAGTAGGAGTAATAGGAGTAATAGTAGTAGTAGTAGTAGTAGTAGTAGTAGTAGCTATTGTTCTTGTTATATTGGGCAAGGGTGGAAGGGTTATATGTAATTTAACTTATGAAATAGTTTTGCTAAAGGCACCTAACTGAAATGAAATTCAGAAAATAATGGTAGTCAGAAATACCTAATGAAAGAACATTTTGTTTCAAGTTAATAGAGTATTCCTGATTCATATGTTTCCTAACCTAGTAGGATGACATCTGAGACTCAGGTACCTCATCTATAAAATTAGGATGTTGGAAAAGACAATCTCTAAAGGGCATTACAATGCCAACACTATGTGATTTTGTGTAAAGTCCAAATGCTTCTCCATCTTGGTAAACTAATTATGATGATGATGATGACGATGATAATGATGATGATGAGGAGGAGGAGGAGGAGAAGAATATTAAGAAGGACAATAGTAACAATGTAAAAAATAAGAATAAGAGCAATAATATTAATAATAATAATAATTTCAAAACTCTACCCATTGCCCATGTGATAGAAGGAATAGGACAATGGCATCATAGGTGATTTCTGAACAGATAGAGAATAAAGACATTTTAGTTTCTAAGATATTAGTACAACTTTAAAACCTGACAGAAACTTAGAAGGGCTGTCCATGTGGGCCTTGGTGATACAACTGGCCATATTAAGTCTCTGGTAACTGTGATGTAATTGCTTCAAATAATCAAAGAGTAGTCAGGTGAGCACAAGTGATTATGGGGGGGGGGCCCTACTCAGAACTAAGCTCATTAATTTAACACAGATTACAGCTTGAACCTGATTGGTTTGAAAAATAAATCCTCTGAAGTAGGGACAGATATTTTAATTTTCATTATTTAAAGTTTTAATTATATAAAATATTATAATTGGTTCCAGCCTAATGGGTAGAATAAGCATTCACATACTTCCTAGTATGGGTGAGGTATACCATACAAAGATCTTTACAAATGTCTGAATTTGATCCTCAATAATTCTACAAGGCAGATGCTGTTATCATCCCTATTTTACAGATAAAAAAATGAGATAGAGATTAAGTGCCTGGGCAAGCCCAGGGTCACACCAGTAGTGAGTGTTTTGGAGTATTTGAACATACATCTTCTTTACACCAAGTCTACTATTCTATCCATTGTATCATCTAGTTCAGTGATTCTCAATCTTTCTAATGCTGCGACCCTTTAATACTTGTATGTGGGCATATCTGCATGTGGGTGTACCCACGTGGAGACTGATAGAGGAGCATTGTCTCGGTTCCTAAAACCATCAGAAATATGTGTTTTCCGATAGTCTTAGGTGACCCCTGTAACCACTGTGAAAGGGTCATTCGTGACCCACAGGTTGAGAACCACTGATTTAGCTGCTTAGAAATTTTTAAAAAAGAACATCTATCATAGCCTAATTGTATAACAGATCAAATGGTGCATTTCCATATTCTTATTCCACAAGAAACCTAGAAACACTGGAACTCATTATATAATATCATTATATAACAACAAAATTAGAAAAAATAAGTTAAGGGCTGCACATTATTTATTTGTTTGTTTTGCAACAATTCCCTCAGCTTCAAAAGATAGGAAAGATTGATAAAGGCATAATTTATATGTAAACCCAGGTTTGGTTAAATAAGAGCATCAACTGGAAAGAAAAATGAAACAGTGCAAAGAGGACAAACTTAAAGAGCCAGAAATCCTTGCAAACTTTTATTTAACATGACATCCAAATATTTTAATTAATTATAATCTACATGACAAAAGAATGCTGAGATCTTAAATGGCTTAAAAGGAGGTTTATTTGATGGAAAAGGATTGAGGAAAAAGCAACCTACATAAAAGTGTGTAGAAAAATGACAATATTTTTCAGTTTCTTGGGGATGTTCACCGTTCACTTTGAAGAGAACCAAAGACCTCATGGGTGATGTCTTGTATGTGAAATGGATTTAAGTGGGACAGAGTTGCACGAGTCCAAGTTGTCAGCCTCACTCCCTCTTTATCATCAAAGTTCAGTCACAGGACAAAAGTCAGGACAACTGGTAATGGCCTGGGATGACCTGGATGACCTTGGTTTCTTTGGTCTCTGACCATGCTCTAAGCACAGCCTGCTTAAGCTGGCTTTGTGGTAACTGGTACAAATGGTTCTCATCCACTCATTCTTCTGCATAAAGGCTTCCCATTCTTTGGGAAGACCCTCCCCTAACTTCCTAACAGTTTTGATGTCTGTTGGCTACTCTCAACCTGGTTTAGCCTGTCTGATGGTTTACCATGTTGTCTCCTGTACGTGCTATAACTTATTGGAGCCTTGGGTGAAGGTAGACACCAGAAGTGCATGAGCAGCCCTGAAAAGGGCTCAGCAAGCCTTCACTTTAGAGGTGATAGGCCTCCCTGAATACTTTCTGGAAGAGGGGAACTGAGAATTATGTCAAGGCTATCAATCTGTGTCATTAGGTAGATGCTGGTACTCAGACAGAAACAAAGAAATTCAGGAGAGTAACAGGCTTGGACACACATATACATATATGCATAAAGTGAACACAGTTTTCATTATAAATGTGTTTTTCAGTAAGCACATGTTGCCCATTTTGTCCAAATAGTTCAGAGCCATACAGCCAGGAATTGTGACAGTAAGAATTTGAACTCAAATCCTCTGCCTTCACATCCCAAGAAGGTCTTACTATTATCTCATAAAATATTCTTGATATTTTATATCAAAGTTGTTCCAATGCCTCATTCAGTTAATTTTGCTCACTATATCATTATCAATAAGTATAATAACAATATTATTATCATTACTAATATTAACAGCTAATGGAGGGCTTCATTTTAGTAAACTATTCTACATCCCCCATCTCAATTGTGTTAAAGTGAAAATGCTTCTTTTTATCCCTTTTGTAGAAAACGGGCTAGGGGGTAGACAAAGGTTAAGTGTAGTACAATAAAGTAAGTTATTTGGCCTGTGTAAATAAATCCTCTTGGTGAAAGCTAGTTCTGTTCAGAAAGAGGGCAAACTCTCTTTTCCCTACGGCAAACAAATCTAAGAGATTCATGTAAAAATCATGAGACTCAAAAGTGAAAAATAGCTTCGTTTTGAATACTGACTTCGCTTAATAGCACGGGGCATTATACATGGTTGCAGCACAAGCTTTTACTATACATCACTGTAGACTAGGAAACAGTACATGGATCTAAATAAAAGCTGCATCCAGTAACTTTCCCAACCTCAAAAAAAAAATCATACTGTATAAAGCCAAAATTCCACCCGCAGTGTCATTCAACATTTACTACAAAAAGGCCATGATTTCATGTATACAGTTTTGCCTTTATTTCACCACAATGCAGTATTTTCACACCAATATAAGCCTCTTTGATCCTCTCTCTTAACAGTTAACCCATCAACCTCAATGTTGATCAAACTTTTCTTCACTTCAGCATATATTCCCTATATTGTTACTGACATGAGCAGAGTAGGTGGCATCCAATAAATACTAAAGATTATGTAATACTACCTGAAATTATGTATATTGTTTATAACATCCTAAATAAATTTATTTGCAATCTCTCCTTTAAGATCTCAATTGTTGGAGAATTTGAAGAAGTCAGTGTATAAGCATTGCTAATTATATGCTAGTTACTGGGCAAAGCACGGAGGATAGGAGCATTGGCAAAAGGCATATGAACTAAATGATAGTACTAAATGGCAGAATTTACTTTCCCAAATATCAGGACAAGGTCTTTCTCTCCTTTCCCAATCTTTTTTTTTCCTGCTACACAACCTGGGGCTAGATGGATGCATTGACTTTGTGCAAAACCTTTTTCATTTTAATGTAGTCAAAATCATCCATTTTAGATTTAATAATGCCCTCTATCACTTGTTTGATTATAAATTCTTCCTTCTCCATAGATCTGACAGGTAAACTATTCCTTGCTCTCCTAGTTTGTTGTAGTATCAGTCTTTATATCTAAATCATGTACCCATTTTGACTTTGTCTTGGTATAGAGTAAAAGATGTTAGCCTATGCCTAGTTTCTGCCGTATAATTTTCTAGTTTTCCCCACAGTTGTTGTTAAATTGTGAGCTCTTATCACAGAAGATGGAGTTTTCGGATTTATCAAATAGTAGATTACTATAGTCATTTACTGTTGTGTCTTGCATACCTAATATATTTCACTGATACATCACTCTCTTTCTCAGCTGTTACCAAGTAGTTTTGATGATTGCTGCTTTATAATACAATTTAAGATCTGGTGCAGCAGGGGCACCTTGACTTCTATCTTTTTGTTAATTCCCTTGATATTCTGGACATTTTATTTTTCCAGATAAATTTTGTTATTATTTATTCTAGCATTGCTTGATTGATATAGCACTGAATAAGTAAATTAATTTAGGCAAAATTGTCATTTTTATTCTATAAGCTTGGCCTACCCATGAGTGAATGATAGTTTTCCAATTATTTAGATGTGGCTTTATTTGTGTGAAAAGTATTTTGTCATGGTGTTTATACAGTTCCTTGGTTTGTTTTGGCAGGTAGACTCCCAGCTATTTTATAATGTCTACAGTAACCTTAAATGGAATTTATCTTCCTATATCTTGTTGTTGGTTGTGTTAGTAATATAATAAGCTTCTCTTTCCATCAAAATACCCATACCATTCATGCTTTTCTCTTTCCCTTATCCCTTTCCCTCCTCAGGAGAGTTTTGCTTTTGATCACTGCTTTCCTCAGTCTTCCCTAATTTCTATCAGCCTCTCCCCCTCTCTTACTTCTTCCTCCCTCCCTTTTATCCACCCCCTCCCTTTTCTTTCCCTTTTCCTCTCTTATTACCTTTAGGATAAATTCGATTTCTGTACTTCCTAACTATGTTTTTCCTTCCGTGAGCCAAATCTGATGAGAGTAAGGTTCTAACAATGCTCATCTTCCTCTTTTTTTCCCTCTACAGTAATAGTTTCTGTTTTCTTTTATGTGATATAATTTACCCTTGTCTGCCTCCTCCTTTCTTCTCCAAGTACAATCCTTTTTGACCACTTAATTAGATTTCCTATCATCACATCAAAGTCAGCTTATAACCACACTCTCTGTCTGTGTACCCCTTTTAAATGTCATACTAACAATACATTTCTCAAGAGTTTCAAGGGATCATAGGGATGTAAACTTGTAGGGATGTAAACTGTCCTTATTAATTAAATGCTTTTTTTCCTTTCCTGTTTACCTTTCTGTGTCTCTCTTGACTTTTGTATTTGAAGATCAGGTTTTCCCTTAAGCTCTGGTCCTTTGATCAGGAAGGTCTCAAAGTTCCCAATTTCATTGAAAGTCCATCTCCTCTCCTGAAAGATTTTGGTCAGTTTCACTGAGTGGTTGATTCTTGATTGTAATCCAAGTTCCTTGCCTTATGCAATTTTGTATTCCATACCCTCCAATCTTTAAATGTACCAGCTTCAAAGTCCTGTGTAATCCTGACATGATAATTACATCATTTCTTTCTGGCTGTTTGCAGTATTTTCTCTTTTACCTGGTAATTTCAGAATTTGATTACAATATTTCTTGTCATTTTCCATTTGGGATCTGTTTCAGGAGGTGATCAGTGGATTCTTTCAATGACTATTTTATCTTCTGCTTGTAGGACCTCAGGGCAATTTTTCTTGAAGAAAGTTCTGATGATTTCCTGAAATTTGGTGCTCAGGTTTGTTTTCACATTACAGTTTTCAGGTAGACCAATAATTTTTAAATTATGTCTCCTAGATCTATTTTCCAAATCAGTTGCTTTTTTTTTAGCAAAGATATATTAAATATTTTTTTCATTTTTATGTTTTTTCTGTTTGATTCTTGAAATGTAATAGAGTCATTCTAATTTTTAATAAATTATTTTGTTGTATTGAATTTTTTACGTCCTTTTCTATTTGTCCCATATTACTTTTTAAGGAATTTTCTTCAGTTCTTCAGTGAGTTTTTGTGCCTTCTTTACCATTTTACCAATTCTGCTTTTTAAGGCATTGTTTTCTTCAATGTACTTTCCTTTCAGTTTTGCCAATCATATTTTTTAAGGTCATGTTTTCTATGGTCATTTTTGTCCTTCCTTTTCCAAGGTATTGACACTCTCTTGTGTATCTCTCATTTCTTTTCCTAATTCAATTTTTCTTCTTCTCTTATTTGACTTTTAAAATCCTTCTTAAGCTCTTCCAAGGAGGCCTTTTGAACTTGATATCAGTTTATTCCTCTTTAAGTTTTCAGATATGGGTTTATTGACAATGTTCTCCTCTTCTCAATTTGTACCTTTATCTTCCTGTCCCCATAATAAGAATATATGATCATTATCCATTTTTGCTTTTTGCTCATGGTGTTTGCCTAGTTCCTGACTCTTTGAGTTGAGCTGTCCTGCTGGAGTACACAGGGCAGTAACTTCTTGTGCTAGGAGCTTGGAACCAGGTAACTGGCTCTGTGTTCTGGGCCCTCAGGAGCTGGCAGCTGGAGGCTGTAGGGGTCTGGCAGCTTAGCTGGTGCTGAGCTGGGGACAGAAATACTGGAGCTATCAGGATAGGGGTAGGGAATCTGGCTTGCTCTCCTGGGCTTTTGTACTTGAATGTTTTGCTGAGAGAGTATATCTGCCAGCCTGGGGTTATGACTCTTGGAGTTGTGCTTATTGGAGTTGTACTTAAGCACAGGGAAGTTTGATTGCTGGAGAATGCAGGTGCACGTGGTGTTTTTCTAAATTGAGATCTACTGGCCCTCTTACCTATGCTGTAGCACTGGGGGGTGGGGGTTGTTTCCTGGTGTTGGTGCTTGCCTTCTCTACCATCCTAGCATTCAGAATCTTCCCAAGGTTTGCTGAGGTAGTTTGTCATTGATTTGCTGGAATGCCTTCCATCCTGTAATGCTCACTCTATCCCAAAATAAGAGTGGCCTTTCCTGTTAATCAACCAAGTTTTCTGGGTTATGATACCACTGTAGCCCATCTTTCTGCTGGCTCAGGTCTTCCAGGGTTTTTCCTGGGGCAATATTTTCTGTGCTTTCAGAAGTCAATAAGGGAGGATGAGAGCAAAGTACTACTTACTCCTCCATCTCCCTGGTGTGGGATGAAAAAGTTTTATCAAGTGGTAAGTATTTCACAGAATCAGAATGATTTCCAAATTTATTTTTTTTCAATTCCCCACCAAATATTACCTAAAAAATATGTTCATTGGGGCGGCTAGGTGGCGCAGTGAGTAGAGCACCGGCCCTGGAGTCAGGAGTACCTGAGTTCAAATCCGGCCTCAGACACTTAACACAAAAAAAACTAGCCATGTGACCATGGGCAAGTCACTTAACCCCAACTGCCCTCCAAAAAGCAAAAAAAAATAAAATAAAATGTTTATAGAGGGTTCCAAGAAAAGTGAACATTTTCACAATACTCAAGAATTAGAATGCTCTAGTGACTTATTCAAATTAACAAAGCTCCTCTGTAATGAAGGCCTAGTATAGATACTATCACCATCCCAATCAATTAATCTATATGCTTATAATGTTCTAGTTCCTAAGTGGTAGATGTAAGTGATGAAAATAAAAGAGCCAAAAAAAAAGTAGTTGAAATTAAAGTCTCTTTTTTTAAATAAGTGAGACAACACATACCTTTACAAGGATATAAAAGCTTTGTTAAAATTAAAATAATAATAATAATAATAATGATAATGATAATGATAATGAAGCAATAGTGGAAAAGGCACTAGCAACTGAGGAACCAGAAACTCTTTCTGTTTAAGGTGACATTTGAGATAAGCCAGAAATTCAAAGGAATGGGACTAAAGAAGGAAAGCATTCCAAGCATGAAAGGCAATTAGGAATAAAGTACAGCGATGGGAAGATAGAGTCCGGTGTGTGAGAAAATTTAAGCAGACTTCAATGACTGGACTTATACAGGGCAGTGAAAGAGGTATCATATCATGATCAAAAAGGAAAAGATTAAAAGAGTTTTAAATGCTAGGTAGACGTTTAAATTTGCTCTTTTAATGCCTTTTTTCTTCTCTTCTGGGTTTTCCTTAATTTCTAAGCATTTACAATACAAATCTATTTTTCTCTACCGTTTCTTTGGTGAGACTTCTCATTTCAGAGTCCAATTTTTCTTTTCTTCTCGTCATTTTTGACATACAATATATATTTTATGCTCTTATAAATCTCATTTCTGTTTTAAAACACTCAGGAAGTGTTGTGGTTGCTTTCCCTAAATTCTATGGCCCTACATCTCATAAAATGTTAGAATATTTTCCTTTGCTTTGCAGTATTTATTTATAGATACTTGAATTCATTTACTTGATCTGTAGACCATATTTTCTTCCACTGTTTTGGCAGTTAATTTATAATTTTTCTTTGTGATACTTGAGATTTTTTAATCCCTGCAATCTTCAGCAATTTGAATCTTTTTTTTCCTTCCCTTATTTTCACCATCACTCACTTTTTTGAACTCTCTCCCCTCTGATTGTAGTGCCCTTGGTTGCTGAATCTCAAAAGTGCCTCTGTCTTCTCCCCAAGAGGGCAATTTATGGTTGATCTACATAGATCTCTGTCCCAACTGACTTTTAAGACTGGCCCCAGCCCCCTAACTGATCCCAGATGAATGTTGTTTTTTTTCTCCTGATGTTTGGTGGAGCACTGTATACCCCAACCTCCAAAACACTTTCATACAGGTTTAACTTGCCCCAATCATAATCTTCCTTACTTTTATGGGCAAGCACCAGTAGTTCCATGGTTTCTAGAGGGTTATAGTTTCTATTATACTTTTATTCCTAAAGGACTGTGACCAAGCTGGATATGGAAAGCTAGAGATGGGTATAGAAAGAGCTCAGGGTCAGTAATCATCGTCATGTGTTTTATTTAAAAAAAAATTCTTTGGATTCTGTGTCTTCTAGACCATGGATTGCTAAAGGTACTTTGTCTTTATGCATAATTTCTATTTTGGACAACTGTGAAAGGTCATGGGGATTAGAAAAATAAAAGTACACCCCCCACACACAAACACAATTCTTTTCTTGCTATACTCATAACCCAGAAGTTACACGTGGACCTTCTAAGTAATAAAGAACTAATAAAGATTGCTTGTCAGGGGATATACATAGTCAGATGTGCATTTTAGGAACATTACCTTAGTTGACAGAGTGGGTGATGGCCCAGACAGGGATGAGACTTGAAGTAGTGAGGTCAAATAAACTGTTACAGTAATAGCTAACTTAGGATGAAGTGGGGGTATGAAATGTGTGTCAGTTTTGCATGAAAAAAGAAGGTGATGCATATATGATATCAGAGAGACAAAAATGACAAGATTTGCACTGATCACATATATGCTGTGAGTGGGAACAAAGTGTTGAAGATACCATTAACAGTGTTACCTGGCATGACTGGAAGGATGATAGTGGCCTTGAGAATAATAGGAAAGTTCACATGACTAATGTGTTTGAAAGGAAACATATATTGAGTTATAGATATTTATGGGATATCCAGTTTTTAAAAATCCATTAGGCAGTGAGTATTTTAGGAAAAGGAATGAAAGGGTTAGAGTTACTAAGGCTAGGCATATAGTGATGGGTGTCATCTATGTCATGAAGCAGAAGGATAATGTAATGGACAGATCTAGATTTAGAGTCATGAAGACCTGAATTCAAATCCTGCCTCACATATTTACTCGTCATATGGCCCTGAGTAAGTCATTTAATGTCTTTCATTCTTTTTCATTAATCTGCAAAATATGGATATTAATTTCACCTGCATCACAGACTATCTGTGAGGAAGAAAGGAGATAATATATGCAAAGTATTTTCAAATATTAAAGTTCTATTTAAATATCAGCTATTATTACTATTTGTCTAAAGATGACAATTACACCCTTTAATGCTGATGAAGATATAGAGATAAATTAGAATAGGATCCAGGACAAAATTTTGGCCACACTCAACATCTATATGCATGACATGAATGAAGTTCCAGCAAAGGAGACTGAGGGACAATCTGACAGATAGCAGAAACAAGGGAGAAGACTGTTAAAAAAAACCTTGAGAAGGGATGATACCCAGTAGTAGACAGAGGGTGGTCAGAAGTGTTAAATAATGCAAAGAAATCAAGAAAGATGAAGACCAATAAAAGGACTTTTTTTTAGCAATTGAGAAAGCAAAGGAAGATTTGGAGAGGAGAGTAGTTTCAACTGATATCATTGAAATCTGCATTGCAGACTGTTTACAATAGAGTGAAAAGAGAATAAATTGATACAAGTACAGAGGGCATTTTCAAGGAGTTTAGCTGAGATATTTAGTATGATATCTCATAGGCATGGTATGTTTTAGTGGATACTTGGTTGTCTGTGCTATGCAAGAAGCTTGGGTTTATTTGTAGGCAACTGGGAAAGAACCAATAAATGGGGAAAGATTGAAGATTGGGGGTTCAAGGATGGTGGAGATACTGAGGTTATCTGACAGAAAAGGTAGACAGTGACAGGATGAAAGGCATATGTAGAGGTTTTGACCTTGAGAAGAAGAAGGGTTCTTCTTCATCTGATACTAGAGTTAATGGAGGATCCTGGGTGAAAATGTAAGGGCAATATGAGATAAGGACATAATAATGAGTTTTTGGTTTTCCTTTTCTTTATAAGCACTAAATACTTCATTAGAAAGTCTGGATATAGTGGATAATTGAGAGAATTCAGAAGAGACAAATGGGTTTCAGAAAGGATGCTGTGGTGAATGGGATAGAGAGCAACAAGAAGAGTGAGATACCACTTAAGACAAGATAGTTTCATCTTTTATTGGAATAAGTCAGGGAAGTTTGAAAGAGGAGAATTTGCAAGTACAGTGGTTTGACTGTCCCTCACACTGTTCAGTATTATACAATTGAAAGTGAAGGCTATAGAGGGTAACATCACTCCAGTATCAGGTTTTGGCAAGGCATGAGGAATGACACTAGAAATAAGTAAGGAATTCATCAGTAGAAGATACTGAATAGTTGAAATGATATAGTCAGATATAGACATCATAAAGGGAGGAGAGCATGGATAGAGGTAGAATAGTGCCCTAATAAAGTACTGAGCAGTAGAGGATCATGATGAGGAAGCAAAATAGTTTCAGGAGAATTATGGCATAAAGGAAGATGGGATATTACAACATTAGGATCAGATAAAACAATACCATTTTTTAAACACAGAAGTGAAATATTTGCAGGTGATTTCAATATTAGAGTTATGTATGTAACTTAGTTCCATACATCTTTGTATGTAACTAAGATAAAAATGGAGGAGTAGGCAATGGGATTCTAGTGGACTGAGAAATTATATGATTAGGGTACTTCAGTGAATATCATCAAGTCTGCTGAAATCCTCTTTCTATGGAGAGTTCATGTAAGAGAGTAGGAGTTGGAGTTGAGAAAGACAATGAAAAAGAAATGAACTTTTTTTAATAGTTCTTGCACATATGCTTTTATTTATTTTATTTATTTTTTTATTTTGTTTTTTTTTTTGGAGGGCAGTTGGGGTTAAGTGACTTGCCCAAGGTCACACGGCTAGTTTTTTTGTGTTAAGTGTCCAAGGCCAGATTTGAACTCAGGTACTCCTGACTCCAGGGCCGGTGCTCTATTCACTGAGCCACCTAGCCGCTCCAAGAATTGAACTTAATAAAAAAGGAAAGAGAAGGTTATGGGGTCTTCGACATTATAACCACTAGAAACTGACTGAGTGATTAATGCAATTCAATGAATCTCAAAGAAGAGGCTACTGATTGATAATGGTAGATGTAAATTCTGGAAACAGTAATGTTGAACAAACAAAAAAAAAAGAATTCTGACTACTCTACTAGGACAAGTGTGAGGTGTGAGAAAGGTACTAGCCAGGACAGCAAGAGCTGTCATGTCATGTGGAAAAATCTAGATCCAGAAATCTATCACAAAAATCATAAACTATGGCCAGAAATGTAAGGGTGCTTTCCTATAAGAAAAACCACAAACACAATTTACCAAAAAAAACCCCACAAAATAATATTTCATATTTTAATATATCAAAGAAAAATAGTTTTTACCAAACTACTAAACCAGTTCTTGTTAGAAATACAAGGATAGGGGCAGCTAGGTGGCGCAGTGAATAGAGCACCGGCCCTGGAGTCAGGAGTATCTGAGTTCAAATCCGGCCTCAGACCCTTAACACACACACGCAAAAAACTAGCCGTGTGACCTTGGGCAAGTCACTTAACCCCAACTGCCCTCCAAAAAGCAAAAAAAAAAAAAAAAAAAAAAGAAATACAAGGATAAATGAAGTTTTCCATAAAATTATAGCCAGAAGTATTTCCAATAATAATAATACAGTGGTTGAGCAACAATACTATAATCATTATCTTTATTCAATTTTGCATTGGAGAAATGCTGGCAATAGCAATACAACAAGAAAAACAATGAAGCAGTAAGTATAGGCAAACATGAAATAAAAATAATCCGTTTTGCAGATCATATAATACTGTTCTTAGGAAACTGTAGAGGACAATCTACAAACTAATCAAAATAATAAATAACTTCAACAAAGTTACAGAGCAAAAGATAAACCCACATAAAGTATCAGGCTATCTGTATATTACCAACAAAATCCAAAAGGAAGAAATACAAACAGAATTTTCATTAAAATCAAGTGTGTGTGTGTGTGTGTGTGTGTGTGTGTGTGTGTGTGTGTGTAATGAAGTTTGTAGGAGTCTACCTGCCAAGATGCACAAAGTAACTGTAAAATCAATTACAAAACACTCTTTTCACAGACAAAGAGAGAGAGCAAATAACTAGAGAAATGTAAATTGCTTATGGTAGTCCGAGCCAATATAATAAGCATAACAATACTGCCTAAATTTATTTTCTTATTCAACAACATACCAATAAAACATCCAAATAATTACTTTATTCAGTTAGAAACAATTATAACAAAATCTATCAGAAGAAACAAAATATAAAAAATATCAAGCAATAAATTGTTTTAAAAAATGTGTAAGAAAAGGGACCAAATAGTCTCATTCCCAAAATTATACTACAAAGCTCTAATTATTAAAACAATTGAATAACGGGTAAGAAATAAATAAGTTAGTCAGAGGAGATTAGTCATACAAGCTCCACAGAAGCAAATGATTATAGTAACTTATTTTTCTCATAAAATTCAAAACTGCAAATTTTGGGGGGAGAACTTACTACTTGATAAAATATGTTAGAAAAAAAAATTTTAAAGGTTGGTAGAAACTAAATTTAGGCCAAAATTTCACATCATGAGACAAAATAAACTCAAAATAGGTACATAATTTAGACAAAAAGGATTTTTCATAAACTGATTAAATGGAACAATGAAGAAATTATCAGATCTATGGGTAGTGGAAAGTTCATGACTAAATAAAAGATAGAGAGGTTTACAAGAGAAAGAAAGGTAGAAGTATTTATTATACAAAATTAAAATATTTATTTTTTACAGGCAAAATAAATGTAGCTAAAATTAAAGGAAAAGATGGAAAACTGGGGAAAATCTTTTCAGCAGGTTGCATTTCTAAGCTGTCAGCAACTGATTCAAATTTATAAAAATTAGAATCATTCCCAATTGATAAAACACCACAGGATATGAATATGCAGTTTCCAAAAGAAATTTTATCTATCAATAACAATCTAACAATAATTAGTCTATCAATAATAATATGAAAACATTCTCTAAATAACTAATAATTAGAGAAATATAAATTGAAATAGATCTGTGATGCCATCTCACATGCATAAGATTGGCTAAGATGACAA
>CM053596.1:90182408-90203561 GCA_028646575.1 Pseudocheirus occidentalis | reverse complement strand
CTTTCAAGTTCTATTTTGTCCTCTGATTCTAAAACATCAGGGCAATTTTCTTTGAGGATTTCTTGAAGGATTCTTTCCAAGTTCTTTTTCTGGTCATAGGTTTCAGGTAAACCAATAATTTTCAAATTGTCTCTCCTGGATCTATTTTCCAGGTCAGTGATTTTTTTCAAGGAGATATTTCACATTGCTTTCTATTTTTTCATTTCTTTGTAACTGTTTAATAGTATCTTGGTTTCTCATAAAGTCATTAGCTTCTACTTGCTCCACTCTAATTCTGAAGGAATTATACTCTTCAGAATGCATTTAAGATTCTTTTTCCATCTGGGAAATTCAAATTTTTAAGGCATTCTTCTCCTCATTGGATTTCTGGGCCTCTTTTGCCATTTGAGTTAATCTATTTTTTAAAGTGTTGTTTTCTTCAGTCAGGTTGTTGATTCTCTATTCATGATTTTCTTGCATCATTCTCATTTCTCTTCCCAATTTTTCCTCCACTTCTCTTATTTGTTTTTCAATGTCCTTTTTCAGTTGATCTATAGATTCTAGGAATTCTTCAAGTGTCTTGGAAACATTTGGTGTGGGAGTTCTGACTGTGTTGTCTTCTTCCCGTTCCATGCTTTCATCCTTTTGTCCACAAAAAAGCATTCTAGAGTTTTATTGCTGTTCTTATTTTGTTTCCTTTTCCTCATGTTGGCCGGTCAATTAATTTTTTTTTTTTGGTGGAACAGTGCTTCCAGGGGGGAAAGCTCTGTTCCAAATTGCTGGTGTTTTCCCAGCTGCTGGAGCTATTAGGGAGGTGTTGCAGCCCTTCCCCAGCTTTGGCTTGCTGAGAGCGCACCCCTGGACCTCCACCCAAGAACACAATCTGGATTCAGGCCGCTCAACGCAAGAGCACTTGGTCCTGATCAATTGACTCAGCACCCCTGCAGGGTCTGCAGGCCAGGGGATCTGAAGCAGCCTAGTGGAGGCAGCCGCTGGTTATAGCAGTTCCTACTTTTCCCCCACTGCTTCCTTGCCCTGGGGGCAGATTGGCCCAAACCGCTTTTCCTCCCCCAAATTTAGTTTCAAAGTTTCACTTTCAGTGATCTGTAATCCTGGCTTCCTAGCTGTGAAGCTCCCTTGAGGTGCTATAGATCTGCTCCCTGGTGTAGACTCACGGTGCGGCTTGGGAGGCTTGGCTCTTCCCAACTGCCCTGGGGCCTGGCCTCTTTTAAGTTTCAGGCTGGGCTGGCCTCGGCCATGAGCCCCTCCTGCCGAGCTGCCCTCAGCAAGAGATGTTCCCTCTGCACTTTTGTGAGTTTGAGAGTCCTAGACTTTGTTGAGAGTCATATTTTATGGGTATTTAGGGTGGCTGTGTGGGAGCTGAGGAACCTTGCTACTTCTACGCTTCCATCTTGGCTCCACCCCCCAGAAACTTTATCTTGAAAACATTAATTGATGTCTATTAAACTTTTTAAAAAATTCATTATTTATTGGGTGTGAGGGGAGTAAAAGCAGGAACTTGCTTGAGCTCTTCCCCAAACTCCTTACATTCATTATTTATTTAACATTCTTTTCTTTCAAAATTTTGAGTTCCAAATTCTGTCTTTCTTTCCCACCCTTCTCCCATGTACTGAGAAAGCATATTTAATATACATGTGAAGAATATTTACTATACATGTGAAATCACATAAACCTTTTTATATTTGTCATACTGCAAAAAAGAATTTAAAAAATTATACTTCAATGTGAGTTCAGAGTTCATCCATTCTCTTTTTCGAGATGAATAGCAATTTTTTCATCTCAAATCTTTTGGAACTACCATAAATCATTGTATTGATCTGAATGGTCAGGTCTTTCAAAGCTGATCATCATCAAAACCTTGCTGTTACTATGGAAAATAATCTCTCTTATTACTTCAATTTGCATTCATTGATTTAAATTTTGTCATGTTTTCCTGAAACCACTCCCCTCAACATTTCTTATGGCACATTAGTACTCTATCACAATTCATACAGTGCAACTTATTCAGTCATTCCCCATTTGATATGCATCCCTTCAATTGCCAGCAGTTTGCCACCATAAAAAAGATTTGATATAAATATTTTTGTACATATTGGTCTCTTTTTTTCCTTTTGTTAAAATCTCTTTGGCATACAGACTTAGTAGTGGTATTGCTGGGTCAAAGGGTATGCAGAGTTTTATAGTTTCAAATTATTCTCCATATTAGCTGGATCAGTTCACTGATTCACTAATGGTTCATTAGCATTCATTAGCATTATCATCAGAAATTTGTCATTTCTGATAGGTGTGATGTGGTAACTTAGAGTTGTTTAAATTGCATTTCTCTAATTGATAGTGACAGAGCATTTTTTCATGTGTTTATAGATTGCTTTGATTTCTTTACCTGAAACTGCCTGTTCATATCCTTTGACCATTTAATAATTGGATAGTGATTCATATTCTTTGAAATTTGACACTGTTCTCTATATATTTGAGAAATGATACCTTTATCAGAGAAACTTGTTATAAAAAACTTTTGATATTACTTTATTGTCTATGGTATCTTTTAGCAAAATATAGTTTCCCTATTTATTTCTTTTAATTGGGTCCATTTTGGTTTTGCTTTGTCTGAGATCACAAATGCTAACCCTACCCTTATTTTACTTAAGTTAAAGCATATTACATTTTGCTCCAGCCCTTTAACTCTGTATTGTGTCTTTCTGTTTCAAGAGTGTCTCTTTTAAGCAACATGTTGTAGGGTTCTGGTTTCTTTTCCTTTGTGTTTTCTGCTTCTGTTTTATGGCAGGCTTAACCTATTCACATTCACAGTTATGACTACTAAATATTTGTTATCCTCCATCCCATATTCTTCTGTTTATTATTCTCTCTCTCTCTCTCTCTCTCTCTCTCTCTCTCTCTCTCTCTCTCTCTCTCTCTCTCTTTCTCCTTCTCTGTCTCTCTGTGTCTCTCTGTCTCTCTGTCTCTATGTCTGTCTCTGTCTCTCT
Source organism: Pseudocheirus occidentalis (assembly GCA_028646575.1). Taxonomy (NCBI): domain Eukaryota; kingdom Metazoa; phylum Chordata; class Mammalia; order Diprotodontia; family Pseudocheiridae; genus Pseudocheirus; species Pseudocheirus occidentalis. Next base: position 90,200,577 of record CM053596.1, on the reverse strand, counting down.
GCCTCTCTCTGTCTCTCTGTCTCTCTCTGTCTCTCTGTCTCTGTCTCTCTCTCACCCTCCCTCCCTCCCTCCTTCTCACTCCTGTCCCTCAACAAATGTCTATTTTGTGTCTATCCACTGTCTCCTTAATCTATCGTCCTTTGCTTACACCCTCCCCCTTTCTCTCATACCTTTCCCCTCCTATTTCCCTGTTGGGTGAGAGAAATTTCTATACAAAACTCAGCATGTATATACACTCTGTTCTCTTTGAGCCAATTCTAATGAGAGTGAAGATCAAACATTGTCTGCCACCCATATCCTAAATTTTCCCCTCCCTCCTTGCATGACTTTTATGCATGAAAAAATTCCCCATTCCCCCGTTCCCCCTTTCCTCCTTCTCTCAGTGCATTCATTTCTCTTATCCCCCAAATTCTCAATTGTCAGGGATCTACTCTATTTTCAATTCTTTGCTTTCTCAAATAGTGCTAATATGAATATTTTGACATATACTGAATCCTTATTTCTGTTTGTTTTTCTTCTTTTGTGATATATATGTGTGTACATATGTATACATACATATATGTATATATAATATGTATTGAAACAATTTCATATATACACACAGACATACACACACACATATGCACATATATATGTATATAGTATAAATGAAATTGTTTGGTAAAAGACTTGAAAAAGAAGTCCAATTTTATGGATACTTTTAAACTGAAATTTTGAATGGTTGAACCAGTTAACAATATCGTGATTCTCTTTATCACTATGCCAGACTTTCCACAGGGACTCCAACAAGGGTTCCATTCTTCTTCTTTTTTTTTTTTAATAATTTCACCACTTTGCACAGACTTAGGTGAAACCTTCATGTTGTTGAAATTTGGATAAATTTTGCTGATAGTTGTTTAAACATTTTTGTCATTTAGAATTTGATAATCTTTCAAAAGTTTTTGATCCTATCTTTTGATGATGTATCAGGGAAGAGCTGATAGTGTGTGTGTGTGTGTGGTCATGTGTGTGTGTATGAATTCTCTGTTAATTTAAGATATCAGAGTTTTATCAGTGATATCTAATGTAAATATTTCTTACTCAACATTTTCTCATCTAATTCTATATTTCTTAATTTCATTCATATCATTTGGATTTTAATTTAATTTCCTGTTGTTAGAATTATTTATTTTAATTTCTTAGTTTTTTCTATCCTTTGTTTGGTTACAACTTCTTCCCCTTGCTATCCAGTAGATTTTACCCTCTTCTAATTTGTTTGATAGTACCATGATCATTAATATTAAGGTCACATAACTATTTTGAGCTTATTGTGACATATAGTATGAGACACTGAGCTGTGGGACATTCCCATCAAAGCAATTTCTACCTTTCCTAATAGCTCCTATCAACAAGGACACTATCATCTGCTGAATAGGTTTATCAAACATTGGGCTATTCTTTCCCATTTTCATTTTTTCTTATCTATTCTGTTCTACTAATCTATTTTTCCTGTTTCTTTTCTTTTTTTTTAAAGAAACAATTACACATGATTTTAATTGCAATCACTTCATTTTGAAGAAGAGAAGATTGATGGCCAAAGAAGGCAAATGAGTTTCCTTAAATTCTATAGCAACAGCAAGACCAAGTATTTGAACAAGACCAAGTTCCAAATTCAGTACTCTTCCCCCTTGCTGTGCATTACCTTGCAAGAGAACTATTCCTCCCTCTTTCCCTATTTCTTCATATTACTCTACATCCTTAAATGGTAATTACCTATATGGGGTGTTACCAGAATTGAGCCTAGGAGAGGTCATTCACAACTGGAATAATTAGCTATCGTAGGACTCACTTAGGCAAAAACACCTTAGACAAACCTCCAGAAGTACACTCTCCATTTTGGTGATTATGACAGTTGTGGATTAGAATAACACAGGAAGGGACTGGGAGAAGGATGACTTGATACTCAAATGAACTATTCTCTTAGTAGGAAATGTTAAAACCATGCTCCTAAGACCTTGGTAAATTGCCCACTTCTTTCTTTACCAAGAGTGTTCTTTAGCAGCAAGGGATGGTTAAATTAAACAGAAATAGGAAAGAGGGGAGCACTCTCATTTATCAGAAACAGAATGAAAACATGCTAGCAGATATCTGTTAATTAAATAACCTCCTTCTTAGGTATACTGTTTTTATTATTCTGTTTCCTTTTACTTTTCTTTTTGAAAGATACTTTTCAAAAAATTCCATTGCATGTTGCACCTGTGCAAAGGTAGGGGCTTGGCGACTGTTCCCTCACCTCTGCCATAATGTTGATAGGAAGCATTGGGAAATCCCATAAGTGCAGGATTATTACTTCAGGTGCATCGTAAACAGCAGGAGCAGGTGAACTTTTCAAAAGTAAAGATGCTATTTTGATGTGGCCCAATTTACCCCTTTCTGAGCTGTTGGCACTTAATGATACCAGGCTTGGTTTGGATCTGGCACCTGAGGAAAACACTTAAGCTTAATTATGTGCTGCTCCCATTACCAATGTAGTTAATCAGATGCAAACTAGAGCAGAGGCAGGCTGGACTCTGCTCCTTAGGGAGAAAATTGTCCCAAGGCAGTGTTTCCTAAATTGCCACCTATGGTTATGAAATATATTTTTTGTCTTGTTCTATCACAGTAAAAGATATTTTATTAACTACCAGTGCATGCTTTATTTGCTTACAGCAATGCTTTTGTAGAAATTTCATAACTTTCTCTCAGGTTCCCTTTATAAAGAAAAGAGTAAGAGATTGGGCTTGGCAGATATTAATTGTATAATAAATATTAAGTGGTAGAATGGATAAAGCACTTGAACCTGGAGTCAGGAAAACCTGCCTTCTATTCCATCCTCAGATACTTACCAGCTTTGTAACTAAGGGCAAGACATTTAACCAGTGTCTGCCTCAGTTTCCTCATTGGTTAAATGAGACTCTTCTTCATCATCGTCATCACAATAATAATATCAATAAAACCTTAGTCCCAGGGTCATTACAAAAAGAAAATAAGATGTTATTTATAAAGTGCTTTGCAAACTATAAAGCACTTTATGCATGCCAGCTACTATTATCAAGTAATTGAGGTGCTGAGTTGTGATTGAGCACCACAAAAATAATGAGAATAATCATGTCTTTGTCACCTAGATCTACTTTATATAGAATATTAGATATGGATGAAAGCTATCACTGAAGGAAGAATTTATTAAACATCTTCTATGTCTGCTGCTGGATTAGGGATACAAAATCAAAAGTGAAACATTTCTTTTCCATAAGAATATTGTATTCTGGCCAGGAGAGAGAATATACCTATGTAAAATATATGTGTGGTAATGTTGGGGAAAGAAATAGCAGCTTCTTGCGGGAAAGAAAATCTTCTTGTAGAAGGTGACTTTTGAACTGAGCCTTGAAGCAAAGTGATTCTAAGGGACAGAGATGAGTAAGGAGGGCATTCCAGGCATAGAGGAAGAGCCTTGGAGAACATTACTGGATTGAGAGCTGGAAGAGATTGTAGGGACCATCTGGTCCAGTCCATTTGTATTACACATAGGAGAATTATGGCACTGGAAGATTAAATGCATTTCTCCAAAGGCACACAGGTAACAAACCACCAGAACCACAGCTGGGAAAAAAGGATCCCCAAATGCCAAACTGGAGGAAACCCAAGGGTCTATTTAGTTTAAGTCTCTCATTTTAATGAGGAAACTGAGGTCCAGAGATCTCCTGTGACTTTCTCAAGGTCATATAGGTAGTGTCAAAGCTGTGATTGTAATCCAAGTTTGATTCTGGTCATCTTTTTCATAATCACTCTTTTACTCCCATTTTGTAACTATTAGTGTTAGAAAGGACTACAGAGGTAATCTATTTTAATCTTCTTATTTTAAAGTTGAAAAGGTTGAGGCCAAGATAAGAGAAATAACTCAATCAAAATCATAGGATGGCAGAGACAGAACTAAAACCACGTCTCTGGTATAGAAATCAAGTGCTTGGTCCCTGATGCAGTTAAGGGATTCAGGGACCCATCAAGGACTGAACTGCAGGAGAGGGTTGTCTGGAAAGAATTCAGTCACTCAAGCATTCTTTAAGTCAAGGTGGCAAAAGGTTATCGTTAGGCCAATATGGTGAGCAGAACTCCTTAGAGAACTTGATCTCCCTAAGGAATGTGCCACTTAATAGGAATGATGCTAACATTTATATAGAGAAAGTAGTGGATTAAATGGCAAATATATTAATTAGGTAATAATTTACAACCTTGGTCACAGGTGTCTTTCACTACTGGAAACCAGTGGAAGAGGTTTCTCAGGGGTATAGTTTGGTCTGTTATATCTGTTGCATGGTAGTTTTGGGAACTGATGTATATAGCTTGAACTCTGGATTACATATGATAACTTTGGGAATCAATACATGATCATTCTGTGGTTACAAGACAGGCTTGTTTTTATGAGAGAATTTCTTCAGAGGTCAGCTTGTTGGGGAAAAGTAGTTTTTCTTACTGGGGTCCAGTAATTGATTATTGCTAGGTATAGTGTCCTTGGACTGGGGCGAAAGCTGTCAGGGATAATCTTTTGAAGCTAGGGAGAAATGTGGCCTTGGAATTGGGATCCATGCACAAGCACTCAAGAAGCTCCATCAATACTACATTGCAATGCTGTCAGTGAAAGAAGGCAGGAATGAAGCTTTGACAACAGTTTAAGAACTAAACTAAAGTGGGTGTTCCAATAGGCAGATAGGAAAACAAAGGAAAAAATGATGTATGGCTATAAGCACTTTAGAAATTCCCTTTGAATTATGAAGTCATTGAAGTATTTTTGTCAGATACTGAATCCTGATGGAGTACATTGCTTGAATGTGAAAAAAGTCAATTTTCCTTAATAATTGGCAGATTTACCTTAGCCTGCTTGTTTCTTGGCATGGGGAAAATGGAAAGAGGTATAAAAAAAATAAAAATGCTGTCTCCCTTTCAAACTTATTTAATGGCATCTGACTTTTCATGACACAATTTAGTATCTTGGCAAAGATACTAGAGTGTTATGGATTTCCTTCAACAGCTCATTTTACAGATGAGGAAACTGAGACAAACAGGGTTAAGTGACTTACCCAAGGTCACACAGCTAGTGAGGGTTAGTAAGTGTTTGAGGCCAGATTTGAACTCAGGAACATGAGTTTTCATGACTCAAAGCTAGGCATCCTATCCACTGTGCTACCCAGCTATCCTTTAAACCTTTTGCCTCTTTTTGTCAGATATTGAATCCTGAAAACAAAGAACTAAGAATACTTTTTCTCCACTCAGCCTCAATTAGGTCCCTGTAGGGTAAATTTTTTAAAAAATGATTTACTATGGGATTTAAAAATGAAAAAAAAGCCACTCATCAATCAAATCAGGTTAGAGGATTTTAGAGGCAGGACAGGAAAGAGTTTTTTTCCTGTTTTCTTTTTTTGTTTGTTTTTGTTCTATCTGTTGTTGTGTTTGTTGTTTTGGCAACACACATAACACTGTATAAGTCAGCAAATTGGCAGAGTAAATAGTGGGTCAATTATTTAACACTGGTTACCTCAATTTTCCCATTTGCAAGGTGACCTAGAGAAAGAAATGGCAAAGCACTCTATTATCTTTGCCAAGAAAACCCCACATGGAGTCACAAAGAGTCAGATATGACTGAAATGATTGAACAGCAACATGCCACTTCTCTGATAGAGTTTATTGTAAACTGGCTATGCCTTCCCTACCACACTATACTCTCAAGTTCGGGACACTGATGACTTCTAAAAGTGAACAAAGAACTAATGATTAGTCAAAGTTTATCTTTTAACTTAAAATGATAGGATTATCAATTTAGAACTTAAAGAGATTTTAGGTATCAGATAGTCAAAGTTCTTCAATAGACATATGAAAAACTGATACCAAGAGGTGAAGACCTTTGCCCAAGGTCTTCTAATCACTAATATGGAAAGAGGTGAGATTTAATGCCCGGGCCTCTAATTCCAAATCCAGTGCATTTCTCACTGTCTCTTACTGTGACTACACCAAGTTAGTGGAAATGGAAAGGCTTGCTTAAGCTATGGTTTTTAAAGAAAAACCTGTCCACATTAATGTGTTGTGAAACATTAGAACAATCTCCTAAAGTGTATAAGAGGAGAATACCATTGGCCTTTATCAAAAAAGCCTTTAAAAGACTTTTCTTAAGGCTGCCTGCTAGTTGACCCTCCTGATGTGAGAGCGCTGGTCCTTGGCAGAACTAAGTCCTTTAGCAGAAATAACAAGCAGGCTCTTCAAAAAGGAGAAATCAGTCAAGCCATTATTAAATGGAACTCAGGGGAAGGCAACCAATTACCAGCACTGGTTTGTTGACACTTGAAGCTCCCAGTTGAGAGCTAGCCCCTGTACAATATCCATAGCATCAGTAGGATTTGTCATGGGTGACCCTAGAATAAACTAATAGGCCATTTCCTAAAATATATCGAAAATTCTAAACTTCAGAGACTAAGAGAATTTTAAAGCTGGGGTAGGGGAGAGGTGTCGACAGCTCCGAGATTTCAAGAATTGAACAAATATTTTCCAAGTTCCGTAGCTACCTTCTTAATTCAGGGTGGCACGTAATGGCATGTGCATGTGGGGTGGGGAGAGATGAAAGGACCTTCTTTCCTTGAGCAGTAGACATTTGAATTGGAGAAATTTGGTTTTTACTCAGCAAAATATACCTGGTAGAATATGATGGGGCAAATCAGAGAGCCAATCACAACTCTGGGAAAATTTGAGGACAGATGACTTTCAGTAGAGGAATTGGTAGAAATGTGTAAGGTGGAGCAGACCAAAATTCTCTCGATCTGCATCAAATTCTCTTGACATCCCAAAGAGATCAGTAGAACTTATGCAGGATGTCCAGAGGCAATTCTTCACTCTCATCACCTGGCCAGAGTATTTTTTTTAATCATGCATTTTCTTGATAACCATGAGTCACGTACTACTGATCTCACTGTTATTCCCAATCAATCCATGATGTGAAAATTTGAAATTCCTCTCTCCAACTATACTGCCATATCAGTCTATCTCACCCTATGATTTACTTTTCCTTAACCTAATAGTCAATTTAATGATGACTTTCAGTACCTCTACCCTTCTTAGGTCATCATCCAAATTTAAAATTCACTTTTATACCTTTTCTAGCTCTCCTTTTTTCCTTTGCTCTTCACATAACTATTCTCTCCTCACTTTTCTGTTCTTAAACTCTCATTTTTCTTTTTTAAAATCACTGACTGAAACTTAGCAACCATATCTGTCAGTTGCTACAATATTTTTGGAGCATGATGACATAAATTTATTGGATGCAGTTTGATGTTCTCAAGGGAAATATTATATATACAAAACTTCGCAAACCTCAAATCTTTGTATACATGTTCATTTTTATTTTTTCTTTTATTTTTTTAATCATATCTCACTTACTTTAGACATTACCTTCAAGGGTTTTTTAATATTCTTTTTCTTTTCTCCTTAGTATGGAATTTGGAAATAAAAGTTATACAGTTCTGTTTTCTGCTCTTATTGACCCACCCATCCAAAGCACAGGTCTTATCCCTTCCTGGATTTGCCTTTCTTTGTCAATATCGGAACCTAAAAAGAAATTTTTCGCCAGGACATCCATCTATCCATCAACTAGAGGACTGGGATTTACTCAGTTTTTGGCATCTTGCCTTCTGGAATGCTACTACCCCTTTTTACTCCATTTGGAACAAGGTGAGATCTTCAGAAACCAGTCCTTCAGAAATTAATCCACTTATAGTAATATAGTAATTCACTCACTGGAAAGGGAGTGATAGTTAACTGACATTTTGCTCTATTCATAAACCCTGTGATTCTCAGACCCAAACTATTTCTTGGTTCATATTCCCCTATAATGGATTGTGTTACCTTATTAGAATCTAAGTTCTTTGAAGACAGAAATTGTCTTACTAGTCCTCAGCATTCAATAAATGTTACAGAAGAATTTGTTGAGTAAGTACCTGTAAAGTCAAGCACAAGCAGATCTCCTGAGGACTGTTACTGTCAATAACTTTAAGGTTCTGATCTCATAGTACAGTGAACTCTTTATTCAATAATTAAAGCAAAACACAGAAACCAAAGTACAACATTCACAACAATATAACATAACTTATTACTAAAGTGGCCATATAAACAAAAGATATCATTCAGTACATCACAATCTGAATCAATCAACATAAAGTACCCATCTACAATCTTCTTTCATCTTGATTAGAGACTGGTTTCCAGTCACCCTCAACTCAATCATCCTTGAGGAGCAATCATCTTTAAGGGGTACAAAGTACAAAGGTATTTCAGCCCTAGGTCACATTGTCTTAATATCTCAGTCAGCATTAAGTATCCAAATGAAGATCCTTCAATCTTGACTCAAGACTGACTTCCAAACTCCGTGGTTCTTCTTCCATGCTCCCAGCTCTTGCCTGAATTCAACCATCACCTGGATTCATGGGTAGGCAGCTCCCAGCTCTTGCTCTAGTTCCTGCCCCTGTTTCTGTTCCTGCTCCTGGTCCAGCTTGAAGTTAACAGTAACTAGTCCACCTAAAGGCTTTTGCAGTTTCTGTTTCTGAGAAGACAAAGCTCAGTAGAGCCACAACAAGATCTACACACATCAAGCTTATCAGAGTTACAATGATATTCACACACATAGTAGGCACTATTGTTTCAATTTGCTTTCTGTCTGTGAAATCAGCACAAGTCAACAGAAAGGGTTCTTTGACAAAGGGACACAATTCAACAGATAGAATGCTTCTATCTGACAAAGTAACACAATCAACAGATATAATACTTCTAAGTATCACAATCACAAGTCCATAGACAGAGTGCTTCTTTCTGACAAAGTATATAATTCAAACACAAATCAACACAGACAGAACTGACACAGTGTAGGCACCACAGGCACCCTTTCTCCCAGTTCTGCTTGGTTTAGTTTAGACTCCTGCTTTTATATGGTTCTCCTTCCTGTTTCATCAGCAAGTTCCTCCCACCTTCAAATCACAGGTGGTATTCAAAGGTACTCGAAGAACTGAAACAAGGAGCCAAGTACTTGAATGACTGAAACAAGGACAGAGTATTACTTTGCTTGCCATTACACTACCATGTTCTAGGCATAGTGCTAAAAACCTGGGAATAAAAGCAAAGGCAAAAACAAAGCAAAAGAAAACAAAAACAATCTGTATTCTCAAGGAACTCAGTCTAAAGAAGGAGTCAACATTTCGACGTGCAAACAAGACATACACATGCACATACACATATATGTATATATAAGATATATGTATACATGCATATGGATATATGCAGATGCAGACATACATGCTTATCTATCTATTGGTGTATGTGTATTTATGTGTGTATACACACATACATACATACATATATACAGAGAGACAGAGGAAGGGAGGGAGAAAGAATGAAAATTACTTGGAAACTTGGGATGATCTCAGAAGGAAGTCACTAGTATTACTTCAGATCAGGAAAGGCTTCTTGAAAAAACCGGTATTTTACCTGGGTCTTGAAGGAAACCAGGCAACCCAGGAGATAGTTATGTGGATGGAAAGAACTTCAGGAATGGGGACCTGGTAGTGAAAATGCAGAGTTGAGAGATGATGAGCAGTATGCACGTAATAACAAGGAGGCCAGTGTCCTTATATCCCACATTACTTGGAAAAAGTGATATGTAAGAATGGCAGAAAGGCTAGAAAGGTCCTGGTTATGAATAGCTTCAACAGCCAAATGGAGGATTTGATATTTGCTTCATTAGCTTTAGTTTTCTTGGTGTTATTCCTATAAGATTGTTCCTTTCGATTTTATTCATCCTTAACTATGTGCCCTTTCATCTCTGTATGTGACTTCATTGTTTTAATTGCCCACTGTACAGCCACATAAGTTGCCTATGATAAATCTCCCCTTTTTTCCTTGTTGATATATTTAGAATTTGTATTTCCAAATTTCACACTTGAAAGCATCCCATAATTTTTGAGAAGACTCCTTTTGTAGCATCTTAAGGTAGGTATTAGCTCATGTTTTGTTTTGTTTTTCTCTGAACCGTTTGAAATTTATTTTTCCCTAATATAGGGCACTCTTTAAACAAAAGCTAATTTTTTTTCCTTATATTTCACCAACCTCAAGATATCCTAGTTACTTCATTTCAAGATTGCCCACAATCCCTGTTTTATCATCAGCTTCTTGATTAGTGAATCAATAAAGCATTTATCAATCAACAAATATTTATTAAATGCTCTCTATGTATCAGGAACTGTTCTAATTGCTGAGAATGCAAGTACAAGCAAAAAGATAGTCTATGATCTCAAGTAATTTACATTCTAATAGGAAAATATAATACATTAAAAAAGATGCAGAAAAGAACTGGGTAGAGTGGGGTGGGGTATGCTAGATAGGAAGTCAGGAGATTCAAGAGTCAGAAAAGAAATGTAGGTAAAGACATAGAACTCCCTTAACATGTATGTTGAGTGAGGATCTTACCAATCAAAAGAAGGGGCAACAGAGTGGCAAGATCTTACAAGATGGGAAGGAACATAGGCAGGAGTGGGAGATAATCCAGGTTGATAAGGCTGCTGGACCATTAGTGATGGGGGCCTCTTCCAGAATCTAAAGATGAGGGAGATGTGTTGAAGAAAGAAGTCTGGAGAGTCATGAGAAGAGCCTGAACAGGAATGAAGGAGGCAAGTAAGTGGTACAATGAATGAAGGGCTGGACCTGGAGTCAAGAAGACCTGAGTTCAAATTTGGTATCAGATAGTAGCTATCTGTGTGACCTTGGGCAGGTCATTTAACTTCTACCTGCCTGAGTTTTCTCAACACTAGGATAATAACAGTACCTTTCTCCTAGGGCTGTTATGGGGACCAAATAATATATTTATGAAGTTCTTAGTGTAGTCCTTGGGATGTAGTAGACACTATATAAGTGTTTATTCTTTTCCCTCTTGCACCTTGTATCAATAATGCAATATTCACAACACCCATGGTGGTTATAAATATGCTGGTATCGTTGTGAATCATAAAATGTAGCAAACACTCCACATGGAGGGCAGAACCAAGTTCTTTATTCAGATACCAGAAAACTGAGTCCCAGAACCAGAAGGACAAGTCCCAGAACCAGAAAGCCAAAGTTACTATAGTGGTCACAAAGTTGATACACATGGTTAAGGAAGTGAACACCCACATTTCCAAGCCTTTACAATAGAACAAGCTCCCTCAAGCAGGGATCCCTCTCTCACTCAAAATAGCTCCTCAGCCTGGTTCTTGGAAGTTCTTGGCAAAAGCTGCAGAAGGAGGATTTCAGCAAAAAGGTGCTGTCTCCAGGTGGTGACTGAGAGAAAATCTGACTGTCCTGCTGGTTTTCTTCTTTATATACAGTATAGCTCCTCCCTGTTCTGCCCCTTCCTGTTAAGGTCTTAACTATTCCCAAGGAGTTAACTTGGATTGAGGTGCTTAGTGCCTATTTACAATAGAAAGGGGCATGGAAGATCTTCTGATTCCTTTATACCCCTCACTAATGTATAGCATTAGATGATCCTCTAAGGTTAGGTCCAATTCTGAATCCATATTAGATGTTTCAAGTGAAATAGATTAATATTAGATTCAAATTAGAATTGGTCACAAATTCACAAATTGAGAATTAAATTAATGGGCTTCTCACATTGTGGGAACTAGGAGTTGCTTAGGGACAAGAGGATATTTATCTATTACTGAACTTCACTTTCAAGTTAGAACCCCAGGTGGCCTAGTTTCACCAGAACCTTGCTCACTGGAGCATCATTGCTCAGTGAGGTGCAACACCTGCCATGCCTTCTTAGACTCCCAGATTCCCATGGCTAGAAGCTCTGGATTGGAGACTCTACTACTTCTACTTAGAACAGGATGAAAAGAAAGACAAAGCCCAAACCCCAGGCTTGAATCAGAATATTTCTAGACTAGTCATCTTCCACACGTCCATCTTTTGGATTGTAAAATTATTGACATTGTTGGATATTATATCTTCCAGCTATGTCTTAAGGTTCATTTTGTGCTCTGGGGTCCCCAGTATCTGTTCTCATATCCTTTCCAAGTCTTTTATTCTACAATTCATGTTATAACCTCCATTATTCTAGGTTCCCTCCCAGTTCTAGCATACTATTTTCTGTATTCAAATGAAATCTCCTTATGAATAGGAATTAATTCTTCCAATTTGTATCTCAGGTACTTAGTAGAACAACAAGTATATAATAAGTGCTTAATGTTTGTGTAATGATTGATTCTATATGTTCTAAGGTCCCTTTCAGTTCCAGCACCACCTATATGTTCTTGAATACTTGATGTTCTTAGTTCTGAATTCCTTCATTCAGCTTTTTGTATCTCATGCTTTCAAGGAGCTTCTAGCTCTCACAGTTTATGAAATGTTCTAATAGCATTTTTCCTGAAACACTACTTTCAGTTCATAACTATTGCCACCCCTGGTCTCTGATCCATATGCCATGCAAGGAGTTTAGAGGGAACAAGGGAGCCTCTATAGGAGAATATATGCAAAAATGATTCAGATTATACTTTGAGCTGGGGAATGTATTTAGTGGGAGCACTGGCCTGTCAAAACCATCTAAGCCTGCCAGATGCTTTATCCATTAGGTTACATTGATATGTTACCCAGTGTATTCAAGCTTCCAGATTAGGTAATTGATTATTTTCAAGTAAAATTTTTTTAATGACTTTAAAAAGAGGCAAATGTTTTTATGCCTTGAAAAAATTCCTAATGTGGGGATTTAAAAAAAAAATAAAGATCTTATAGGAGCCTTTCAGAAGTGTATTACAACAAGCATTGCCTTTTAAAATCTCCCAACCTATCTCAGTTCTTCCATCTCCCTTGAAGCTGAATGAAAAACATCTCTCTTGGGGAGACAGAAGGATGACTTTGTGGTAGTGCAATGTTTTGCATTTGTTTGCACTTTGTAGAGAATAATCACTTTAAACTAACGTGTTGTAAATGGACTGTGGCTGGCTTGCCTCTCTTGCTAGTATTAACCATTTTTGCAGGAATGTGTGAATATTCATGGGCTCCTAGAACTGGCAGGATCCCCTGCCTTGTTGGTGGGCATGGCCCTCCAATAATTGAAAATGTAATGGAGATAAGCAAACCTATTCCTTTTAGACCTTTATGGCTCCAGCATGAAATATCTCTGTACATAAAGGGATGGGAACCTGCTGCGTAATATTTGTAAATAGCGATTTTGTTCATAAAACAACAGCATAAACCTTTTATGCATGGTGCCCATTTTCCAGTTCTGTCTTTGGGTGGCTCTTTCTCCTCTACCAATGAATGTTACAGCAGGAAACAGATATTCTATGCAAATAGTGTTGTCTCCCAGTTCCTGTCATTAATCAAATTGAGCCATCGATGTAATAAAATTACATCTCATGCAAATTTAAACCCCAGATGTCTATTGCTTCTGCTGCTGACTCACAGCAAGCAGCTCAGCTATTAGATATGGAATTGCCTTTTGCTTTCTGTAACAGAAGCAATAAAGCCCAAGGCCCATTAACCCCTCCTCCTAATTTGGACTCTTATAGTTATGGGCAGTGAAGAGTTACTGTCCAGCTGGGAGTTCTTCCTGGGTCTCTAGACCTAGATATGGCAGCCTGTGACTATAGGTTACCTACAGTGGAACTGAGCTTTAAAAAAAGGTGTCCTCTGAGCAACAGATGATAACAGCATTAACCTACAATTACTATAACGAGAATTATTGGAGTAGCAAGGTAGCAGACAAGCTGTGTACATCTGGTCTGCTCATCTGTTTCTAGGGAGAGCACCACCCAGAGAGAAGCTCAGAATAGAGAAGAATGGATTAATTATGTACTTAATAATTCAGGAGATTTGGGTTCAAATTCTAGCCCTGCCAGTTAACTCACTGGACTATTGGTAGAACTGTTTCTAAGGAGAGTGCCTTCTCCCATCTCAGGAAAGTCTCGAAATAAGGTCAAGGGGAATGAAGGTGGGACAGCATTTTATACAATGTAAAGTTTTCTATATTTATCCCTTCTATTTTGAGGGCATGAGGAAGTGTGTGTGGGGTGGGTTAGGGTCACGACATCTCCAATTTTTGGAAAATCTGGGTAAAATATTTTGGCTCTCCATTTGTACCAGAGAAGTCTGATTTTTTTTTCTGTTGGGGGGTATTTACAGTATCTTATTGTAAAAACAGGGTTGATATTATGTAATATTATACACATATATTTGCATTTTCAACTTTCTAAACTTTGTCTGGGGCATCTGCTGGACTTTGTATATTGTCTGCCACTTCCTCAAAACTCCCCCCAAATTCCCTTTTCTCATGCTTACACATGATGTATCAAAGTCACAATGGGGAAAGTCAAGATGTGGATGAGATAACTATACATGTTAGCTATTTTATTATTAGGATCTTAGGTTTTATAGCTTGCGTGGACCTTAGGGATTTCTGAGCCACTCTTCTTGTTTTACAGAAGAGGAAACTGAGGCCCAGGGAGGTAAACTGAGGCCCAAGGTCACACAATAAGTAACAGAATTGGGATTTCACCTCAGTCCTCTCATAGATTTAGAGCTAGACAGGACCTTACAGAAGATGACGTCTTCTGTTTCCCCTCTCCACCCTCCCAATATCTTTATTAGGAAACTCAGAGTGCCTAGAGAAATGAAGGCTTTCTGCTTGTGTGTGTGTGTGTGTGTGTGTGTGTGTGTGAGGCCTCTGACACAAAATGCAGTCTTAGTGTTGTTGTTGGCTGTTGTTGCTGCTTTCCTCCCATGCTGCCCCTCCGAATAACACATAGGAAGTAAAGGGCTATACAATATGGTAGAAAAAGAAATGGACTGAGTCAGGACGTCTAACTTTGAGTCCTATCTCTGCCATTTAGATTTTTTAAAATTTAGACAGATAATTTCCTTTTTATGTTACTGTTTTTATCTATAACATAAACACAATGTGGTATTAACTTGTCACAGTGTTCCTCACAAAGTACTGTGTTTGATGCTGGGAATAGGAAGGTGAAAAATGAATAAAAATATCTATACTCAAAGGATATACATGTTAGTGGGCTTAACTATTCCCTCTCATACTTACTAGCTGTGAGATCCTGAATAAGTCAACCATTCTGCTCCTCCATAAACTCTCTCAGTTACTTTGGATTTGGGGGAAGTATATCCCTTTAATAATACAAAATGATAGTGACATTTGCATGTCACTGGGCAAAGAAAAAAGTGAAAATCGACATTTCCACTTCACTATATTTCATTTTGTTTTGTTTTCCTTTGATTGTTTAAGGGATATTGCCAGAGGGGTCTATAAATCAGCAAACATTTAATTATTTCCTACTATATGCTAGGTACTGTGATAAGCACTTGGGATAGAAAAGGGGCAAAATATCCCCGCCACCATTCCCACTACCATTCCAGCAACAAAACAAGAACTAAATAGTAGGAAAGTGGGTATTTAAGGTAGTAGAAAGGTCTATTAAGCTTTCTACACAAAGATTTTTGGGGATGCCCTCTACTGTTTTTATTTATTTCTTAATCTGGGCCCAAAACACAAGCATACAACTGAAGGTGTTTTCCTCCTCACATATTGATAAGACCATTATTTTTCCTTGACTTTCTATATGACTTGCTTGTCAGGGAATTCTATTTTTCCCCTTGGATTATAAAACCATTGAGGGAAAAGACTGTGACTTTTTTTGTTTGTTTATCTGGTGGTTTCATTGCTATTGTTTAGTAATTCCACCATACACAAGAGATAACGAAAACTTTCAAAATATTACTTTAACTGATTTGAGCTCCTTCTGCCTTTTGTTTTACTGTTCATGCAAGATGGTTCCCCTCTGTTTCAGAAACCAATCTTTGCTCTCTCTCTCTCTCTCTCTTTCTCTCTCTCTCTCTCTCTCTCTCTTTTGAGAGACACAATTTTCCACTTCTCTAGTTAAATAATTTTCCCTTTCATCCAATATCATATTTCATCTCTGTCCTTGACCCAGGTGTTCCATTTAAGCAACACTATGTATAAACCAGAGCTGGGCCTGTCATAGCAGGGTCACTTGAGTTGATGGCTGGCAGACGGGATGAACTAGGGACCACAGAGTACTTGAATTGGCCTTAATTAGGATAAACAGAACATGTGTTCTTTTCCAGATGAGACAACTTGATGAAAAAGCAGCAGGAAGTCATTACAAGTAAATAAGGCATTGTTAGAGATGCAAAAGAAATAGCAAAGAAATTTAGCAAAGGAATTAAGTTTTGGTTTCAAGGTAGAAAAGAAGGGGAGAAGGAGGGAGAGATCTGTGTACTTATGTTTAAACAACACAGATCCCAAAAGCCACCTGGCACTTTTTTTTTTTTGGCTTGTAAACAGGTGCACAGATGTGTCTGCCATCATTTGTGTAAGTTCAGTTAGCTCACTTTCACTTTTATCCATCTAATGAAATGAGAACAGTGATTTTGCTTTCACATCTGGGTTTCTTACATTACTGTGTTTTAAGGAATCAATTTTTAAAATCATCGTTTAAGCTCGATGGAAAGTTAGGGGTCATCTCTTTCAATCTTTTGAATTTTCTAGGCTAGGAGAGTTGAAGCAGTCCAGAGTCATTCAAATAGCTAAAGAGGCAGAAACCACAACTGGAGGTAAATCATATTAACTCAAAATCCAGTGCTCTTTCCATGACATCATAATGATTGGGGGTAGGGATGAAGAGAGTGGGAGGAAGGAGGGGAGGGATCAAGGAAACAAGCATTTTTATTTGTTCTTCAGTTGTTTCAGCCATATTCAACTCTTCATGATCCCATTTGGGATTTTCTTGGAAAAGATATTAGATTGGTTTGCCATTTTCTTTTCCACCTCACTTTGCAGTTGAGGAAACTGGAGCAAATAAGATTAGGTGATTTGCTCAGGGTCACATAACTGGTGTCTGAAGACAGATTTGAACTCATGAAGATAAACCTTTCTAAATTCTAGTCCGACACTCTTTCTACTATGCCACCAACTTTCCAGCATTTTTATAGCACCTACAATTTGCTAAGGCATTGTGCTAGGTACTAGATAAATATTATTTCATTTGGTCTTCATGACAACACGGTGACGGGGAAATAAAGTAAACAGAAGTTAAGTGACTTGCCAAGGGTCACACATCAAGAAAAGTGTCTGAGACTGGATTTGAACTTAAAACTTCCTAACTCCAGGCTCAGGGCTCTACCAACTGCACCATTTAGCAGGTTCAGTGCTTAATAAGTAGTGATGGTCCAGTGAATGGCACAGTTGGGAATAACCTGAGATTTGAAGAGATCTGGTTCTGAGTCTCATGCTATCCATGTGACTTGAGCATGTCCCTTTAAGAAAAAGGAAGTTTGTGGCCAAGATAATCTCTCAGATCCTTTTAAACTTCTAGCATTTTATCAGTCTAAGTAATAGCTTGGTCTTTCATATTTCCCTTGCATAAAGTGGGATCAGGAAGAGAAATAAAACCAAACTTAAAATCATTTCCTTAACAGACATTTTTAAATATTACTAATAGCAGTTGCTTAACTAATTAGCTAAATGGCAATTAAAGAGAAGACTAAGGAATGGATGTCAGATTCTTTTTTAAGGGTCTATAACATCTTAAATGAGTCAACTTGTTCATTTTGCTTCAGGAAGATCTGAAAACAACTTTTTTTTTAATAGAGCACCTAGGGGCATAGTGAATTGAATTTTGATTCTGGGGGAAGGAAGACTCAAGTTCAAATCCTACCTCAGATACAAGTTTGGTTCTCTGGCAGAGTCACTTTTCAGCCTCAGTGGTGAAGAAAAATAAATAAAGTAATATGTGAGGCAAAGCGTTAAGTGTTTTTTTAAATTATCCCTTTTGATCCTAACAACAACCCTTTGAAGTAGGTACCATTATTATGTCCATGTTACAGTTGGGGAAAGTGAGGTTATCAGAAATTAAGTGACTTGCCCAGGGTCACACTGTTAGGAAGCTTGTGAAGCTGGATTTTTACTCATACCTTGATTTAAGCCCAATGCTTAATATATGTATGTGTGTATATATATATATATATATATATATATATATATATATATACACATATATATACATATATACATATACACACATGTGTGTGTTTATGTATATGTATAAATATATATATA
>CM053596.1:90154170-90181908 GCA_028646575.1 Pseudocheirus occidentalis | reverse complement strand
AAAGGGGAGAAAATTTGTAACTCAAAACCTTGTGGAAATGAATGATGTAACCAAGAAAATAAATTAAAATTAAAAAAATAAAGACTTACTAGCAAGTGAAAAAAAATAAGTTACAGTGATTGTTTTTCATGTTGGCATGTAAATAGTTCAACTTTGATAAGTTCCTTATGATTTCTTTTCCATGTTTATCTTCTCATGTTTCTTGTATTTGAATGTCAAATTTTCTATTCAGTTCTGGTTTTTTTCAGCAAGAATGCTTGAAAGTCCTCCACCTCATTGAATGATGATATTTTCCCCTGAAACATTATACTCAATTTTGCGGGACTGGTGATTCTTAGTTTTAATCCTAGCTCCCTTGATATCTGGAATATCATGTTCCAGGTCTTTGATCCCTTAATGCAGAAGCTACTAGATCCTGGGTTATCCTGATTGTGTTTCTACAGTATTCAAATTTTTCTTCTTGGCAGCATGTAATATTTTCTCCTTGATCTGGGAACTCTGGAATCTGGCTATAACATTCCTAGGGGTTTTCTTTTTGGATCTTTTTCAAGGGGTGATCAGTGAATTTTTTCAAGTTCTATTTTGTCTTCTGGTTCTAAAATATCAGGGCAATTTTCCTTGAGATTTTCTTGAAGGATGATTTCTAGGTTCTTTTTCTGATCATGACTTTCAGATCATCCAATAATTTTTAAATTGTCTTTTCTGGATCTACTTTTCAGGTCAGTGCTTTTCTCAATGTGATATTTCACATTGCCTTCTATTTTTTCTATTTTTGTTTTGATCTGTTTAATAGTATCTTGATTTCTCATAAAGTAGTTGTATCACCATGCACCAGCAGATTCCCAGAAGAATGCTGCTGTGAACAGCTTTTAAGATTTACACAATAATGGTGAACACTATTATTCCATTACAAATCAAGGTTCAGTACAATATTCACAATATAAGATTCACAACATTACATCTTATCACAGAAAATCATAATATAATGTTCATAACAGCTTAACATTAGAATGGCCACACAGTTTTGACTACAGTGGTCACAATATTTAGAACAAGGAACAAAAGAATAATAACCTGGTTTCTCTAAGGGAGAAACCCTTCTCACTTAATCATTCAATCAATCAATTTACAATACATTAATCTTCCACTCATGGAGCAATCATTAACTTAGTCACTATACAATAATCAAACTTCGACTTATGGGGCAACCATTAACTTAATCAGTCACTAATCAGTCATTAGAAAATCACACAAACCCTCCACCCCTTGGTATCCAGCAAACCTCAGTTTCCTTCAAGGGGAGGCCTTTTCATCATCTTGATCTCTCTAATTCCCTGGGTCCCCTTCCATGGTCCCAAATCCCTCCTCAATCCACAAAACAGTTAACCTAGATTCAGAAGCAGACAGCTGCCAGGTTTTCATCCAATCCTTAGAGGCAGACAGCTCCCAGGTCATTACCCAGTCCTCAGGGCAGTCCCTGGCACACACTGAAGTTCACAGGGTCCAGCACATTTCACATCCTTCACTACGTCTCTTGCCTGGAACTCAAGGATCAGCCAGGCTAAGAACAAACAAAGTCTTATCCCAGTCATGTTTCTTCAGTCCTCCAGCAGTTCAGCTGGCCCTAGAACCCAGAAGGAATATTGGCCTTCTAGATGGCCTTCACCAGATTCTGGTCTCAGGAACACTCCAATTCAGTTCTCAGTCAGCTTCCAGATGCTGGAAGAGAAACTCTCTCTCTCTCCCTCTCTCTCAACTGGTTTCAGTCTCCATGATTCTTCCATCATGAGGAGCAACATTCCAATTTTTTCTCTGTCTCTAGAATTCTTCTTCATATACAGAACTGGCCTCCTGTCTCAGCCAATAGCCTTCTTCCACCAACAGAGGAGTTCATGCCTTTTTGACAGTGGACAGGGCTCACACCTTCCATACTTAGCTCTCAGTCTGCTAAACTGATTGCTGTTACAGTCATTAGCTTCCATTTGCTCCACTCTAATTCTGAAGGAATTATTCACTTCTGTAACCTTTTGATATACTTTTTCTGAATGGCAAATTTAACTTTTTAAGGCATTCTTCTCCTCATGGTTTTTTGGGCCTCCTTTGCCATTTGCGTTGGTGTATTTTTTTAAGGTGTTGTTTACTTCACTCAGGTTGTTGACTCTCTTTTCATGATTTTCTTGCATCATTCTCATTTCTCTTCCCAATTTTTCCTCCACCTCTCTTATTTGGTTTTCAAAATCCTCCTAAGCTCCTCTATGGCTTTCAACAAGTCTACGCTTTTCTTGGAAGCTTTTGGTGAAGGAGTTCTAATTGTGTTGTCTTCTTCCTGATCCATGCTTTTGTGCTTTTTGTCCCCCCAAAAGGAATGTAAAGATGCATTTCTGTTCTTACTTTGCTTCCTTTGCCTGATCATGTTGCCAGTCAATTAACTTGATTTTGGGGCCACAGAAGATCTCTGCTTCCTGGCAGGAGAGCTTTGTCCCAAATTGCTGAGGTTTTCACAGCTGCCAGAGCTATTAGGAGGCCACTGTCTCTGCAGCCCCCACCAGCTTTGGCTCACTGATTACACACCTCATGATCACCATCCAAGACCACAATCCTGATCCAGGCAGCTTAAGGAAGGAGCACTTAGGCTCTGAATGATCACTTTCCCCCTCTTCCACCTTGCAATTTGCAGGCCGTGAGCTCTGAAGTAACCATATGGAAGCAGCTGCAGGGCCATCACAGGGGGCCACTACTTCTGCTGCTTTCTTGCCCTGGGGGCAGACAGGTGGACCCACTTTTCTTCCCCAAATTTAGCAGAGTTCCACTGACCTTTCACTTTGTCCTCATTTCTTATGGGTTGATAATTCTTGAAACTGCCACAGCTGCCAGTGATCTACTCTGCTGAAAGCTCTAGCCACAGCTTGTCCTGGCCACCCAGGGCCAAGCTGCAGTTTCAGGTCAGGCTGGTTTCAGCTCCCAGCACACTGTCATGAGCCCTTCATGTCCCTCCTGCCATGCTGCCTTCTGTGTGAGTTTGGTTTATCTATACTTTTATGGGTTCTAGAGCTCTAAAATTTGTTTAGAGTCATATTTTATAGATATTTGAGGTGGTTATGGTGGTAGCTGTAAAGTTTTCCTGCTTCTATGCTACCATCTTGGCTCTGCCCCCTCACTTTTTACTTTTAAAGATCTATTTTTTTCTAGTTACATTTTGAACTTCCTTTTCCATTTGATAAATTTTTCTTTTTAGAGAGTTATTTTCTTTCATGATTTTTTTTGGGTAAACTATATTTTAAAAGTACTTGATCAATTTTCTTCTACCTCTCTATTTAGGCTTTTAAAATCCTTCTTGATATCTTCCAATAATGCTTTTTGGTCTTCAGATCAATTCATATTTGCTTTTGTGGTTTCAGATGTGGGACTATCCTTTCAATGCTGTCCTCTTCTGAATTTGATTCTTCATGCTCACCATAATAGGATTCTAAGGTCTTTGTCTTTTCAGTTTGCTTTTTTGTGATTGTGATTGTGATTGCCTGTTTCCTAGTTTTTAAAGTGGATCTCTCCTTCTGGGGTACAGAGGGCTCTGACTCATGCATCTTGTGCTGGGAGTTAGAGACCTATTTTTTGGCTTATTGCCCTGTGGCCTCTGAGTGGCTACACTGAGGCCAAGGCCAGGACTTTCTGAGTTGTCCCAGGGTTACACTGAAGCTCTCACAGTGAGCTGTCAGGGATGAGTGCACAGGACACTTCAGGATTCCATCTCCCCTCCCCTGGGTTAGAGCTCAGCAGCTAGTGACTAGGAGCATGCTGGCATGTTCCAATTCCCCTGCCTGTATGAAGGCTTTTTGGGACACATCCTGCATTGTACTTTAGCCTCAGCATGGTCACAGCCACACCCTTCTCCTGGGTTTCCCAAGCCTCCAGCTGGTTCTACTATTTCAGGATTTTATAGCAGGGCAAGATTCTTTGGGTTTTTCAAGTCAGAGAGGGAGATGGGAGTAACTACAGTTTTTCTCTACCATCTTGGCCCCCTGAAGTTCACATAGGTGATTTAAACTTCCATGCTGTGGGCTGATAGCCCCAGGAGTAACTGTTGCCTCCACCACAGGTCCTGCCTTGTTTCTTACCCAGCTCCAACAGATTCCTGTCCCACAGGGAGAGATTTGGAAATTACCCCTGTGGTGGCTGAGGCAGTTTGCCCTGGTTCATTTCAGTTCTGCTTTGGTCAGATCTGTGTAGTTCCCATGCTCAATGCTCTGCAGTTTCCCCTCCCAGAGCAATAAATCCTACCAATCAGTACTTTCCTAGGCTGCAAATCTGCCTTACTCTATGTCCCAAAGAATTCTGCTACTCTAAAATACATTTAGTTTCACTTTTTTAGGAGTAACTGAAGGAATTTGTGGGCAAGTTCAGGTGAGATCATGCTTTCATTCCACTGTCTTGGATCCACCTACCTTTTTTTATATATAATTGAAATATGTGACCATTTCTGTTAGCTGATAGGAAAAAAAGAGATATAATGTTCTCTTTCCCCCCTCCCCCCATCCATCTTCAGGGATTATCCTAAAATCTATCCATGGACTACAGGCTAAGGATATGTAATCTAACCCTAATCCTTGTTAGAATGATAAATTCCACCTATAGCATTTTTATATCCAGCTTCTGCTTAAAGACCCCTATGTAGAGAAACTCAATTCCATCCATTACATTTTAGTACATTCAGACAACAAATTTCAGGAGGCTTCCATTTGACAATTAACTTGCTAGTATAGCTTTGTTTCACTGGTCACCACCCTTCCTTATGAAAAAAAAATGGCTTTATGTGATAGGCATTCCTAAAGAGAAACAGTGGTACAAACAAAAATACACTACATGATACAGCACAAAATCTTGGTTCATTTTTCCCACTTCCAACTTGCTTTGTGGCCTTTGTGTTCTTGCATAAACCATTCAATTTTGAATGCATGTCTTATACTTTAGTATTTTTCCCCACATAAGAATTCCATAAACATTCGTCAGAAGTTAGAATAACCTGAGTTCAAATCAGGTCTTAGACATTAGCTGAGTGACACTCAGCAGATCACTTGGACCGCAGCCTCAAATTTTATTCAAATGTAAAATAGGGATAGTAATAACATTTCTTTCCCAAGGTTGTTGTAAGGATGAAAAGAAGATGTTGATAAAGCACTTAGCACAGTGCCTGACATATAGGTATTCATTTCAGTAAATGCCTTTTTCCATCCTTCTTTGTTCCCTTTCCTTCTTATCCTGACACCCCCTCCCCCCAAATTGAATCATCTAGGTTTTATGTTCTTTCTCAAGAAGTGTAAGGAGTGGCGCATGCTTCAACAAAAAATAGTCATATTTATTTCAGCAGTTGAATTCTGGCTGTCACAAAGCATGAAATATCATTGAATCCCCTGAGCTAAACAGGTTACTGAGGTCTATTGCTCTGACTGATGCAATTAGAGATTTCTCTGCCAGGTACAGTACATGGCTAGTCATATTTTTTTTCATTATTTCAGTGGGATACAAGTGGATTTCAATCTTGGCAATGACTTTAACAGTATAAATAATTGAATAGCACTTAGCAGGTTTTGGTTATTATTTCTCTTATATGCCATGTGTACAGGCAAAATGGAATGAGAGAAAATGAGTTGTCCTTTCCTCTCTAACAAAGTGTTTCTTCTTGAAAATCTTTCCATTTGTGAAAACTATATCTTGCTATTCAGGTCATCATACCCACTTTGGTTTGTGTAAGATTTATAGTTCTGAAGTGGTTTACCTGTACTGTGTTAGTTCTTAGATACAGCAACTTTCTAACTATTCTTGACCATCTATCAGTTCAGGGAAGTTCCAATTCACTTCTAACCTGTGTTCTAAGACCCAGATTTTGGGAATAAAGTTGACCTACAATCTTCTGCTGTATGTCTGTACAATAGGAGAGGAGGGCATTTTTCAAAGTAATTTTTTTTTCTAATTTTCTGAGAAGCAGACAGAACACCCCTCATCTCATAAAACATTGTGCTGCTGCAAACCTTCCTTTGTTATCTGGATAACAAGGACCATAACAGCACCCTTGTTGTCTGCCTCAGTGGTTTCATAATCAAATTGAAACAAGGGGCCATGAAATCTTAAACAAGCATGCCTGGGGGATCCATTTTAATTTAGAAAACTACACGTTGACTTTTTCTGTGTTTTATTATAGTTATTTTGTTAAATATTTCCCCATAATTTTCAGTCTGGTTGGGGTATGCTTGGCAGTGTTAGGGCCCTATGAATCAGTGGACTGCAGGTTTGACACCTCCGTTCATATCATTGAGATAATCACACGCATTTTTTTCATGAAGTCTTTCTTGATTGACTTCTGACTCTCCTCAAAAGAGGTCATCTTTTTTTTTCTTTTAATTTTTGAAACTCCATTTTTATATCTCATATATTCTACTTTATCTTATAATTGTTCAAGAGTCAGTCTACTAAAATGGATACAGAATAAGCTTCACAATCAGAAAACCCTGGGTTTGAGTCTTGTCTCTGACACATACAGACTGTGTCACCCTGGACAAGTCACCAAACCAATCAAGGCCTTAGGCAGTTCTTTAAGTATAATATGCTGGAAAAAGTACATGTCATATACACATATATCATATACATATTTCAATAGTTCCAAATACCAGTGAAATCATATCAAGTTCAAAACATATATTATTTTAATTATTTAGAAGTATATTTAGAAGCTCCCTAAAATCAAAACATAATGGGAAGAGCAATTTATCCCAAATATTCATCAACACAAATTTTTGGATCCATGAAAACTTCTATAATATCATTCACCCTGAGGCATTTATGGGAGGAGAAAAGAGTAGAGGAGAGAAGAGAGGAGAGGATAGGAGAGGAGAGGACAGGACAGGAGAGGACAGGAGAGGACAGGAGAGGGCAGGAGAGGAGAGCACAGGAGAAGACAGGGCAGGAGACAACAGGAGAGGTCAGGAGAGGGCAGGAGAGGGGAGAAGAGGAAGAGACAGAGAGAAAGAGACAAACATAAAGACACAGGGAGAAACAGAGACAGGCAGACAGAGATACAGAGACATAGAAATCCAGAAAGATGGATAGATCTTCTTACAACACATGAAAAATCAAAAACAAATAAAAATACATAATAACAATAATAATAGCAATTTTTAGCTTTTTAAATTTTGTATTTTTTTAACATGACCTAATTTTATCCTCATACCTATTTTGTATATCCTATCAACTCTATTATTGAATATTCTATTATTAATCACATTTTTCAGAAAATGAGGAAATTGAGCTGATTCAAGTTTAGTGACTTGCCTAGGGCCACAGAACTAGTATGTTCCAGGGTTCTATTGATACAAGAGTAAGAAATTCACAATAGGTCCATAACATGAGATTTTTTGTATGTAACTAAAAGTGGTTCACCTCTAGGCGAGGCACGTGAAACACATAAGATACAAAAATGGAATAAAAAAAAGTCCATAGGCAACATCCAGAGAAGTCTGAAACAAATGTCTGAATCTTATGGACATGTTAGTAGAACTGGAAGTGATTATGATGGCAATTCAGATCTAGTCATCCCCAGGAGAAGTTACAGAAGGGTTGTCCCTAATGCTCCAAGATTTATTTGCCAGTGAAAATTATGCCAGGAAATGGTTAAAAAAGAGGAAAGTCTAGTATATTGCTTCAGGTTATAAAAATTTATCAATGAACAGCTAGCAATATGTGACCTGATAGTGACAAAAATACTATCTTTTATAAAATAATGGATGATAAATCTCTATGTCACAGTGACATCAAAATATCCTTGAGAATTTAATAAAATGTATTTGAACTGGAGCATTATCATAGACAAAACAATTGCCCATAATCAACCAGACATAAAATTGATCCATAAAGCCTTAAAATATATGTAAAATACGCTGGATATTCCAAATCCTGCAATTCTTCAAGTTATATGGAATTAAGAAAAAAAGAATCCAAAATGCAGCGATCCACCAGAAGAAATCAGTATCAAGTGAAGTGTTCTTTGGAAACCTTTAGATGCGATATAAATGTAAATTATTATCATTAGCTCATTGTTTTTCTCATCATGCTCAAAGAAAACGATCCTGGACCTAGTCACTCATTATTCTTCTGTTTTTATTCTTTTAAACTTAATGTTCTAGAAATTGTTCCATAGGTGGATAAAATAACTGTCTTTAGTAATTGAATAAAAGGAGTAAAATTTAAGCTTATCTTCTGCAGACTTACCATAATATAAGGAACATTTCATCCTCATTATCCTTTTCATTTCTGGGGTTTTCTCTTAGACACTCTGAGTTACAAAATGGATGCCTGGGACCAGGCTGAAAAGCACTCTAGAACATATATAAAGTAATGTAGTTTTCACAGAGAAGAACATACTAGTAATTCATTAATTCTCTAGTTACTTTTACTTTGCACATAGTTATAATGACCTTTGTAAACTAGTTTACCAGTCTATAACCGGTCTATAATAGCAAGTGAGATTGATTAGAAATGAGGAGGGAAATCTGCTGGAAACGGACACACTGATAGTAAAAAAAAAAAAAAAAGACAATTAACATTGATGACAGAAAAAACCTTTTGGAAAAAGAGCTGAAAAAATTATCTGTGTGTATTTCAAATTTTTCATTAGGCTGCTTAGTTTGATGCTATACAGTATTTGAAGATTAAACGTTAAATGCCTTGTGTTGTGAGTATCAAATGCTATCACAACTGTAAGCACTTAGCACAATTCCTGGCACTTAGTGGGAGCTATTTAAATGTTAGCTATTATTAGCTATTATTCACCCCAAATAGAGGATGTCAGAAGTGAAACATGAATTTACCTGCTTTGCCCCTGATTTCTCATTTTCCACAGGGGAGTTAATACATATAGCAAAGGAAAGAAGAGTTGCAGACATCTTTAATTATATAGAAGAGTTATTATGGGTAGAAAAATGACTAAATTTCCTCCTTTCTGAAAAAAGGAAAGAAATTAAGCAAGTGCCAACCTGCTTATATTAAAAGCAATTAGCACATCAGCAGAGTGTGTTGACACTTGCAAAGTTATTAGCTGTGCTTTTGATTATGCTCTTGTTCCCAAGGTCAATTATTGTTGTTTTTTTAAGATGTGCTTTTTGTTTCAGACAAATGTAGGATGAGGCACAATCTACTAATAATTGGCCAAATTTTGATGGATTTTTAATAGCAATAGACCAATTTTCATGTGCACCCAAGCATCCACCATAAATTTCACCCACACTTAAGTTCATGGTCCAAGAGGCAGTATGGGAGAGTGAATCTGGAATCTGTAATGCCTGGGTTCTAATACTGCCTTCAGCACTTATTGACTGTGTGCATGAGTAAGTCATAGCCTCTCAGTAATTAAGTGGCATGATAGAATGATGGATGTGGAGTCAGGAAGGCCCAAATTCAATCCTGGCCATGGACAATTACTAGTTGAGTGAGTGAGCAAGTCACTTAACCCCGTTTGCCTTAGTTTCCTCTATTGTAAAGTAGGAATAATAATAATACCTACCTCCCAGGGTTATTGTCCCAATCAAATAAGAGGTTAGTGCAGTGACTGGAATCTACTATGTATTCAACATATATTTTTTTCTCTTCCCTCTATCCTTCTGTTTCCTTATATGTGAATAGGGATGATACTCTCTGGAATCCTTTCTTGTTACATTCATTGTGTGACTCAAAAAAGACAGTGTATGTAAAGCATTTTGCAAATGTTACAGGGTTCTATAAATCTCAACCGCCATGATTAATTCCCTATAGCTTGTTCTAGATACCATGTTGCTATTAATGTGACAGGAGATAATATTATCTTTAAGGGAACTCCTATTACACTGACTTCCCTCCTCTTTGTATTTGTCCAACACAAAATATTAGCTGGATTTTAATTCTAATCTTGGAAACCTGAGTCCAAATATCATTGGCCATTTACCCATTCTTCTGTCAAAATCATTTTCCAGTCTTCTTCCCCCATTCTCTATTATCTGTCATTTGTATATATATAGATATATTTATCTATACATACATATATGTATATACACAATCTGTTTATACATATACTTACCTAAGAGAGATATTAAATTAAATATAAATGTTTTAATAAATATATAATACATATATTTACACATACATATATGCATACATGTATATGTTTGTATATATACTGAAACATATGTATACATGTCTGTATATATGTGTATACACAGACACACACTAGTCTTAGATAAGGTTTATGTGAGATTTTCACAGTCAGTTTATATTTTCTATGGAGTGAAGTTGATGATCACAAACTGTCAATAGAAAATCACTCTCTCCCCATCAAGAGCCTTGGCAACCCAGTGAGCAGTCTCATTATTGGATTTTCAGAGCTCTCTCAATAAACTTGGGCAGTAACAAGAAAAAGTGACTCATTTACTTTTCAAAGCAGTCTTAAGAAAAGTACCCCTTTGAGGATAGACATTGCTTTGCTTCTGTGTTAGTAATAACAGTTTGTCATTCAGGCAATAAATATTTATTAAGTGCCTACTATGTGCCAGGAACTGTGGCATGAGCTTTAATTTTATTAACAATTACCTTGAATAAAAATGCTATTGAGTAAGAGAGTAGCAATCTCATTCACAGCTTTAAAGATGGAAAAGACTTCAGCTCTCAACTAGTTTGATCTTTCTTTACAGTGAAGGAAAAGGGATCCCAGGAAGATTTAAATGACTTACCTAGCATCACACAGTTTGTGGAAAAGCAAACATGATGACCCAGATCCTCAGGTTCCAAATCTAGAATGTTTTCCCTTGTATCATGTTGCTAATCTAATTACCTTTTTCAGATAATACTCTTTCAATTACTTTAATCCTTCAGATATTTGGATATAGTGATTATATCCTTCTTTTCAGGCTAAATGTTTCCAATTCTTTCGAACAATAGAGCAGTTTTTTTAATGTTCTCCCAGTTCTAATAACTCATATCTGGATATGTTTCACCTTCTCAATCCCCAAGTCCCTAAAATATGGTCTAACCAAGTCAGGTGACTCCTCCACTAAAGACTTAACTCTAATTATAATGCTTCAGGAGAAGATTCTGGATTCTCAGAGACAATGGAGAGTGGAACACGGGTTTTGATAAATTTTGAAAAGTATTAAAAGTTCATAATAGAATAACATGTGTCAGTCATATGACCACCAGCCTATTTAAATGTAGAGAAGTTCAATGACAAAAGTGACATCATCATCATCAATCATCTCATAAATATCAAGCTAGAAAGGACCTTTTTATTGTTGTTTTCGTTAGACATTTCAGTTATGTCCAGCTCTTTGTGACACCATTTGGTATTTTCTTGGAAAAAGATCCTGAAGTGCTTTGCCGTTTCCTTCTCCAGCTCATTTTTCAGATTAGCAAACTGAGACAGAGTTAAATGACTAGCCCAGTAAGTGTGTGAGGTCAGATAATAACTCACATTCTGACTCTAGGACTGGCATTCTATGTAGTGTGCCATCTTTCTGCCCCAGAACATTGGAGTTAGAATTAAAACGAAGACAAAGAAACAAACAAAAGCTAAATTCAAATCTTACCTCAGAGACACACTTTTGTCATGGATATCTATTAGTCCCTTCTCTCTCCCACCATCTGTTAGTCAATTAACTTTTATTAAGCATTTTCTATGTATCAGGCACTGTACTAAGTGGCAGGGATACAAAGAAAGGCAAAAGACAATGCTTATTCTCAAAGAGTTTATTGTCCAATCTGTAAAATGGGAATATTAGCACCTGCTTCACAGGATTGTTGTGAGGGGGATCTCAAATAATATGTTAAAGTATTTTAGAAAACTAAAATGCTAAATAAATACTAGCTTTGATGATGATGATGATGATGATGACAATAAATTGCTCAATGGGGTAGAAATGTCAAAATAATAGTATCTGTTTTCAGCTAGGTATCTTAGTGGATAGAACACTGGACCTGAAGTCAGTAGGACTTGAGTTATAGACACTTACTAGCGGTGTGGTCCTGGAAAAGTCACTTCAACTTGACTGCCTCAAAACACAAAATAACAACAATGTATTTTAATGTCTTGGGCAGAGTTGCGCATGTTTTTGGAGACATGCAGAAAGTCACTGGAAAAAGAACAAAATTGTTGGGGTGTGGCATTAATGAGAGGGAATGAATATGAGAGGAAATGAATATTAGGACTAATTCAAATGGAGGAAAAAGAGGGGAGGATTAGAGGCTGAAGAACTTGCTTTATCAAGTGGTAAGGCTAATGGTTATTTATTTATTTATTTATTTTTTATTATTATTTGTTCAGGAGAAAGAAAAGGAATGAGTAGGTGTTGATACCGAAAAAGTATCTGGAATGGAGTGGGGAGGTAATGATGAAGCTAAACCCAGATGGACTTAAGTTTTACTGTGAAGTAGGAAGTTCAATCATCTGCTCCAAATATAGTCAATAACACAGGTGTGGAATATGAATGGATTTAGGGGCAAAGCTAAAAGAAAGCAAACATACTTTGGAACATATGTTGCATGTAAGGAGATTTAGGAGTCAGAGATTGTAGCATAAAAGGACTATCAAACAGTGATGAGGACCCAGATGATGTTACATAATATAAATCTGAAGTGAGTTATATCTATTCTGTTTTGTAATTTTCTACAGCAAAGGTGGCTACTTTTTTTCCTCATCCTCTTAATATTGTCCATGAGTTTTCTGAGTCAAATTATAATATTACCAACATTAATTAATTATAAACATGTCAACTGTTAGGTTATTTTATTTTTTGGTCTTGTGGGTCTTCATTTCCCCATAAAGCTCTCTTAAGCCAAGGGATGTATATGAAGGAAAATGCATCAGGAACCATTTAAGTCCCCATTATGTGTCAGTCATTATACTAAACTCTGGGAAGAAATATAATACACAGTTGTTCAGTTGTTGCTCCTGAGGAACTCACACTTTCTTTTTTGGCTGGTAACTGGCTTCTTAAACCCTTGCACTCTTCTTTTTCTCTAATTTCATAAAACTTCTGTGTCCTGTGGCCTATTCCTTTACGACAAAGCTCTTTTTTTTTTGCCAGGGCACTATGAAGAGATAATGACTTTAGGGAAGGAGGAAGGGAGGGAAAGAAAGAAGGAAGGAGGGAGGAGGAGGAGAGAGAGAGAGACACACACAGAGAGAGAAAGACAGAGAGAGAGAGAGAGAGAGAGAGAGACAGATACAGAGAGAGACAGAGAGAGACAGAGAGAGACAGAGAGAGAGACAGAGAGAGATTGAGAGTACCTGGTATGAGGCCAGTCAATTAAAACTAGCAGGGTCAGAAGGTAGAATGTCTTGTATAAGGACCAGGAAGTAGGTTGATATTGCTATATCTAAGAGAAAGTGGTAGTACTAAGTTGTAAGTTGACTGCAAAGTTTGGGGGCAGGGCAGGGGCAGGTTAGGAAGAGCTCTGAAGGCCAAATGGAGGATTTGACCTTTGATCAAGGAGATAAAAGGGAACTAGTGAATTTTATTGAATAGGAGAGTGTCATGGTAATATCAGATTTAGAAGAATCCATTTAAAACTGAGTAAAGGATAGATTGGAGTGGGGAGAAGAATTTTTTTTAATAATTTCTTTCAGAACATAACAATGCAGAATTGCTTATTAAGGAGATTGATTATTTAGGCGGAGGCAGCGAGATGGAGATAGTAAAGTTATCTAGACAATTACCTCAGTTCTAGAGTTTGCTGTGTTTGAATAGATCTATCTTTTGAGTGGTGTTGAAGAAACAGCATTGGACTCAATGCTCCAATGCCTAGTTTCAATTTCTGACACCACCCCTTACTATGTGTTCTTGGTCCACTCACCTTTGTGGAACTCAGTTTCTTCAAATTTGAGATGAAAGTTGGACTAAATAGTATTTTTCAACATAGACATCATATGATTTTCCTGTTAAATGAATCCAACATAATATCAGAGAATTTCAGTGTATATTTATGGGTACTGAAGGTGATATCTGTGTTAAAAATAACACCACCATTAAAAAAATGTTTTTATTCACTTATTACTGCTTTGTCCCTTTTGACTTTCTTTATTTGAGTCTCCAGTTATTTGGGGATTTCCAGAAGAGGTTTTATAAAAATAATGAGTCAATGAGTGAATTTTAATAGCACTGGGAAATATGAATGATGCACTTTAAGTCCAGAATGATTGAAATGATGGCCATATTCTAAAAACTGTATTAATATCATAATTTATTTCACCAGCCTTGATCACTGTTCAGTTGCTCATATATGCATGCATCTTCATTCTGCTTCAAAAATATTCATTAAAAATAAGATATTCAATATAATTTAGCCCAATTTAATGAATCCTGATCTACCATGGAGAATAATTCTTCTTTACAAATTTTCTGACTTCTTCCAATTACTTCATCATACCCGTGTTATCTGGAGGCTAAATCTAAGAGTAGTAAAAAGAAGAGAATGCAGTAATATAGACAGAGCTAATATGTATCTCTGACTCTCGATTGGAACATACATGTTCATACATACATACACATACTCCTACACACAGAGAGAAGGGTTATAGGTTCATAGGCCTATAGTTCTAGGGATGAGACAGAGTCTGCTAGCCCAATCCTTTTGTCATTCAGTAGAAGAAATTGAGTCCCAGAGAGGTGAATATGAGTTCGGTGAGAACAATGGCTTTTTCATTTTTGTCTGCTTCTCCAGTTTTGAACAGAATGCTGCATGCATAGTCAAGCTTCTATTTTGTCATTGTTTATTCGTTTTCAATCATATCTTACTCTTCATGATCCCTTTTTAGGTTTTCTTGTCAAAGATATTGTAGTGGTTTGCAGTTTTCTTCCTTGGCACATTTTACAGATGAGGAAACTGAGAAAACTTAACAGAGTTAAGTGACTAGCTTAGGATCACATAGCTCATAAGTGTCAGAAGCTGGATCTGAAGTCAGGTTTTCCTGAGTTCAGGCCTAGCACTCTATCCACTAAGTCACCTAGCTGCCCACATAGTTAAATTGAAGATACTTAATAAATGATTATTGATTGATTTTCCAAAAAACAAATAGGTCAGTATGGGGCACAGTAAGTAATTAAACCCTAGAGACAATTACTACAAACTAATATTCTTTGACTATAAAGAAATATATTTTAAAATATTTTCATCATTTTATACTTTCAATGTTCTAATGATTCCTTCACTTGTATCTCTTACTTCTTCCTGCCCAAGTTGCAATGTGCTCTTCTCTGTCTATTCAGGACAGTTCTGGATAGGAGCAATGGCCTCAGCAAGAGTTGTCAAAGTTTTTTTCTGGGACAGTAGTTTTCAAACTTCTATGGTCTCAGGACCAGTTTACAACGCACTTAAAAATTATTAGGTACCCCTTGAAAAAGAGGTTTTGTTTATGTGGGTGATCTCAACTAATATTTATAGTATTAGAAATGACCCCCATACCACCTGGGAGTACCCCAGGACTACCAAGGGTCCCCAACAAATCTGGGGTATCTAGGAAAAAGGATCTGTAGCAGCAGTTCTCAACCTATGGGTTATATTCAATCTGTAACAATGAAAATACATCCTGCGCATCAGATATTTACATTATGATTCATAACAGTAGCAAAATTACAGTTATGAAGTAGCAACAAAAATAATTTTATGGTTGAGTGTTACCACAACATGAGGAACTCTATTAAAGGTTTGTGGCATTAGGAAGGTTGAGGACCACTGAATAGGAATGTGGACTCAGCCCACCAACCTCGGGTCAAGGGCATAGGAAGAGCTGATGTTTATCTCAGCAAGAGGTCAGTCACAGATGATCTTGAAAAGTCCAGAGGCAATGATTGTGATGGTTGGCCAGGAAGTCAGCAAGAGGATCCAGGGCATAGGCAGAAATAGAACCAAGGATCAAAGAAATATATCAGGAGAGCCAGTAACAAGATGGATCAGGATAGCGTCTTCAAAGGGGGTATAATGACTGTCATAATTTGCTGTGGTCATTTATTTGGGAACTTCATATTCTCTTAAACTGAAGTACTTAGACCTATTTTTACCTGATTTCCCCAATGCTGGAAAGAAGGTGCCATCTCATGTCTTTATCTTTCTGCTTGGGAAGCAGCTTTGTTACTATTGGTAACATTTTGGGTCTCTTCATCTTCTCCTCACCCCTCTCCCTCCAGCCAATCTCGGCACTCAGAAATGGCGGTCATACCCAATTAGGTATTGACTCCTTTAGAACCCTTAGGAAAGAACTGAATTTCAATCATCAGATACCTAAGCAAGTCACTTAAACTCTGTTATCCTCTGTTTTCATGTCTGCAAAATAGGGATGATACTAGGACCTATCTCACTGGGAAGTTGTGAAGACCAAAAGATATAAAGAATGTAAAGCTCTTTGCAAACCCTAAAGTGCAACATAAATGTGTGTTGCTGTTAGAATTATTATTATTTATATGACTTTGGACAAATCATAATACTGAGCCTTTGTTTCCTTATCCATAAAATGGGAATACAGTTTTTCCCTGCCTGCCTCAAAGGAAAGCTGTGAGTAAAGTGTTTTTGAGTTATTTATGCCTCGTTGAAAGGCAGTGTTTGATGATATATATTACAGTTGTTCTTCTGTGTCTATGTGCTTTATCCTCCATTGGATTATAAACACCTTAAGTGCAGGACATCTGTACTATTTAAAGTAGGCACCTCACTAAGTGCAGAGCAGAGCTACACATGGTAGGCACATGATAAATATTTGTTAATGAATAATTGGATGACAGTTTAAATGAATGCTAGACTTCTTGTTGCCACTTTCTCACCTCATCATCATTTCTCAACCTTTTATATTCTGATTTCAGAGCCTGCCCTTTGACCGAATTTGTTCTCACCAAAGTGGCTAGTGATGTCCCAAATGGTAAATCCAATACGTTTCTTTTCAGTCTTCTCTGGTCTTGATACTTCTGGAGTATGTGTTACTGCTGAGCATCTTTTTTTCCTCCAGAATATGTTTCTCTTTGGATTTTTCTCTGGTCTCTCTCATGCCTCTGTCTTTATGATACTCTTCTCTTGGTTTTTACCTTTTTGACTACCCCTTCACAGTTAATTTTTCTGAATTCTTATCCATGCCCTGCCCCCTCTCTTTTCTATTCCTACACATTCTTGCCCAGAGTAACACAACTAGTGAGTGTCAAAAGCCAGATTTGAACTGAGGAAGATGAGTCTGCTTCCAGTCCAACACTCTTATCTACTCACTGCTCCATCTAGCTGCCTAAAGCCAAGTTTTGACTGTATCATTCCCCTTCTGA
This sequence comes from Pseudocheirus occidentalis, assembly GCA_028646575.1. Taxonomy (NCBI): domain Eukaryota; kingdom Metazoa; phylum Chordata; class Mammalia; order Diprotodontia; family Pseudocheiridae; genus Pseudocheirus; species Pseudocheirus occidentalis. Next base: position 90,164,599 of record CM053596.1, on the reverse strand, counting down.
GGAATATTCAGTGCCTACCTTTTGGCTCTTGGCTAAAAGACAAATGCAAGTTTTTGGCAATTAAAAATCTCCAAAATCTGGCTCCCACCTGTGTTTTTATATTCAGCCCACCTTACCCCTTCTCCTGCTTTATACATTTTACCCAAACCAACCTATTATTTCATATATGCAAGATTCTAATTCCAAATTCCAATCTTTTCCACATGATGCCATGTTATCTGGAATACTATCCTTCTTTTCATCTACCTGTTGCAATCCATAATTCTATCCAAAGAGCAGCTCACTTCTTAGCTCTAACAAGAAACATTTACTGACCCCCTTCCCCCATTCTTCTAAACATTATTAACCATGGAGCCAATCTTGATTTCCTTTTCCTTTCTCCTAAATCCTATATGCATATCCAAGCAGATGCAAAATCTTATCAACTCTATAAAATCTGTCACCACTATCATACTTCCTTTTATCTGTTCACATATTCTCTGCCTTTTGTTATTCCTTTCTATAACCCTCACCTGGACTTCATTTCAATTCCTACCTCAAGTCTTTCCCTACTCTAATCTCTTTTCCACACAGCTGGCTATATTATTTTCCTATATAAAACAAAGATCTGACCATGTTCAGAAATATTCAATGACTCTCTATTGCCCTGAAGACAAAATTTACATTTTCCATCCTGTCATTTAAAAGTCCTCCACAATCTAATGTTCACTTACTTACATCTCAAGCCTTATTCCATATGAGTTGTCTTCTCTCATTCTGTATTTCAGTGGGCATAGTCTGGAACTCTTCCTTACACAAGTAATTCCCCTCCTATGTTAATAATATCTGGTCCTCCATGACTTCTCCCAATGTATTGCAAACTCCTCAAGGACAGAGACTATTTTCTTTTCCTCATTCTTTGAATTCCTGGCACTTTGTATAGAGCCTGTGCATAGAGGGCATTTAACAGATGTTTAATGACTAACTTGCTGGAATTCATTCTTTTATAGCTCCCACTTCTTTCACAGGACAGCTCAAATACTTCCTCTTAAATGAAAACTGTTTGATTCTCCTCTCCCCCAGTCATTTGTATTTTATGCCTTTGAAAATACTTTCTATTTCCTTAAATATACAGGGATACCTTGTTTATGTCCATAGTAAGATATCAGAGTATCTATTCAAGGGGGTAGTTTTTGGTCTTTGGCAGCATAATTCCTTGGCTATTGATATTTGTAAGTATTTAACAAATTTTTGAAATAAATTATTAATTGAATTGTCATCCTTTCATAGACAATTCTCAGCCAATAATGGGTTGATCTAGCCTGGCTATGAAATCCCTTTGAACATTGAAATTTTGTAATTATTAACAAATATTAATTACCTAGTGTGTGCACAGTCCTGTTCTGATGATGGCAAATCTGCAGGTAACTTCCTCTTCTCAGTCCTTGGCATGATGAGAAGCAGAGTCAGGATTGACTGCTGTGAACAATGTCAACCTTCTCCCACATTTATTTAATGTTTTATAGGCACACACAAACTATGTATGAAAAAGCAATCTATTAAGGGTAAATAGTTTAATGGAGTCTCTCATACAATTCTGACCAAGACTCATGAGTGCAGTATTTTTCTAATGGAAAATCATTAATTCCTTTGGCATGAGCCCATTAATCATAATCCATTCTTTTGTTAAAACTTGGTGTTCTCAAACGTGTAATTTTTAGGTCAGCCATCACAATGCCTGTTTAAGGCAAATGAGAGATGCATTGCTTATGCCTTCCACTCACTAATCAGTTTAAATATGATCACCAGGCATTAGGCATTGTACAGATGGATTTTAGCCTCATCTATCTCAAAAAAATAGATGGCTTCTCAGGGACTTACTTGTGTTTCATCCTTTGACTCTACTGGTACCATTCTTTGGGAATCACTTTTGGGGTAAACTTTTATTACATTTTGCTACTTATTCATAAACTCTTTGTTAAGATCATAGGATCATAGATTTATGGATTTAGAGGTCATCGAGTACAACCCCTTTATTTTATGATGAGAATTTTAGGCCCAGAATTTAAGTAACTTGTCTAAGGTCACTTGGTAGTAAATATCAGAGCTGGGATATAAACCTAGCGCACTTGATCCAAGATCCATCCCTCTTTCCACTGCACCACACTGTTTTCCACAAGGGGTTGGAAAAGGCAATGAATGGTCCATCTTGGTGTAATAAATAGTCTCAGTATAAATTTAAAAAAGAAATATGCCTTTTACCATATACATTATCACTTCTATCATAAATTCCTTTAACATCAGGTTTGGGAAGGAGAAAATACAGGGGTTTTCTGGCATAATCTCTACCTATAAAATGGCTGTCGTTCCTCTGTAGATCATCATCAAGTTGCTTCTTTAATAGCTCTAGTAACTGGGAGATCACTGCTATTGATAAATATATACCTACACACATGTAAATGTATGTATATATGTGTGCACATACATATATGTGTGTACATGCATACTTTATAATTGCAAAGTACCAGGCAAATTTCATTTCAGTCATGTCTCTAACTTGTCATAAATCCATTTGGGGTTTTAAGAGCAAAGATACTGATGTGATTTGCCCTTTTCTTCTCCAGCTCACTTTACAGATGAGAAAACTGAGGTAAATAGTGGCAAGTAACTTGCCCAGGGTCACATAGCTAGAAAGGGTCTGAGGTGAAACTTAAACTTACATTTCCCATTTTAGAAATCAATTAGCTTAAGTGGAAAGAATTTTCACAATTTTTTTCCCAAATGAATTTTCCTTACTTTAGGCCTGGAACTCTATCCATTGCACCATCTAACTGCCTAAACATTGAAATAAAAATTAATATTATTCCTACCTCATTGGGTTGTTGGGGAGAAACTGCACCATAAACTCTAAGGTAAAAAGCAAAATAAGCTAATAATAATAGTAGTAATAGTAATAGTAGTGGTGGTAGTAATAGTAGGAGGAGGAGGAGGAGAAGGAGGAGGAGAAGTAAAAGTAGTAACTAACCTCATCAGAGGTTAGGCATTCTACCTCCTTACTCTAAGACCAAGCAATGTGATCCAATCAGAGGTACTAAAGGTCAGAAGTCAGAGGACCTGTGTTTCAATGTCAACTTTCCTATTTACTGCTTGTAAGACCCTGGTCAAGTTATTTAAACTCTCTAGACTTTGTTTTACTCACATGAAAAATGAGAACTTTTAATTCCATCGCCTCTCAGATACCTGCAAGCCCTAAAGGAATAATCTAACTAGCTTTAAAGTAAAAACTATAGATTTTTGGAACGGACAACTCTTCACATATTTGAAGGAAGCAGTCAACTTTCTCTAAATGTTACCTTCTCTTGATATGTGTTTCTTCTTCAGTTTATCCATACATGGAATAATTTCAATGGCATTGACCATCCTGTTTACCCTCCTATGGATTCCTTCTACCTTATTATTACTTATTATTACTTCTTCCTTTTAACTTACCCCAAAGTTTATAATATACATAACACTAAACTACTGAGTAATTAATTGCCTTTCAGGAACTTTCCTGATGCTTCTTTGAGATGACTTAATAGAAAATAATAGAGATAACAACTAGCCCTGTGATTTTGTTGCTATATAGTTCTCCATTAAGAAATACCTCAACCCATGAAGGTAACCTATTTTTCTGAAATAGAGAAGCTTAAAGAGTGGCCTAGAGTATTAAGCCATTCAGTGACTTGCCCAGAGTCACAGAACTGTCATGTGCCATGGGTAGGATTTGAATATTGGTTATCCTTGCTCTGAAGTCTACTCTCCATCCATTGTCCCACACTGCCATTGAAGCAAGACATTTCCTATTTTAGAAACCAATTAGCTTAAGTGGACAAAAGTTTAATCATTTTTTTCCCAAAGCTACACAAACTCACCCTATACAGGAGAGTAAGAAGAGTCAAGCTGCTTGGTTTTGTAATGAATTCTCATCTGTATCAAAGATTTTCATTTCACTCCCCTACTCAAATGTCTTTCTGGGTTGTCTGTTACCTTAGAAAGAAAATATAAACTCCCCAACCTGGCATTACAATTCTTCAAAGGAAGAAAGACTACTTGTGGTCTTGCATCCCCACTATCTGGCATTATAGGAAATAAAGGTAGTGCCCCACATATTGGCATCCTGGTAGGAGGAAGTATGATTAGTTGTTTGCTGGGGTCCTGCCCCAAAGCTCTGGTGACATAGTGCTGGTTCAGACTTGAATAAATTCTCTCCTTATTTCTTCTATATAGAAATTCATCTTTTTTCAAAACCCAACTCGGATGCCACCTCTTCCAGGAAGATGTTTCTGTTCCCCTTAGTTTAGAGTGTTTTCACCTTTCACAAAAGATTTTGTAATTGCTTGTATAAATAATTGGTCCTCCCTGCTCCACTGCAGCTAAATGGTGCAGTAGATAGATCAATGGGCCTGGAATTGGAAAATCCTGAGTTCAAATGCAGACTCTGATCCATATTAGCTGTATGACCCCAGGCAAGCCATTTAGACTCTTTCTGCCTCAGTTATCCCATCTCTAAAACTGGGATAATAATACCTACCTCACAGGGCAGAAGGCAAGATAAGACAATCATAGAGCCCTAACACAATGAATGTTATCTAATAGGTATTAATAAATGGGTTTTTTCAAATCTTCCTTCTTTCCTTCCTCCCTCCCTTAAGAGACGTTATTCTTCTTGAAGCAGGAAGTTTAGATTTTTTTTTCTATATACCTTTAGCATCTAACATAGTTTCTTGAACAAAGTAAATTGTTTGTAATCAATTCTTGCTGAATTTTTTAAGCATACATACACATATACACACATTCATATATACGTGTGTATACATATATATATATATATACACATATTAAATATACACACTTAAATGGCTTTCCTTTTCACTAGACATCTTATTATATAATCTTGAAATGATATCCTAATTTTTTTTAACACAGACTAAATAATTAAGGTTCCCTCACACTCCATGATTCTTGCATATAATGATTTATCCAGTAGCATTGTTTATTAGACCATATATTTAATTCTGGAAAGGACCTTAGGGATATCCTAGGGGTTACCTTTAAGGGTAATGCAACCCTTATTTTTACAAATGAGAAAACTAAATAACATAGAGGCTAAGGGACTCTACCAAGGTCACATATGGAGTAAATATCAGAGTAGAGATTAGAATTCAGTTTTTGTTCTTTACATAAAGTCACATTTCATTCTTAGAACAACCCTTTGAGGTAGTTACTTTAATTATCTTTATCATTTAGATCTGAGGAAACCAAAGTTCAGAGGATTAAAGTGATTATTTGCCTATGGTCACATAGCTACATAATTGGTAGAAATGGAACCAGAACCTATATCTTTTGAGTCCAAGATAAGCATTAATTAAACTATAAATGAAGGGACAGAGAGACGGTTGAAGAGATGGGTAGCTGGATTGAAGAATAAATTAAGAAGCAAATAAACAATTCCAAATATGCCCCCGCAATGAACATAAATGTATTATAACTCACTGGCTGGGAAATGGTATCCTTAAAGGTCCACAATCCATACAGACCTTCAGGAATTGGTAATGCAATTTCTTGCCATTTCCTTAACATCTATGAGAATTTGCCCTCCCACCATATTTAGCCATAATCTTTGAATTTTGATTTTAACATACTTTGCCAGAGAATAATACCAACCAGTCTACTAGTGAGTATACTTTCCCCTTCCCTAATACTGTCAACCTTCACTCTTCTGTGCATCCCAAATTAATAATGATTTAACTGCTGAACAATTATGGCAGGTGATTAATTGATCTCAAGGAGCTAGCACTTGTGCTGCTATTAATCAGTATGTCATCAGGCAGAAAGAGAAAGGAAGTAATCTATCCCTGTTACAAACAGTCCTAGGCAGACATTGCTTAGGCTGGGAGAAAAGGTCATTGTGGAGATGAAAGGGAGATGAGGGGGCTTCATGCGATTGATGAGATAGAATCATTTTCTGATATTATTAAGACTGAAAGAAGGGTGTTTATACATAACACATTGAAGGAAACTTGTTGCAAAAAGAGATTTCGGGACTGAGATTGGTGCCATGTACTGAGTAGGCATTCAATAAGTATTTATTAATGAATGAAACTGTAAAATCATAAAGTATAAAATCTTAATAATACTCATTCCTATCATGGTTTAAAAATGTAAATTTTAATTCATTATTTAAATATGACAAACCTGAGTTTAGGAAACAAGATTATGACTACCGTAACAATCTTCTAAGGATCTTTGAATTTACTGGGGTAGGTATACAATCTGAAAACAAAGGGAGCTGCTGACCTCTCCTCTTATTTTAGAAGATGTTAGTTTTGAACTTCTATAAAGAAGAAAGAAAGAAAAAAAAGAAAGAAGAGGAAGAGAGAGAGAGAGATAATCTAGTGACAAATTTTCTTATGTTTAGCTTCTCTGAATTTTGTTTTTTAGTGTATTAGAAAGTCATATATTCTGTAGTCACACAGTTGGATAGTGAACATTTGCACAGTGGAGATATAAACCAGAGTGTCCTGGCTCCAAAAGTCATTATTTTTTTTCATGTTTTTCTTTCTGTTCTAAAATGCTGAATAAATTTCACTGAACAGTTAGATATTGGGGTGCTGAATGGAATTCTTGCTATAAACTCTTTTGTTTTCAATAACATTATAGTTTCATATTCTTTCAAATGGGATCATATTCATAAAAATGCTTAGCATGATGTTTTGGTATAAAGTAGATGCTATAAAAATGAGTATTCCCTGCCTCCTTTCATCATAAAGATATTCTCTTGAATTAATAAAAATTTATTAATTCCAGATTAGAATTCAATAATTACTTAGTATATATATATATATAAAGCACTGTGGAAATGGTTAGGGAGAGAAATAGCAAAATCTTATGGGCTCGGACCCCAAGGAGCTAACATTTTAATAGGAGAGAACATGAACAGAAGGTTTCAATGAAAAGACCCTATGTTCCATAGGGTGCAGCAGCAAATCTGTTACAAGTTCATCTTTCTTAATGCTATTTCCATGTATAAAACCATTTGTGTTTCCAATATTGAATCACTGAACAATGAAAATTTCATTTTTCTGAGTCTTTTATAAGTATGGATGCTGATGAAAGAGGAGTTAAACTGTGTGCAGAAGCATCTAGGTTATATCTTTACAAGGGATATTTTCCTATATTGCTGAAGAGGCTCAGCTGCCATCAGGCCTGATTATCTGGAAGATAGTACTAAATCCAAAGCTTTGAGACTTACCTATCTGATAGTGGCAACTGGTGTTAATGATGGAAAGTTTTTCAGGCTTGTTCTCCACAAGGATTGTTTCCCTGGATAATGGTTGCAGGGGCTGGGTAGAAAAAAGGCTGATAGAATGATACATGGGAGAATATTGTTATGTTGGGGCCTTTTAGACATAAGAACTTGATGTCCTTCCACTAGTGCCTGAAGCATGTGGTAGTTGAGATCTATGTAATAGTTTAATCTTCTTTACAATTTGTGACTCCCGTCTTTCAATATTGGAGTCTTCCTATTTCTGATAAGCTACTTTCTTCTTATAAGGATTTAGCCCTAGTTAAAACTCTGCTGCGCCTTTATCTTGAGATGCCATTTGCAGATCTTCATAGGAAGATGAAGGAATGGAGGAAGGGCGCAAGCATTTATTAATAGCCTCCTTTGTACCAGTAATTATGCTAAGTCCTTTGCAGTTATCGTTTCATTTTATCTTCAAAATAACCACAGGAGATAGGTGCTGTTACTATTTCCAATGTAAAGTTGTGGAAATTGATATAAATAAAGATTAGGTCAAAGAATAATGGTCTGAGTCTAGATTTGAACTCTAGATATCAAAACTCCAGGCTAAATGTTCTATCCACTGTGAATCCAACCCTTCTGGTAGTAGGTAGATGCAGGAAGCATAGTGTGTTCATAGGACTGAGAGAAGTCTTGAGAAGTTGCAATTTAGTATGCTTAAAGCAGAGGAATATTAGACGGAGTTATATTGTCTTACTAGAATCTGAAGATCTTCCCTGCCCCTGGCCCTTTGATAGGCTTAAGTGGCTCTGAGACACTTCCCTGATTTGAAAGTATATTCTGCCCCGTAATAGGCTGAATGTGGTCACATGTTCTTCAGAAATGCCCACGCCTTTTTGCTTTGTGATTCGGCAGTGGGGAAGCTTATGAGTCCCCTGGCTTTGAAAAACCCAAATGTTGGTGATTCCCTCTCTGGTAACTGACTAGGTATGGATGTAATGGTCAGACAGTTGGAAGGCCATCTGCTGATCTGTTTGTCTGCTTGTAACTTCTGCTTGTAACTTGTGTTTGTATTCTCTGAAGTTCAGGGTACTGACTTTTTCTCCCTGAACTAGATTAATGATATATGTTTGTTTGATTAAAGTAAGTTTGTTAATCCATTTTGAGTTGCTTTCCTTTAGAAAAACAGATCTAAGAACCTGTGCTAGCAGCCATCCTGGTTATGCAAGTGTGCTTGCTGATACAGATTGTTAGGGAGGCACAGGTTGTAAAGGGTCTGGAATGCCAGGGGGAGGAATTTTAACTTTTCAAAGTGAATATATAGAGATCCTAAATATTTTTGAGTAGAGTTACATGACGGAATCATGTACAGTTCTACTAGAAGGATAAAAACAAAAAGCACAAACCCTGTTACACTTAGAACTCATACCTTCACCTGTAATTGAGAGTGAGGAAATTTATTTTATTTATTTATTTACTTTTAGTCAACAATATTCAGTTCCACAATCCCTTGAGTTCCAAAGTTTGTCCTCCTGCTCCTCCCCCTTCCCACATGGTGGCATGCTATTTGATATAGATTCTACAAATGCATTCACATTAAACAGTAGTCAAGTTGTAAAGAAGAATTATAACCAATGGAATGAACAATGAGAAAGAAGGAATGAAGCAAAATAAAACACAAAGGACAGAGAGTAATTGATTTGTATCAGTCTACATTAAGACTCCGTAGTTCTTTCTCTGGATGTGGATATATCCTTTTCCATCATGAGTCTTTTGGTGTTTTCTAATAACCTTGCTTGCAGAGAGAAGCCTGGTCTTTCAAAGTTTGTCATTACAGATATAAAGTGTCAGTAATGGTACACAGAGTTCTCCTGCTTCTGCTCTCCTTTCTCAGCATCAGTTTATACTAGTCTCTCTATTTTATTATGACATTTGTCTGCTCTTCATTTCTTATAACACAGTAGTATTCCATTATATCCATATACCACAACTTGTTTAGCCATTCCCCAATTGATGGGCATTCCCTTGATTTCCAATTCTTTGCCACAACAAAAAGAGCTGCTATAAATATTTTTGTACATATGGATCCTAGAGGGAAAAACTTGGCAGTGAAACTCAACTGACACTTACAAAAACATTTAATATTTGAGAACTGAGCTTTCATGGATTTGGTAGAAACAAAATAATGAGCTCAATGATCAATTTAAATTATCAAATGTTTCAATAAACTTTTTGTTTAGAGAATTTTGGAGGAGACATCCAAGATGGTAAAGGGCCTTAGATTCTTGCTACATGAAGAAAGACTGAAGAAATTAAAGAAGATTCAAGGAGAGAATGGTATCAGTCTTCTTGTCTTTAAAAGGGACATTATAGCTGATGTAAATTATTTGTAAGGTATAATTTTGAAAAAAAAGGACCAACTCAGGTCATTCTGAGAGGTCATATCTGGCTTTAAGATCACAGCTAATCAATATATAAATATTCTCCACTATGGAAAATTAAGAATGGACTGCATGTGTAACATCCACAGAAACTTTTTTTTAATAATTTTTTTATTTCTTTTTCTTGTTTACATCATTCATTTTCATGAGATTTTTGAATTACAATTTCTCTCCCCCTCTTTCCCCCACCCCAACCCCAAAACAACAATCCCACTGTAAAGGCCCTCCCCTGATCTGCTCTCTAAATTTCTGGTAGGGCAGGGAGGATCTCCCTACCGCAGCCCCTGTATATCTTAATTCCTAGTTGCAGGTATTGCAGAGCTTTAAATTCTAGATTCTTTCGATTCCTCCATTGTCACCCATCCCCACTGGAAAGACAAGCAATTAAATACAGTCTGTGGAGGTGTGATTATAGGACATCTTCAGAGTGGACATATTTTGATAGTGATCATATGTCTCTCCTTCCTATCCCTCCCCCCCTTGTTCTGTTCTCTACCCTGTCCCTGTCCCTTTACTGAAGTGTGTGCTTCCAGCATCCCTCCCCCAGACCCCGCCCTCCCCTCTGTCATCCTCCCTCTCATCCCCATGCCCCCTACTCTCCTGTGTGGCATGATGCCCAGTTTAGAGTCTATGCCATTACATCCCTAAGCCAAATTCAATTAGAGTCAGTGAAAGTAAAGGTGTAACAATGATTCCTTGCCTCTTCTATATGGGATGAACC
>CM053596.1:90126637-90153670 GCA_028646575.1 Pseudocheirus occidentalis | reverse complement strand
TTATCTGCAGGCCGAGGGCTCTGAAGCAGCCCAATGGGGGCCGCTGCGGCTCTCAGCCGGTCCTGCTGGTACAGCCACCTCCCTCTGCCTCCTTGCTCTGGGAGCAGTTTGGCCGGACCCGCTCTTCTCCTCCCCAGTTAGCAAAATCCACTGACCTTTCTCTTAGCCTTTTTGTCTTCTGGCCTGATAAATGTGGTAACTGTGTCTCCAGTGCAGCCAATCTGCTCTCCTGCAGCCGCGGTTCCCAGCCCGATGCCACAGGGCCTGAGCCGGCTGGGGTTTCAGCGGCGGGTCCCAGACTGCTGTGAAGAGCCCCGCCTGCTGCGTTGCCTGTAGCAACAGATGTGCTTTCTGTCTTGTGGAGAGTTTTGGAGCTTGAAAATCTGTTTAGCGTCCCATTTTATGAGTTTTTCAGAGTGTTTGTGTGGGAGCTGTGGTCCTTTGCTGCTTCTAAACCGCCATCTTGGCTCCGCCCCCTCAATCACTGTAACTTATGAAACTTTTCTCAGTATGACAATAGGTGAAGGCAATATAAATGTATTTATATATGTATACATATACATATCTATATAGGAGCATATATATGTGTATGAATACATATGTGAGTGTGTGTATATGTGTACATAGGCAGAGGGCACAGGATAAATTGAATAGGAAGGGATGATATTTTAAAATGTGAAATTGAGAGGTGTGAGAGGAATAAAAGGAGAAGAGACAGGGAGAGACAGAACGGAGTTAATCATCTCATATAGAAGAGACAAGGGATAACTTATAATGGAGGGGAAGAATAGGAAAGCAAAAGGGAATGGGTCAAACATACTCTCATTGAATTTTGCTTAGTGAAGGAATGACATACACTCTAAATTGGGAATCTTGCTCTATAGGAGAGTTGGGGGTGGTGGGGATGAGGATGATGGAGGGGAGGGGAGGGCAGGTTTTTGGGGGGGAGGGTTGATAGAAGCACATACTTTTGTAAAGAGACAGGGACAAAGAAGAGAATAGTACAAGTCAGGGTGGGATAGGAAGGAGGGAAATATAGTCAGTGTTTCACAATATGTTCACTGTGGAGATGTTCCACATAACTACACATTTACTGTGTTGAATGGCTTGTCTTTCCAGTGGGGGTGGGTGATGAGGGAGGTAGAAAAATAATCTAGGATTTAATGTTCTAAAATTAAATGTTACATATATGTGTATATGTGTATATGAATATATATGTATATATGTGTGTGTATATAAATACATATATATATATATATATAATTGTTATTATTTACATGTAATTGAGAATGAAGATTATGCAGGCACTGGGATAAGGAGACCCATCTTGCCCTCCCAGGAAGCCAGAGAGGTTATGGGGGAAGATATAGAAGAAAGATTGGGGGAGGGGTAAACATGGGATCCCTGTTTGGGTGTGGTGGGTAGGGGAAAGATGGGGAGAAAATCTGTAACACAAAATATCATGGAAAGGAATGAAGTAAACTGAAAATAAACAAAAGTTAATTTCAAAATAAATAAATAAAAGTAAAAACTGAACAAATGGAAAGGGAGGTTTGAAAACTAACTCAGGAAAACAATTCATTAAAAAATTAGAATTTGGGAAGTTGAAGCTAATGACTCTATGAGGCATCAAGAATCAGTCAAACAAAATCTAAAGAACAAAAAAAAATAGTTAATATCTCATTGGAATATCAAATGACCTGAAAAAAAGAACCAGGAGAGAAAAATCTAAGAATTATGGGTCTACAGGAAATTCATGATGAAAAAAAGAGCCTGGACAACATCTTTCAAGAAACCATCAAGGAAAACTGCCCTGAGGTTCTAGAAACAGAGGATAAAATAGTTATCAAATTCACCAAGCATCTCCTGAAAGAGATTCCAAATAGAATACTGCAAGGAATAATATAGTCAGTTTCCAGAATTATCAGATAAAGGAGAAAATACTGAAAACAGCCAGAAAGAAACTAGTCAAAGATCATCAAACTACAGTCAGGATCATACAAGACCTAGCAATATATTATAAAGTACCAGTCATCCAAACTACTTGGTACTAACTGAGGAATAGAATAGGAGATCAGTGGAATAGATTAAGTACACAAGACACAGCAGTCAATTACTTTAGTAATCTACTGCTTTATAAACCCAAAGACTCCAGCTTCTGGAATAAGAACCCACTATTTGACAAGAACTGCTGGGAAAACTGGAAAAATAGTATGGCAGAAACTGGGAATAGTTGAATATTTTACACCGTATACCAAAATGAATTCTGAATAGGTTCATAATCTAGATATAAAAGCTGATACTGTAAGCAGTCTGGGAGAGCAAGGCATAGTTTATCTGTCAGATTTATGGAGAAGCAAAAAATTTGGTACCAAAAAAGGGACAGAGAACATTACTAAATGCAAAATGGATAATGCTAAATACATTAAATTGAAAAGATTTTGTAGAAACAAAGCCAAGGTAACCAAGATTAGGAGGGAAGTATAAACTTTGGAAAGAGTGTTTACAATCAGTGTCTCTGATAAAGGCCTCATTTCTAAAATATCCAGAGAAATGAGTCAAATATATAAGAATATAATTCATTCCATTATTGATAAGTGGTCAAAGGATATGAACAGGCAGTTTTCACAGGAAGAAATTAAAAATATCTATAATCATATCTAAACATGCTCTACATCACTATTGACTAGAGAAATGAAAATCAAAACAACTCTGAGGTACTACATCTCACGTCTCAGATTGACTCACATGACAAAACAGAAAAATGATACAGGCTGGAGAAGATGAGGGGAAATTGGAACACCAATGCATTATTAATAGAGTTGTAAACTAATCAAACTATTCTGGCAAGCAATTTGGAAATATGCTTAAAGGGGTAAAAAAAATGTCCATATCCTTTGTCTCATCAATACTGTTTCTAGGGTTGTATCCCAAAGAAAGCATAGAATTGGGAAAAGGATCTGAACATACAAAAATATTTATAGCAGCTCTTCTTTTGGTAGCAAAGTATTGGAAATCAAGGTGATGTCCATCAATTGGGGAATGGCTAAACAAATTGTGGCGTATGAATGTAATGGAATACTATTTTGCTATAAGCAATAAGGAGCAGACAGACTTCATAATAACCTGGAGAGACTTATATAAACTGATGCTGAGTGAGAGGAGAAGAACCAGCAGAACATTGTATGTAATTACAAACACGTAATATCTGTGATGACCAACTTAGATAGACTGAACTCCTATGAGCAACACAAGGCTACAAGACAACATGAAAAGATTTAGGATGGAACGAGCTATAAATATCCAGAGGAAAAACTAATTATGCAGTCTGGATGCAGATTTAAGCAAACTATTTGCTCTGTCTTTTTTTTATTTTATTCCTTCTTTCTCATTCATTCCATTGATTATAATTCTTCTTTACCACTTGACTAATGTTTAATATGACAGTTATTGTAGAACTTATGTTTAACTACATGATGTCATAGGAGGATGAGGGGGGAAGAGAGGAATGAGCAAATTTGGAACTCCAAAGCTTGTGGAAATGAATGTTATAAACTAAAAATTAATTAATTAGTTAGTTAGTTAATTAATTAATTACATTTTAAAAGGAGTCAAAGGCTCTGTCAGACTTCTAAATATATCTCACAAAACTATTATGAGGAAATTACTTTGTTAACATAAAGTTATTCATTGCTATCAGTTCCTTTGACAAAAGTAATTCCAAAATACCAAACAACAGTATATATCCATGTCTCCTTATTTACAGTGTCATAGGAATATAGATTCTTACCTGGAAGTGATCTAGGATGTTAACTAAGCCTTGCAGATTATAAGCGGTCTGCCCAAAGTTAATTAAGTTGTAAGTGACGGAACTAGTTTTGTGACTCAACTCTGCAGTTGACCTTATGATGTGAGATGGACATAAAGAGTCCTTCTACCCAACTGCTTACTGGCAGCCACCACTGAATATGAATTGATGAGACTTGTTCCTATTTTTCCCCTCAACACATTCCTTACCTCTATAGGCTTTTGAGGAAGGTGAAGGTTGGGAGGTGCTAAGCACTAAATAGTTTTCATCAAACCTACATGTGTTTAGGGAAAGAACAATAACAACAAAACCAACCTCTGTTGATTCCATTAGAACAAGGAGCCAATGAAATTGCTGTTGATTAAGCATAATTGTAATTTGGAGGGGGGGAGAGAAGAGGAGGAGGCAAGCAGCCAAGTATGGCTTGGAAGCCATTGGAGGTTACTAAATAATGCACTATTAAAATAACACACAACACAAGCCATTTAGAAGAGATATATTGGAAAGGAGGGGGCACTAATGAGGTGTGACCAAAAATATACAACCAGAAATGGATGTGTGGCATGAGGCTAATTTCCCCTCCACTGTGACCATATGCTACAAGCACACTTTAATAGTCCTAATCACCAGGGCAGGATCCATGAGATGCATTGTATCTCCCTTGCCAAAACATGACTCGGTCAAAGCATGATCTCAAGATTGTTGTTTCCAAACACTTCACAAATAAGTTAAGATTTATCTGTGCCATGTTTGGTATGATAGGAGCAAGCATATCTCCCATCTGTGAGGCCCCAATAAATCTCAGCACAACCCTGAGGACTAAGGTTCTCCAAATTAACTCTTCATGGATGAGTTACTTGATGCCATTTCTGAATCAACACAGATGGGGATGCATATTATGATACTGTTCTTTCTATGATACTTTGATTATTTAAAAGGAAAGGAAAAGAAGGGAAGGAAATAATTTTTAAAAATGAGAAAACATGTGTGCAGAATCATACAATTTAAGAATTAAGAAAATCACTAGCCATTTATTCTGACTAACTTATAACTAAAAAAAATCTCTATTACAATATACCCAAATTATGATTCAACACTTTTTGAAGGCTACCTGTGAAGACAACAATGTTTCCAAAAGCAGCCTTTCTGAATAGTTAATAAGATGTTTTTCTTTATGTTAAGTTTAAATTTACTCCTTTGTAATTTCCACTTGTTGCTACTAATTTTACCATCTGGAACAACAGCAACAGCAACAACAAAACACATCCAGTCTCTTTCTCATCAGGTAGACTAAACTACTTAAATATTACTTTCGTGTCTTATCTGACACTTCTTTTCTCAAGGCTATTCATCCCTAATTCTTCTGATCAATTAACTTACAGCATAGGGCATAGACTCAAGGGAATCAACTATTTTTATTCCTCTTCTCTGGATTCTCTTTGGTTTATCAGTCTACTAATCAGCTCTTATTGGAAAGATATTAAAAAGATTTCAAATATCAATGAAACAATTAAGCAAATAGAGTCAGCATTATCTGATTTTCAGCTAAATTGTGATGCAGATGCTACTCCTGGATGCTATAGGGCAATTCAATTATAAGAGAAATGTTCATTTTCCTGATTAATTTATATTTATTTATTTATTTATTTATTCGTTCATTCATTCATTTATTTATTCAGATGGTTTTAGTTTTAGTTTCTTGGGTTTTTTTAAACATTTGATTGTAGAGCTTTAAATTCTAGATTCTTTCAGTTCCTCCCTTGTCACCCACCCCCACTGGAAGAACAAACAATTCAATACAGGCTGTACATATGTAATTACGCAGGACATCTCCACAGTGGACATATTATGAAAGTTTGATTATATGTCCCTCTTTCCTATCCTGCCCCCCCTTGTTCAATTCTCTACTTTGTCCCTGTCCCTTCACTGAAGTGTGTGCTTACAGCAACCCTCCCCCAGACCCTGCCTTCCCTTCCATTATCCCCCCTCTCATCCCCATCCCCCCTATTCTCCTGTGTGGCAAGATACCCAGTTTAGACTTTATGTCATTCCTTCCCTAATCCAAATTCAATGAGAGTAAATGAAAGTAAAGTTGGAACAGTTATCCCTTGCCTCTTCTATGTGGGATGATTAACCCCCTTTTGTCTCTCCCTGTCTCTTCTCATTATAGTCCTCTCCCACCTCAGAATTTCACCTTTTAAAGTATCATCCCTTCATATTCAATAGATCCTGTACCCTCTATATACGGATATACACACATGCTCAGATATGTATTCATATGCATATATATACCCTCCTATATAGACATAGGTTTAGGTATACATGTATGTACATTTGTATTCTGTTCATCAATCTTCATACTAAGAAAAGTTTCATAAATTATTATCTTTTTTCCACATTGGCATGTAAATAATTCAACTTTGATAAGTTCCTTACGATTTCTTCCCCATGTTTGCCTTCTCATGCTTCTTGTGTTTGAATGTCAAATTTTCTGTTCAGCTCTGTTTTTTTCAGCAAGAATGTTTGAAAGTCCTCCACCTCACTGAATGACCATATTTTCCCCTGGAACATTATACTCAATTTTGCTGGGTAGGTGAATTCTTGGTTTTAATCCCAGCTCCCTTGATCTCCAGAATATCATATTCCAGGCACTTTGATCCCTCAGTGTAAAAGCTGCCAGATCCAGGGTTATCCTAATTGTATTTCCACAGTATTCAAATTGTTTTCTCTTGGCAGTCTGTAATATTTTCTCCTTGATCTGGGGACTCCAGAATCTGGCTACAACATTTCTAGGAGTTTTCTTTTGGGGATCATTTTTAAGAGGCAATCCGTGAATTCTTTCAAGTTCCATTTTGCCCTCTGATTATAAAATATCAGGGCAATTTTCCTTGAGAATTTCTTGAAGGATGATTTCTAAGTTCTTTTTTTGATCATGGCTTTCAGGTAGACCAATAATTTTCAAATTATTTCTCCTGGATCTATTTTAGAGGTCAGTGTTTTTTTCAAGGAGATATTTCACATTACTTTCTATTTTTTCGTTTGTTTGTAATTGTTTAATAGTATCTTGGTTTCTCGTAAAGTCATTAGCTTCCACTTGCTCCACTCTAATTCTGAAGGAATTATTCTCTTCAGAATGTTCTTGAGATTCTTTTTCTGTTTGGCAAATTTGACTTTTTAAGGCATTCTTCTCCTCATTGGCTTTTTGGGCCTCTTTTGCCATTTGAGTTAATTTGTTCTTTAAGGTGTTGTTTTCTTCAGTAAGGTTGTTGTCTCTCTTTTCATGATTTTTCTCACATCATTCTCATTTCTCTTCCCAATTTTTCTTCCACTTCTCTTATTTGGTTTTCAAAGTCCTTTTTAAGTTGATCTTTGACTTGTAGGCAATCTCCATGTTTCTTGGAAGCATTTTGTATGGGAGTTATGACTGTTGTCTTCCTCCTGTTCCATGCTTTAATCCTTTTTGTCCCCAAAAAAGGACTCTAGAGCTTCATTGCTTTTCTTACTTTGCTTCCTTTTACTGCTCATTTTGGCCAGTCAATTAATTGCTTGATTTTTTTAGGTCTGTGGAACTCTGCTTCCAGGGGGGAAAACTGTCCCAAATTGCTGTGGTTTTCACAGCTGCTGGAGCAATTGGGGGGGGTGCTGCAGCCCCCATCAGCTTTGGCCTGCTGAAAGAGCATTCCAGGACCACCACCCAAGACCACAATCCAGATCCAGGCTGCTTGAAGCAAGAGAAATTGGCTCTAATCAATTGCCTTGGACTCCTGCAATCTGCAGACCAGGAGCTCTGAAGCAGCCCAGTGGAGGCAGTTGCCACTTGCAGCCTTTCTTGCCACTACTGCTGCTTCCTCCTGCTTCCTTGCCCTGGGGGCAGCTCGGCTGAACTGCTTTTCTTCCCCAAATTTAGCCAAATTCCAATGACCTTTCTTTTAGCTTTATTTCTTCTGGCTTGATAAATGTGGAAACTGCCACAGGTGCTGCTGATCCACTCTCCTGGAGACTCCAGCTGAGGCTCCTCCTGACTACCCTGGGGGCAGGCCATGGTTTCAGGCTGGGCTGGTTTCAGCTCCTGATGAGCCCCATCTGCCAAGCTGCCTTCAGCAAGAGATGTGTTTTCTGTATTTTAGTGAGTTTTGGAGCCCTAAAATTTGTTTAGAGTCATATTTTGGGGTGTTTAAGGTGGCTGTGTGGGAGCTGCGAAACTTTGCTGCTTCTACACTGCCACCTTGGCTCCAACCCCTCTGATTAATTTTTAAAAGAACTATTAGGGAAAAAATGATATCAAAATGTCTTCATTCATATGGTTGGGAAGAATTAAGGCCAATCAGAGATGAGATTTTAATACTTGTAGAGGAAAAAAAAGTGAAAAAAATAGACTTCAGAAGTCAATTATTTGAATAGCCTGACTGATGCATGTATCCTTTCTATAAAATCCTTGTTAAGTATCCATAGGGCTTTCATTTGAATACCTCTTTTGCTGGGGATCTCACTACATTCTGTGGCAGTTCATATTTATTTTCCCAGACAGTTCTGATTATCATAAGTGTCTTTCTTACATTAAACCAGAAATTACCATAACTACTTGTAATTCATAAAATTTAAGACATAACAAATCTTCAATTTCATATTCACTCAGTCAATAATCATTTATTAAGCATTTTAGTATGGGCCAGACGCTTTTATTTTCTGTGAAAAAATCTTTAACAATCACAAAAATAGTACCTGTCTTTGCTCTCAGTGAGTTCATATTCTAAATAGGGACATGGCATATAATTGATCAGGTACATGCAATATACATACAAAGTAGCTGAAGTATCATCTCAGAGGGGAAGACAGAAGGGCATAAAAAGGACCAAGGAAAGCTTTCTGTTGAAGATGGAATTTAAGCCCACTGTTGAGGGAATCTAGGGAAGCCTAGAGGTGAAAGTGAGGAGAAAGAGCATGGCACACATGGGGGAGAGAAAATGCAAAAGCACACTGAGAGAAAATGGAGTGTTGTATGATTTTGCAGCCATTTGGGGAAAACAGGAGCTCCAAAGAATGGATCAGATGACTCCCCAGAGTATATAGGTTGATTATAGTTGGTGAAAGAGAGAAAGCAGAGCTGTTTAACACTTATTTTGCTTCTGTTTTCCTGGCCTAGGTAGACGGATCATTGAAATGAAAAGAACAGAACAATTACCAAGTTGCAAACTACAGAAATTAGGGGAAAAAGTCATATCACCTGGATCAGAGGTTCTCAACCTGTGGGTTATATTCAATGTGTAACAATGAAAATACATCCTGCATATCAGATATGTACATTATGATTTATAACAGTAGCAAAATTACAGTTATGAAGTAGCAACAAAAATAATTTTATGGTTGGGGGGTCACCGCAACATGAGGAACTGTATTAAACGGCCATGGCATTAGGAAGGTTGAGAACCACTGACCTAGATTCTCCTGATAAAGAGAAGTCACCTGACTCACAGGAACTCTGTCCCCAAATATGGAAACAAGAAACGAGGACTAATATTGAGTGAGTTATGCTTGAAAGATTTTGAACGAGCAAAGTGTTGACGCAAGATTATAGAAAGGAAAATGCTGCTGACATATTCAGAAAAAGAGAAGAACATGGAGTTTTCAAACAAAATGCCAATGAATCTGACTTTGATTCCTGGCAAAATTTTTGATAGAATTGTTTAAAGAAGGGATAATCAGCATCAAACCAAGGAAGAAGTATTTTTTTAAGTCAGAATGCTTTCTCAAGAAGAGATATCCCAAATTATTTCAATCCTTTAAATATATCAAATAACCCCCATCATTTTCTAAGTTCAGAGCTTATTTTGAAGTTGTTTCTCCATTTCTGCCCCTGCCCCAATTGCTTCCACTCTTAGCTTCACCCTGTCACCCTATGAACAAATTGCTGTAAATGATCAAATGTTTTTATACCATGGGTTAATGATGTCATGTGCAAAAGTAATATTATTTCTGGCTGACCACTTTTGAATTCAGCATTGAGAAGGCATAATGCACTGACATAATAAAATAATTTCCTTTTTGACCACTGAACAAGAAGAACTGATGTTTTTTTGGTTAATAGGGAGTGAAAGGGTGTCCTCTTTCCTTTAGGCAATGTGTTGGGGCAGGACTGTTTTGAGTGACTATCTGTGAGGTGTGACAGAAAAGTTACCTGGCTCATCCTCCTTGAGTCATGTGCACATATGATCTCAGGTTTCTCTAATGTCTAGGCAAACCTGAGCCAGGAATTTGGGGCTGCATCTATTGTGTTTAATCTTTCTCTAATAGGACGACATGTCCAGAATACACATTTCCAGATTTAGTGTTTGCCTTGTGAGTTTAAGAGCCTCAGGGAAGAACATATTGAAACTATAAGCTCTCTACTCTTAGACTAGATTACCTGCCATTAATGCAACCTATGTTTGTGTAAACTTTTTATTTTGCTTCTTTGTAACACTATTGAGAGACTTAATAAACTTGCAGTTTATTACAGTACTCAGATTTTTGTTCCCCCCCCCCCACACACAAATCTGTTTTCTATCTGCATGAAGCTGAGAATGAAGATAGGCACAATTTTAGGGTGGGTAAGAGATTGGATAATGTGAGTATTTTTAGATTTCTATTAAGCCATATCCCATATGCCTTTTAACCTGAATGAAGTCCAACATTTTTCTGATTCAGTGGATTTTAAAGATAACTGTAGATTCTGAAAATACTCTTTTAAACATAAATAATATTGATGATCTTTTAGTATTTTTTGGCATTAAAGGTATCACCTTGGTAGCAGGTCCCTAGGAGACAAAGAAATCATGAAGGAATTCATTACTAGAATGCTCGGGGAAAATATTCATCTTTTGTCTCTTCATTCAGAAAACACAAACAAATTCATTAATAGAATGGGACTTGGTAAAATCACTGAAGCAATCACAGGCTGAGATATTCAGTAAGAAATAATCCAAAATTTTCAAATACAGGGAGGTTGGTGACCAAGCCAAGTTCTGGTACTCTCTCAAAATTCAGTGAGAAAAGCATCTTTTCTTTGATTAGAAAATAAATGAACAAAGAGTGTCCTATCCCATGGCTTTCTTGTTACCATATTTCCTTTTCAGTTTTAGATTAAAGCCATAAATTCAATCTGTCTAGGCACATGTTCCTACCAACTCACAAATTGATCTTTAACTTAACAATGGCAGGTCAGGTGGCTTTGCCTCTTAGTATCTACAAATACCATTAATCTTCTCCACCCATCATAAATATTTCCTCCCCCTTCTATTACTCAAATCCATCCCACCCCACCCCCAACACTTTGAGCTTACTATTTCTTTCCTGACAGCTCCCTCTATTGTAAGAGACAAGTGACTTTTCAGATTCACATTTTAATTAAGAATTTTACAGCTAGTATAATACCATTTATTTTAAGTGGTTGACACTGTGAATTTCCCATTCAGTCCCTCTCCAGGGTTAGGCCAGGGGTAAAATCTTCTATGTTCTAAGTCTGAAAGTCTTGTATTGGCATAAAGTGTTTCTCCCCACCCTGCCCCACCCCTTTTTTGATCATGGGTCCTTTCACAGTCTGTTGAAACTTTGGACACCTTTACAGAACAATATTTTAAAATGGAGGATACAAAATAATCAGATTACAAAGTAAACAAGTTACATTAAAATGTAGTTATCAAAATGTACTTGTGAAGAGCCAAGAAGGCAGTGTAGAGGTAGCAACCCAATTGAACTCTCCCATCATTGTCATACAAACAACTTTAAAATGACACATCAAACATAATCTTGGAGCAGCAGAGCCCACAAAAGGTCAAACTGAGACATTTTTTCAGGCCAAGACAACTCAAGAGGTTGGTAGGAGAGGTTTGTGACACCAGGGTGGGGTGTGTCTCAGAGACAATGCTGCAGTAGCACCAGCTATGGACTTTGGAAGCAGCTGCAACAGCTGCAGCAGCAACTTTGGCAATTCTCAGCCCAGAAATTGTAAGGGGGTCAAACAACTGGTCAGACATCAAGAGGATGTGCATCAGTTTAAGAATAGCTGAACAAATTGTGTTTTATTATTGTGATGCAATATTATTGTGCTATAAGAAATAATCAGCAGGATGGTTTCAGAAGAATGAAATTAACTAATGTAAAATGAACAGAACTAAGAGATTATTGTATACAATAACAGCAATATCATAATGATAAACTCTGACAGACTTAGTTACTATGATCTATAATACTATGGTCAAACACAGTTCCAAAGGACTTTTGATGAAAAATAGTATCCACTTCCAGAGAAAGAACTGATGAACTCTGAAAGAAAAATGAAGTATAATTTTCTCACTACTCCTTTTCTCCTCTTGGCACTGTGACTAGGTCCCCTGCTCTCCTATAGCCACAAGAAAGAACTAGTGCTCATCTCTGCCTTGCAATTGCTACTAGGCTTCCTTCTCCACTGTGACCAGGCACAAAGACCCCTCTCTGTTTTGGAAGTAATTGAGACACAGAACTGTGTACGGGCAATAGAGTTGCCAAATAATACCAGCTACATCTAGTGATAGCAAATGGACCCTGTAATCTCTTTCTGACCATTTGTCTGTCTACTTACTGCTTCTTGACTGAAAACTCTGGAAGTTGCTGTTGCCACTGTTGAAGTCCGTTGCTGGTGCTTTCAGATGGTACTCTCCAGGCTGGCCCCTACCCTGGTGTCACAGAGTTCTCTTGCCTGATACATTTATGATACAAGAACACATCAAATTTTAATAAATCAGTCAGTGGTGTAAATAAGGCTGCATCCATCATCCAAGGCATTTAACTAGGTATGACATCATGTCTTTTGGGGGTTGGTCAATGAACTTGGTCACATACTAGGAAGCTCATACAGAGTCAACAAGCTAACTTAGTCAGAGAATATGAAATCTTAGCTATGGAAGCATCCAGACCATCCCCTGAGAAGGAATATATTAGGAGAAGGAAAATGAATGACAGATGAAAAGATATCACTCTCACCTTTCCCCTCACTTTTCTATTTTGACTAGAGGAAGATCTTGTCAACTTTAGATGAATGTTTCCCAGTAGTTTCTCCATAACATTAGTCACCTGAAATACATTTTGCCTTGGAAGTCAAAGACAAATTAGGCATATGAGAGAAAGTCAAATTCAAGATTTTATAAAAAATGAAAAAGAAAAGCTGTATCATACTTAAGAGGAAGAAAGGACTTCTAGAAAAACCATTTTCCACTTATATTCTCTATGCTTGAATTCAATTTGCTGTAGACTCAAAGCATATTTATATAAAAGTATGATATAAACTTGAGAGGGGAGGGGTTTTTTTGCTGTCAGCCATTCTTGCCATGCTACTTCAGTGAATAAACCTTTTAAAAGCTAATAAAATCTGACTAATTTAACATCAATTAATTGTGGAAGAAGCACATCAGTGAGGACTCATGAACTCTTATAAAGAAAAATACTTCCTAATCTACCAAGACTACCCTTAGAACCTCAGAAGTAACTGATCTATTAGGACCTGTACACTTTTGTCAGTTGTAGACAGAAATGGTAAAGAGAGTAACTCTAGTTCATATGCTACATGTGTCTATGTGTTTGTATATGTAAAATACATTTATGTGTATGTATATATATGTATACACAAGTGTATACACATATAAAGAATGCGCACACACAAAAGGAGTGTGAATATGTGTATAAGTATATATGAATATATATGCTTGTATGTATGTGTGTATACATATATACATCAACACACACACATATGGAGAGAAGGAGAGAGAGAAAGAACATTCCCCTATTAGATTAGGAAACAGTGTGATATGAGAAGGGTTAGCAAACTACAAAGTACACTAGACTAGAGAGTGAGAAGAAGGGAGTATAAGATGTATAAGACCCATATCCACAGCCTCCTAGCCATGCAACCTTTAAAGGGTAAGTCACAAACTGCCTATACAGCAGTTTCCTCTTCTTTAAAATGAGACTAATCTCATTTATATTTTAATGGGTTTTATGGACCTATTCTCACCTACACTGATCACAAATGTTCTCCAAGGTGTAGATCTACTTGTCTCTCTTTTTTCCCAAAGTGGAAAATTACTGGGTACTGAGAACTTTTATTTAGATATTGTGCATGTAAAGGTTCTGGCATCACTGCTCATAATTGTTCCTTTTGCCTATGAAAGGTTCCGAGGACCCTAGGCTGTATATATTTTAGGGGATCAACATATCAATCAGTTCCAGTTTTGTCCTAGGCTCACTATCTACTCTTTTCATTTTCCCCCAAATCAAATATTTTCCAATGGACAAATCAATCTGATCTGCACCCTTACAAGTTACCCACAAAATGTAGTACTGACTAATTGCTTCCATAGTTATATCACAACATTCTTTTCTTCTTTCTAATTCCTACTTTCCTTGAGTAACACATGATTCTTTGTTACATCAACTAAACTGATGACACTCTATTTACTGTCCTCTAAATACTCCTTACAACATCACACCAAACAATAGTCATTTTGACTATTAAAAACATCTTCATGCTCTATTACAAACCTAGAAATCAATGCCAGTTGAGAACATCTATGAGTTTTCTTTGTGTTCTGTGCACACCGTTTGACTTTTGATATTTAGTTCCTTGCTGAAGTGTAACAATAGATTTATTTCAAGGAAACCATTTGGTGACCTGGTGGGAATAAGAAACTCACAATTTATTACTAATAATGCCCTATCTAAAAGAAGTAGGTTAAAAGAATTCATTGACTCCATAATCAGGAAACAATATATGTTAGCCACAAAATGAAGAAGACAAGAAATGTCAATCTCAGGCTTTAAATTAGTACCATCACTAGATAAAAGACAAAGAAGAAGGCCCCAGAAAATGACATATTTCCTCAATGGAAGAGTTATGACAGGCTTTGTGTCTCTGTCTCTTTCTATGTAAATGAAAAAATAGGAAGGAATCTAAATTTCTTGAACCTATCAAATTCATTTATAATTTTCACAGTCCAAGAAGACATACAGATGTTGCTACTGGTATTAGTGGAAAGACAAATCTCACAGATGAGATCTTGGCTTCATCTAAATTACTAATTATCAAATAAGTTAAGCAGAAATTGCATAAAGTACTGAAGAATATTCATAAGGAAACTACTTTATAAATGTTAAAAGGTCACATAACTGAATTTCTGTATAGTTCTTGGAGGGTAGGAATACTTCCTTCTTTGACTTGGCCTAGTGGTCTAACCCTAGTGTATCCTTAAATGTTTCTTGGATTAGGCAGATATATTACCTACACAGCTTAGAACACCTGAGTTCCTTGAGTAATGTTTGGTTTATAAATTTAAATGATGATATTATTAAATCAGTAACACAGAGATTAGTAAATGGTGACTATCTCTAGTCATCCTGACCTCTATTTGGGCACTGGATCCAAATGGCTCTGGAGGAAAAATTGAGACTGGTGACTTTGCACAGCCCTCCTTCACTTAAATACAATTCACTTGCATGTCATAGCATTATCTTCCTGATGTCATTCATAGTCCTCTTCAAGAACAAAGGACAAACCACACCAAACTGGTTACTAAATACCTGCCCAAAATAAATATTTTGAGAAAGATTCCAGAAGATAATTAATCATTTAAAGGATTATGGATTTCTTTTGAAAATTCTTGCTATTTCTTCCACTCCTTTAGATTAAGTAACTTGATTCTGGTATTAGATGTTAGACATGAAGTATTAAATATGTTCTGTAATGGGGATTTGTACTAGGACTACTCAGAGAAAGTCTCCACACTTCCACTTATGAAATAAAATAAAATAATAGAACAAAACAAATGGACAATGAATGTGTATTTGGAGCATGTGAGAAGATTGCTTGTGAGTAGTGCCCTTGAAGATTATCAGGAGATAATTTATAGGATTATTTATGAACCAAATCCTAACATACCTAGAGCTTTTCCCTGAGCCATTCAGAATATAGTATGAAACCATTCATTTCAAGAGTAGATTTTAATAAGTCTCTGGGTGCACTATTACATTTGAGCACAAGAAGGAGAGCTAGGGAATGTATGCTAAAAACTATTAGAGAGCTGAATATATTGTGTAATTTAACATTCAATGAACTGCCAAGGGATCATTTCTTTTTCTTCCCCCCTTAAGCACAATGAACGAATCTCTCTCTTTCATAGTATGTCTAATTCCTTGATGGCCATAGAAACTTGATTGCCCTTCAGTTAAATCAATGCATAATGCTTATATGAATGCATACTGTAACTATAGTTTGTACAGGTATAGGTACATTTTAATAAGCTTCATATTTTGGAAAGAAAATTGACCTTAGAATTAGAAAACCTTGGCTCAAGCCCTAGCTTTAAATCATCATTTATTCAATTCAACATCTTTTAAAATTCCTTCTGAAAAGAGGGCATTATGCAATAGTACTTAATAAGATATAGATTTCATATATCATATGCCAGCTGTGTGACCTTGGGGAAACATTTGCCCTCTCTGAGTTTAGCTTTTTCATCTGTCAAATGAAAACTGTGAGAAGAGTTGCATAAACAGCAATGTATGAGAAAAATGAAACAAGAGGCAGCATTTTTACCTAAAATGTGTTTATTAGAAAATGTAAAATTTTCTCATAAAAAATGCACTCATTTCAACTTTCCATGATTTTCAAAAGAGATTCATTCACCTATTCATTCATTCAGCCATTTAAACACTTACTAAACATCTACTATGTTCTAGGCACTGTGCTAAGTATTGGAGATACATAGAAATGGAAAAGATAATTTCTGCTCTCAAGGAGCTCACAGTGCAGTGACAGAAACAATAAGCAAATATCAAACTATATCAGGACAATTTTCTTTTAAATCTACAGAGAAAGCACTAGAATAAAGAAAGGTCAGGATAGGGATTTTATAAAATGTGAGATTTCAGGCAGGACTTGAAAGAAAACATAAGACAAGACTGAGGAAGGTGAGACTTCCAATCATGGGCAACAGGCAGTGAAAATAGTTGAATCATAAGATAGAGTGCCTTCTTAGAGGAACAGGAATAAGGCCAGTGTCACTGGATCACAGTGTGTGTGTGTGTGTGTGTGTGTGTGTGTGTGTGTGTGTATAGGTGTCTTAGAATTATAAGTAATGTACAAGAAGAATGGAAAGGTACAGGAGAGATAGGTTATGAAGGGTTCTGAATGCCACACATAGGTTCTCATATTTTATGCTATATTAATAAATACTTCATTTCAAAATTTAATAAATATTTTATTATAAGAGGCGAATATGATCAGACTTCAGCTTTTAGAAATTATTTTAACAGATAAGTTTGGAAGATTGACTTGCTTGAAGAGAGATTCCTGTTTGGGACATCTCCTAGCAGGTAATTGACCTAACTGTACATGACCCATAAAGGATTTGTCATGGGCCTTCTTCTCTTCTGCTGCTGTATTATTTCACTTGGTAATCTCATCAATTCTTGTGGAATCAATGATCATATCTATGCTGATGATTCCCAAACCTACTTATTCAGTTTTAATCTCTCTATTGACCACCAGGGAAGATCATTCAAAAAGTTATGTACTAGACTATATGAAAATTGATGGAAATTTGAACCAGGACAGTTACTAAGAATGGAGGGAAGGAATGTATAGAGAGATGTTAAGAAGAATCAAATCACAAATTTGGGCAATTGAGTGGATGTAACAAGTGAACAAGAGAGGGGAGTCAAGGATGACAATTAGGATGATAGAAAGAACTATGATAAAAAAAGATATATGAATATAATGCGATTCAATTCATAGGAACTGATGCATATGAAAAATGCAAAAACTGTGGGAAGATCTACATAAAGAGAGCAACAACACACAAATAAAACCAAAAATATAATATATACTTAGTTATATTCTTCTTTGGACAAGGATCAGTTTTTCTACATGCAGATATAATGTATTATAGCAAAAAGGACAATCAGTTTGGAATTAGAGCACCTGGCTTGAACCTAAGCTAGGTAGCACAGTGGATAGAATTCGGGGTTGGGAATTAAGAAGATTTGAATTAATATCTGACCTCCAGTACTCATTAGCTATGTGACCCTGGGCAAATCACTTAACTTCTATCTGACTCAGTATCCTCAACTGAAAAAACAAACAACAAACAAACAAACAAAAAGTAACTAGTGTTGTAAGGATAAAATGAAATATTGTTTTAAAAGCATATGGCACATAGTAGGAGCTATATAAATGCTGGTTTCTTTCATTTCTTCCTCTTACTTCTTACCAATGGCACCAGGGGTAAAAGAGTCTTAAATTTGGAGCTTGGATTCCACATAATTTCTAAGGTCCTTCCAACTCCACATACCAATAAGTTTTATAGAAATAATTTATAAACTGAGACAGTGGAATAAGGTTGACTTCCCCCTCACTAATACTAACTGGGGATTATTTCTATACCCTCCCTCCTTCCTTTCTTCCTTGCTTCCTTGCTTCCTTCCTTCCTTCCTTCGTTGCTTCCTTCCTTCCTTCATTCCTTCCTTCCTTTGGCAATCAGGGTTAAGTGACTTGCCCAGGATCATACAGCTAGTAAGTGTCTGAGGTCAGATATAAACTGAGGTTCCTTAACTTCATTCAAGGCTGGTGCTCTATTCAGGACTTCTTAAATATTTTGTAATTGTGACCCCTATTTTGCATTTCAGCAGCATTCATTGACATTGCATGGCATGATAGAATGTACATTGCAAAGTGCACATGTTTTGTGCTCAGAGCCAAGGCTGCAGTGAAGTTGAACAATGAAACATGGGCAGGTGCTGCCATAAACATTTTGGACTCATTAGGGGTTTGATTTTTAATTAATATTTGGTCATTGCACATTCAGAAACCCTTCATTATTGCCAAATTTTCCTCGATCCCATATTGCTTCACAGCCCACAATTTAAGAAGTGCTATTCTATCCATTGCACCACCTAGCTACCCCATATCTTCATATTCTAAAGGACTTCTGCTGTGCTTGCAAGCAATCTGGGTGATGGCCAGCATGCTTTTCTAAGGAGTGAAATATAAATTCAATGGACTCAGAAGTTTTTGACTATTCTTAAGTCATGACTCTGCACTAAAATGTCAGATGACTTTAGCAAATCATTCCCTCTCTGAACCTCAATTTCTTCATTCAATAAAAGGAAATGCAGCAATTTATTTAAAAAATGAAGAAACAAATATTTTGGTTTGGGATGCCTCACCTTTTTGGGGAAGAGCTGGTAGATATTATAATAACAATATTATCTCCTACCTAGCACTTCCTTCCTCTTATGGAATTTGAAGGGAACTTTCTAGGCTTTAAATTTCTTTCTTTCATAAAATTTCAATAACAAGCATCTCCATGACTGTGATATATGAAGTAGGAAACCAGTCAGACATATCTAAGAGTTTCTAGGACATAGACTCTGCTCTTCAGCATCGTTAAGCTTCCCAGATACATACAGTGACAACAGAAGTTATAAGAACTTGGTCTAAATAAGACCTTGGAGGCAGTTTTTCCAATGATTAACATGGGCTCCCTCCTCATGCCTGGATATCCAAGAGTTCTGCATTCAGGTCTAAAACTTGTCTCTGCAGTGACTGTGATCATACCCTACATAGCCTGCCCCACCTGCTTAACAAAATAGATGCATCCCTTTTGCCACTTAATTCAACCTTTGGACATCTTCTGTCAAGCCACATAGCTTCTGTTGTGAGATAAACCTAATACATAAAGTACCTATCAATTTGCACCTCTAGTTCCCCTAGATTTTCCATGAAACCTCATATAAATCCTGGCAATGGATTGTTATGATAATAATACTTTCACTAATTATTTCAGTTTGGACAGCTAAGATGATATTTATAAAAAGTTATTTACATGTTGACTAGCAGTAAGATGGTGCCTGTTAAAATTGTTCATTTGCTTTCTTGTTATTTGAACTCAGCACCTTCGGGGATGGAGTGGAGTAAGAATGAGGATAATAGTAGATGATTAGAAAGGGTAAGTAAGGCAAAAATACTTTCCAGTTAGTAAAATAGATGTCACTTTTGACCCATAGATTCCACTCTCAGTCATAAACCATGAAAAAGTTACTGACAAAATGAAAGGTTTTATATATAACCAAAATATTTATAATGGCTTATTTTGTGACAGCTAAGAACTGAAAACAAAGAAAATGGCCATCAATGCCAGAATGTATAAACACTTTTTATATGAAAAAGAAATGAGATACATTAAAATTCAAAGAAGTATGAAAAGATTTATATGAACTTATGGAAAATTAAATACATAGATTTAGTTTAAAAACTAGACACACTACAGAAATACAAATAGAAACAACAGCAGCAAAAAAAAAATCAAAATTGAATATTGTGGAATTTTAAGGACCAGATTTTATCCCAAATTAGTGAAAAGAGAAGGTAAATCATTTTGTCTTCTTTGCAGGGTTGGGGAGACTATGGGTTTGGAACATGGCTGGTGCCACTAGTCTATTTTGGTATGTTGATTTGCTCTGCTCATTATTTCTCTCTCTCTTTTTACACTTTTTGTGATAAAGAATGGATTTCCGGGTTGGTGAGGAGGGAGAGATATTCTGACATGGGCATGTCATATAAAACCAGAAATCAAATATTCTTAAAGGAATGACATAAAAAATCAAGCCCCCTAAAAGCATCTGTTGTTTTTCCTTTAATGATTATTCAAGTACTACTCTAGCTGCACTCATCACGTTCTAGAATTATCTACTTTTTGTTTTGTGGTTGTTTTTGCCAGGCATAATGCCTGGCATATAGTAAACAGGAAGGAAATAAGCATTTATCAGGGACCTGCTACATACTAGGCATAGTGATACCCATTTTACATTTATTATTTCATTTAATCTTCAGAACAAACTAATTGACAAATGAGGGAACTGAAACAAATTGAGATTAAGTTACTTACCCTACATCATAGCTAGTGAATGTCTGAAGCCAAACTTGAATTCACATCTTCCCGAATCTAGGTTTAGGCCTCCATCAACTACCTTGTAGCTACCACTAGTAAAATTTTAATAAATGCCTTTATCTATATAAAAAGAAGATATTGATACTTTTAAAAAAATAAATAAGAAAAAGTATACACAGACACGTACATATTCTTGGTGGTCATGCGAATTTTGGGGTATTATGTATGCAATGGAAGAAATTATAGTTAGAGGTGATCTCTCCCTCCAGAATTCATTCTGGCCTTATCATTTGTAATATGAAATACTATAGAGGCCATTGGGATTCAGAATCAGAAGAAAGAGTCAATGGTTTTCTTTTAGAAATTGCCCAAAGATGGGGCAAAGTGTTAAACACAGGTCCCTCTGTTCCTCATTTCTTTATTCCATCCATCATAGACCTTCAGGGATGTTGAGGCATAAATAAGTATTTTATTAGAGGTCAGTTTATCCTTCAAATGTGTCTGACTGATTTTCTAAATTTGGTGTTGCATATAAGAAAGTGCCCCTTAACAAAATTGTGGAGAAAGTACATAACTAGAGTTATATTTTATAGGAGAGTTACTTGTGCATATGGCTCCCCTCCCTTACCAGACTCCAAAATCCTTGAATACTTGAACTATGTCTTACATATTATACAACTTTGTATATAAGAGGGGTTCAAGAAATCTTTGTTCTTAGCCAGATAGAAAGTATAAAAGATTGAGCCTGGATTCAACAGACATGGGTTCAAGTACTATACCTCTTACATTCAGTGACTGTGTTCTACAGCAAGTTCCTTCCCTTTTCTCCATCTAAGCTTTCCCCCTTCCATCTGTAAAATGTGAAAAATGGTAAAAGCATTACCTGTGTCATGGGGTTATTGGAAAGAAATATCATATACCTCAACGTGCTATATAAATTTGAGCCATTACTGCTAAATTTTATTGTAAAAAAAAAAGAGTTACCTGTGCTAAATAATGGTATTACTTCTCAAAAACTTCACTTACTATCATAGTGTTTATTATTATTATCATTTAATTTTTTCCAGTGTTGTTTGATCTTAATTGTTGCATTTAGCCAACTGGACTATTAAAAAAATATAGCTTTGCTTCTTGCCCCTTCACCATATATAACACATGTATAGACACACACATATGTTAATGTATGTTTGTATTGTGTGTGTATACACATATAAATTTATCTTCTAGCATGAAAATACCTCAGGACTCAAAATAGTGATTTTACTATGAATAATAATAATAATGGCAATATGATTGCTAACATTTATGCTGCAAGGCTTTCACACACACACACACACACACACACACCATGCACATACACTTGTTCTTTACAGTAGCCCTTCTTGAGAGAAATGTGATGACTTAGAATGTACTCTTCCTTTCGAATACATCACCAAAGGTGGGAAAGTTGACTCAGTCCTGATCATTGGGTTTGAACAAGAAAATTTACAATGTATGATAATTTGAATTAAAGTCTTCCAGTCTCCCATCTTAATTCTCTGCACATTATACGAGAAAGGCTAACAGAAGTCTAAAAGAGGAAATATGGAATAATGGATAAAGGTCTAGACTTGAAATCAGGAAAACTAATAATCCCAACAGGTCATTACATCTCCAAAATGAAGATAAAAATTTCTTTATTGTGGGGCTGCTGAAGGAGACTTACATACAGATGGTATAGTAGCTAGCATACTAACTTTATAAGGATATGATCTTGTTCCAAATCCTACCTCTGGTACTCCCTGTGTGATCTTGAATAAGTCAATTTATACCCTGGGCCTCAATATTCCCCTCTAGAAAGTGAGAGCTGAAAGAGATGACCTCCAAGGTCCCATCCAATTTTAATTCTAAGTGACACAAAATTTCTAGTTATTTCAATACTTGTACTACCTACCTAACAGGGGGAAATGAAAAGAAATCTTGCAAAGGTAATTTATTCCCTCTACTCCTTAATTTCTTATTCTAGTAGATAATAGGGTTGTTTTATGAACTATGAATAACCTTCCCCTCTCCAAGTCAAATATTTTATTATTCTATTATTCCATTCCTAATATTTCTCATAATGTTCACCACATGTACATAGAAGGAATTAATGCATTCAGAGATAAAATATGGAAGTGGTTTTGGTAGTTGTAGTATCATTAACAAAATAGTTAAAATTTTGTATTTTGGATACTCTAAGCTTGAGACCAGTTTCCATTCATAAACAAAGTACATTCCATTTGGTCAGTTACAGAGCACCAAAAGGCCAAAGGTTTCCCACCCCTGGACTCAAAGTAATTACAATGCCATCCATTAACAAGTACTTTCTCAAAAGGGAGAAGAAGAGCACAAAAGGCCATCCAACCTTAAGCCATAACAAGGTCAAGATATCTTCTCAGCATGCAGGAAAGGCCCTTCTTTCATCTTTACTCAAGGCAAGCCCTCAGCAATCTCAGTTCCTGGGGAGACAGGGCTCAACAAAGCCATAGCCAGTGTCCTCATCAAGTCACTCTCTGCCTGTAGAGCAGTCCCAGAACCCCTGAAAATATCAGCAAGGCCCTCTTCCAGGATTTCTGTGAACATACAAGAAAACCCTGCTTCAGGGCTTCTGAACCAACAGCCAGGTTCCAGGACTTCTACAACAGCATCACTGTCCTTCACCATCAGGTGATTCTGGCAAAACAACATCAAAACAGACAGACAAAATACCAGGATCACAGGCATGCCTCCTCAGTTCTTAGCAGCTCCAGGTGGCAGTTCTCAAAAGTCCTGGGTAGCTCCCATGGGCTCTCAGCAGTCTTTCTCTCAGCAACTCAGGCTCCACTATACTGGATACTGATCTCCCAAAAGTACTTCTTCTAGCCTTCTCTGGGCTTGAACCTCTCTCCCAATTCATGGCTCCACCCAGTTCAGCCCTCTCTCTTCATGTCAACAAGTCCATACCACACGTGGGATTCACAAGCTCTGGGTTTTAACACTCAACCCAGAAACCAAGTCAATTCAAGGCATCTCCAAATTCCATTCCCATTACAGACATCCAGGTTGAAATATTAACTGGCAGTTTGTGACATGGGACAGAAGCTCAGAAATGAGACTTGTAGATTTAGATGTGAGAGGCATTTGCATGGAGATGCTAATTGAATTGGTGGAAGTTGATGAAATCACGAAGTGAGAGAGTACAGAGGGAGAAGAGAAGAGGACCCAGGAGAGAGCCTTGATGTATACACAGTCTTAGAAAAGGAGACTGAAAGGGAATTGTCAGAGTAGTGTTGGAAGAACTAAAAAAATGTGAACATGTGAATAATAATTAATGGGATCATAGAATCTAAAAAGTTTCTTTGTTCTTGTTATTTTTAATATGGGGTGGTGGATGGTCATGTAAAAGGCAACAGGGAAGGAACTAAGAAATAAAGATTGAAGAACATAACGAGAGAACACAGATGATAATGGAAGTCATATACTGAGAAGAAGGAACAGCAGGGGAATTAATGCAAATGTAGAGGAATGGACTTTGACAGGAGAAGGGCAACATCTTTTTCAGAATAAAGAGTAACAGAATTGGGGGGGGGGAAGTTTGGTAGATGTGTGATGAATGAAGCAAGGAAAGGGAGAGTTGTGACAAAGAGCCTCAATATTTTTTGGTAAATTGTGAGCTGGGGCTAAGTGAATTATGTGGGAGGCCTAAGGAGAGATGAAAAACTGAAAACACCTGCTGTGGTGAGTGAGCTAAATAAACAATTAACAAAAAATGGAAGGATTACCAAGCTGCACTGAGGGCCTAGGTGAGACTAGAATACATAAATTTGTAGCAGATTCAATGACCCTTTGTCTGACATCCTTCAGATTCATTCCATAGCATGAGGGTACAGTGAACAAGATGGTAAGAGTAACCCAATGTCAGGGACTCTTTGGACAAAGAAACCTTTGATGATGGGATTAATAGTAACGAGGTTTGCTCCCTGACTTGCAAATATTAAATTATTTATGCTCACAACAACCCTGAGAAATAGATGATATTATTAATCCCATTTTACAGATGAGAAAGTTGAAGCAAATGAAGGTAAGTGTTTTTCTTAAGGTCACACAGCTAATAAGTATCTGTGGCCAAATTTGAACTAAGGTCATCCTGACTCATGGCCTAGCAATCTGTCCACTCCATTATCAGTTGCCTGTTTCCAATTTGAAGAACTGTGAACATGGCATTGGTTCTTATCTGTTTTGTATCATTTATCTCATGTTCATCATCAAAGGTTTCTTTGTCCTGAGAGTCACTGCCTGCAACATGCTAGTTCATTGCCCCTCCACCTGAGTTTGTTATACCTGACTTAAAATGACAGAAGAAGGAAAATTGTATTGACAAGCTGTTAATAAACCTAATTACTCACTAGATCCAACTTGAATCAATTAAGTACAGCATCCAGTGAAGGTGAATTCTGAATGCTCTGTCATGGGAAAAAAAAAACCAAACACTCCCATTTCCTTGAAGTTTAATTTTATAAATTATTTGATAATTTTGCTATTGAACTACTAAAACTCATTAATATTTCTTTATATTTCTGAAAAGCTTTGCAATTTTCAAAGCATTTTCATATTTGATGATATGAGCTATCATCTTATTCTTTCCTCAAAAGAATCTTTAGCTACAAAGGTCCATAAGAGCCATCATGGTGTTTAAAACTGAAAAGGCTAAAGTAATCACTTAAACTACTCTCTAATTTAATAGGTGAAAAAAAAACACTGAGAGGGTAAATGATTTACTCAAGGTCATTCAGGTAAGGCTTTCTGATGCCAGAGACAATGCTTTATTCCAAGACATCCTACAGTTAGGTATCATAATATCTATTTTTTTTAATTCAACATTTTATGGATCTTAAAGTTCCATACAATACTTTCTTCACAGTGAAATAGGTTGTATAAGTATTATTGGGACTATTTTATCGACAAGATAACTGCGGTCTGAAGAGGTGCAGAGATTCATGCTGGTTTGAGTTCAGTAAACAACTAGGCTAGATCTAAAATCCCTATTTCCTGGTTATAAGTCTAGTGAATTCTCCAGGATCCCATAAATAAATCGTGTACATGAAAGTTTATGTGTGATTACTTGGCAAAGTATTCAGCTGTTGTGATGATATAAATTATCAGAGATCTGAAACTTCTAAATTTTGAAAGATTTGGTCAGTAAATGTTTACAAATACTGTATTGGTGGCTTCCAGGTATGGCTGGTGAGTGGTAAACTATGATAGAACTTTGGTTTCCTGACTCCAGGATGGTCTGAAATGCCATGTTCCTATTTTTATATAAATAATGTTGTTCTATTCCAGGACATCTCTTCTATTTCTCTCTTAAACAGACATTTAAATTACAGGAATCATAGATTTAGACCTAAAAGTGTTTCTAAATGCTGGTGGATTCAAACCTTTCATTTTCCAGATGAGGAAACAGAGACATAGAAAGGTTAAGTGATTTGTCCAAGATCACAGAACAGTATTGTTGAGTTCAGACTTAACTCAGGTGTCCGTGAATGCAAGCCCAAAGGTCTGCCTTTTATGTCACCTAGCAGGAATACATATGAAAGACTAATCATGTGCAGACCTTTGATGTTTCATTCGGGTGCATCTTGTCTATAGGACTAGATTAGAAATTCCCTCAGGACAGGGATTAGAAACAATCACAATACCCAAGACAAGAAGATACTGCACAATATCAATTTGCTGACTGCTTTTTCTGAAGTCATTGAACAGCTGCAGTCATTGTGTGGAATGATTCTTCCACCGTGTTGTCTATGCTATTTATTCACCCTTGACTTGAACTTTTTAAAGTTTGTGTTTCTTTCTCTAGAATATAGTTATCAATCTCTTTGTATATTTTTTAATTCTTATTTGTGATACTGAACAGGTCACTTAACCTCTTCTATCCTCAGTTTTGTCATTTATAAAATGTGGAGGTTTGGTCCCTTAAATAATATTTGTACAGTGTTTAGCACAGCAACTGATGCATAATCAACACTCAATAAATATTTGTCCCCCTACCCCCTTTTTCTTCCAGATCTAATTTTCATGATTTTCCAGTCCTACTATGCTTTTGTCTAGACCAGTGTCATTTGCTTATTTTTGACTAAATTCCTAGAAGTGGTAGTCATTGTACACTTCCTTTAGAAGGTACCCTGAACCATGGTAACCAAATATTTAATTTGAATTCCCAAATTACATTTTGATATAAAGGAATGAACCAGACAATAAAAGTAAAGT
>CM053596.1:90088746-90126137 GCA_028646575.1 Pseudocheirus occidentalis | reverse complement strand
ACATCATTCGACAACTCTTTCACTCTAAGTTACCATTAAAAAAAGAGAATAATATGTATTTCCCTCTCCTTTACCCATAAAGCACATATGAGGTAATATAAAACCAAGGAGGAATAAAGTTTCTTCTAAAAAAGATGAACTCCTTTCCTCTTCTTTCTCTCCAATTGTAACAGAAGTGGAAAATATTGCAATCTCATAGTTTCATGGTTTAGAAGGATGTATTGCTAAAATTAATAATGATGACTGTGGGGACGGCTAGGCGGCGCAGTGAATAGAGCGCTGGCCCTGAAGTCAGGAGGACCTGAGTTCAAATCCGGCCTCAGACACTTAACACAAAACTAGCCGTGTGACCTTGGTCAAGTCACTAAACCTCAATTGCCCTAACTTCCCCCTCCAAAAAGCAAAATAATAATAACAATAATGATGATGATGATGATGATTGTGGCTGTGGTTATGATGATGATGATTTTATCAACAGCAAAATAAGGAAGTTCCTGGCAGGGTTATGTAAGGTTAAGACTTTGTGGGTGTGAGATGGGTATGGTAGTTGTCAAGGTCTGGCATGAATCCTGCAATACTGTCTATTGTTCTGGGTTCTGGAATTAGGTTTGTTCAAATTAGCACCCAAGCCAATGTGAAGAAAGCCCTTCTATGAAACTGAAAAATATACAGGATGGAAACGGATTGCATTTTAGCCTTACTCAAAACTATCATAATGGTTATCTCTATAGAGAAGATTGTAGGATGGGTAGTGCCCCTTCCTATTCTCATGCCACAACATGGCTAGATGAATCACAAGAAATTAGAAATACAGTACCCTAATTCTCCAAGAAAGCTTCTGTACATGTGGTACCAAACAGGTAAACATAACATATATATAAACCATAAAGAAAGAAACAATTTTATGAAGACATAAATGATTTTTTATTCACATAGAACTGATCATAATTTTTTTTTTCTCAAAGATGATCACAGTTTGAAGTCTGACAACATATTGTTTACCAATACAAGGCAATCCTACAAAACAAAAGGAAGGAAAAAACAAATGAAATTTAAGAGAAATAAAAATGAACAATTCCCCCCCCCAAATGTGGATTAGGTGAAAGAAAATATGAAATTTGGAAATTATAAAGTTGGAATATGAAAAAATTGAAGACTGAGATCCCTGAATATATTCACTTAATGCAATCTTTATTTATTCTCCCTGATAATGAAAAGAATGAGAAAAAATAGAATCAATATGTTAGATGACTTTGAAAAGGCAATAAGCATGCTTAGAATGGAATTCCAAAAAATCTCTTTTGAGTGTGATGACAGGAATCTAAACAAAAATAAATGAATTAATTCAATAAAACTAATATTTACTATAACTATCATGAATAGGCAATTCACCTACAATGTTTGACTAAAAGCATGAAAACATTCCAGAACCTGCATATAGCAAACTCTCTATCAACTCTTATCAAAATAAGAACTATATAAGTAATGGTGGAACTGTCATGAAATACCTATAAGGATTGACATTAAGCATCAATGTGGAAGGAGTGACTGTAAAACACTATTGAAGATTTTCAGAAATTCATTAGGATATTAAATCAAAGTATAACCAGTACCTGTAATAGAAAATGTAAAAGGTATACTTTCCAATTAAAGGTACCCCCTGTCCACCAACTTCCTTGTCTTTCTACTAGTTATCAATATAACTTTATCCTTTCATTTTCAGAACCCCTACCACTCCTAACACTTCATTGCCCTGATGAGAGAGCAACACACAGGGTCCACCACCATAGGATAGCTCCAATCATGCTTTACTCCCGCAGCATTTTCTCATCAGGCACCTTGACACATAGTCCTTACACAGACTGTGATCTCAGGGATTTACTTATCATGTCCATCTCTTTTGCTTCTGCCCAGGGGTGCTGGTGACATAGTTGTGGCCCACTATATCAGGCTATCCCCAGACAAGTTTCATGTTATTCCCGAGCCATCCTCTCAATAGCCACCTTAGAATGACACATTTTTTTCTATACTTCTCTCCCCTATGTTCAAGATTTCTGGGACCAAAAACAAATGCTACCATTGCTATCATAAAGTTTTTGTCACAATTTTATACCTATGATTCTACTAACTAGTCCTATAACTTTTCAAACCAAAATACCAGTGCAGGGTACATTTCCTAACATGTTCTGTCTTTGTGCATTTGAATGCAAGTTCCTTATATATAGGAAATGTTTTTTTATTTAATATAAACTCCCATCAAAATTTTGTAATCTCAATTTGACATGGAATAAAATGCTTTCAAAATATAGAGACCTAGATACAAAATATAGAGACCGTAGATACAAAAATTATAAGGCAA
Source organism: Pseudocheirus occidentalis (assembly GCA_028646575.1). Lineage (NCBI taxonomy): Eukaryota > Metazoa > Chordata > Mammalia > Diprotodontia > Pseudocheiridae > Pseudocheirus > Pseudocheirus occidentalis. Next base: position 90,123,778 of record CM053596.1, on the reverse strand, counting down.
TATCATAAGATATTATCCCTACAGTTCTTTACTGAAATTGTGCTGAAGATGCTTTCAGTAAGCATAAGAAAGTTTTCGCTCTCACACTTTTATTTAAATTTAAAAAGCACTTACTTTATCTACCTTGCAATACAACATAGGTAACCAAATATCAAAGAATAATAGCAGAATACTAATTGTCCCAGAACTGAATCCCATCAAAAATGGTTAAAATGAGACGATGAATAGCCATAATCATCAATGATAAAAGCAGTAGTGGCAAAAACCATTGACATTTATATAGCAATTTCAAGTTGACCAAACCTTTTCCTCAGCATTGAGCTACACTGTGCAAATGTTATCATCACCAGAGTTGTGCTGGTCAAGGTTTATCCACTGGATCTCTTTTTTTTTAAGTACACACAACAAGCCTTTAAATGTAATCTGCAATATTAACGTTTTTTCATGACTTTCTAAAGCCTGAAAATCCAACGAAATCAAGCCCACTCCCACCCCTTTTATCATTTGCTGATTTCCAAGAACTAAATATTCACATGGAAAATTTAACCATTGGTTCTCACAAGTTATTTGAAGTTTCACTACAGAACACCTTAGATTACTTCCCTCATTTTATAAATAAGAAAGCAAAGAATCATTGACATGAAGTGACTGGTACATGGTTACTGATTAGTTTCAGAGGTAGAGCAAGAACTAAAATGACATTGTCTGCTTTATGATCTAGTGTTCTTGTGAATACTTTATATTATAGAAATGAATTCAGGCTGGAGCTACATATGAATCCCTGCCTCAGGTCTCAACAACTGCTACCTTTCTTCTGTAATGAAATCAGGTAATGTCATAGTTGTAAGAGTTCTATACAATAGTGATGTTTCTTTGATGCTCCTAGTGTGTGTACAAATTTATTCATGCATGACAGATGCTTCAAAAAGATCAATTTCCTATTTGAGTTAGCCTGAGAAACTGGCTAATTTATGATCTGAACTAAAACTCTCTTCACTTCTCATGGCAGGGAAATGGCATCAGGCAGTCAATTCATCATCATCCTTAGTATATTGTGCCTATGATTCCATGTACTAGATTTTTGTCAACAGAGTTAAAACTCTCTGAGGCCAAGAATTGCATTTTATCTTCTTGTTATGCAGAGCACCAAACAGAATGAGTTAACATCTTAGATACTTGTAAAGCGTTTACTGGATTGCATTGTTAGGTACAAACTCTCCTTAATTAAAGACCTCTATTGTCTTTGGCCTCTTCTGCACACTGTTCCACTTAAACATTTAATATTTTCTAGAAACTTCTATTCCTGAACCTGTCTTGTTCCTAGTTTATTCTCTCATATCAAAGTGTTTTCCATGGAACTCTTTATTTGTATTTAAATCTCCACTTTGTCATGTTAGTAAGCCAAGTAGCAAGCACTTATTAGTCACACACATGTGCTAGGTACCATATTAACTACTAAAGATACAAAGAAGAAAACACACCTGCCTTACCTCAAGAAACATGCACCATATGTGCTACTAACCAGTCGTGGGCATCCTGAGAAAGGGTTGGGCAAAATATCATATGAGGATTATCTTGAGGAACCAAGGATACTTAACCTTCAGCAAAAAGAACTAAAGGTTGGTGGGGCAGTAAGATGGGTGGTGGCATGATATTTGTTTTCAATAATTTAAAATCCTGTAATATTGAAAAGAAATTAAAATTTGTTCTTTTATCTCACTCCTTCCTCACCTTAGGTAAAAGGGATAACTAGGAATAGTTTTGGAAATCCTCTCAAAAATATATTTTTGTTTGATGTAAGAAAAATACTTCCCAAATATTAAAGATTAGAATTATCTATAAGTAGAATGAATTTACATAGTTAAACTGTCATTGGACGAAAAAATACATGCATAATATAGAAACAAAAGTTATATTACCACTCTCAAGTATATTGTGGATAAGAATTTTTTTTTAATGTATGGCTTGGATTAGTAGGTCATTGAGGTCCTTTCACACTCTGAGATTTTGAGATCCCTGATTTTGCCAAGGCTAATACTTATAAGTGATTATAACAATGGCCCATCCTAGACCTCATATGTTATTTTCAACAATCCATTTGTCAGTGTGGTTTACTTTCTCTATATACTCCTCAGGTAATCCGACCTAGCCCATCCTAAAACAAGGCTCCCAGAATAGGAGTCATTATGACAGATATGGCTATAATAGGATACAATGGGTCTATCATCTCTTTCTTCTTGGTTAGGCCTTTCTTAAGGTAGCAAAACCTCACATGGACTAAAGGAATTGGAAAACTGTACCTACCTTTTTTTTTTCTTTCTCTTCTTTACTTCCCTGACTCATCAGTCCTCCTCTTTAAATTATGACAATTGATAATACTTATGTACTAAATGATGCACTTGTCTATTTCCAATTGCCATGGTCTTTAGAGACAGCCTAAGAGAAACTCCTGTTAATCATAATCAAATACTTGGCTACTGCCACTGATGCTTCTGCCACTAAATGGACTGGGAATAAGTCAAGATATATGTTGCTTTTAAATATTATTGAACACTGAATGTTGGCCAAACCTCTGGCTAAAATTAATATAAGCTCTGATTGACACAATCTGTTTCCCCCCAACTGTCCCTCCCCCTCTTCCTTTCTTTTTCTCTGTTCTCTATCTCTGTTTTCCCCAGTGAAAGAAAGAATAAATGCTGACACATTTCTGCCTGCTGGCGTCAGTCCCATAAAAAGAAACCAAAGAATCAAAGTTATAACCTATTTGACCCTCCTTGGTTGATATTCACGATGATAGTCAAGGAGGACAGGAGCAAGCATCAGCTTTACTTCACACCTCTTAGTTCATTCTCCAAATTAATAACATCATCTGTGGTGCAGCCAAGACCCTGGATAATGAATGTTAACAGCCATTCCTGCTGTCTGCGCCTGAGGAGGCATTTATTTTTCTCATTCTCTTGCACACAATCTCCCAGCCATTGTCTGCCACTGCTGCTCATTCAGGAAGCAGCAAAAAGTGCTAAAGATGTCACGAAGCAACAAGCTTCATTTATTTTTATAGCCTTCATCTGCATTTTTTCTCTTTTTTTCATTCTTCTCTACTCCCCCTTTTTTTTTCTTAAAAGCCTATAAAGGAATCTGCTGATTAGAATCAGAGCTAAAGCACAGTAGAGATAGGAGAGCTCTTCTCTGAAGGTGAGGAAGCTAGGTAAGGACACTGCCCATTTGATACTTCTGGCAGATACTGAAACAGGATGAAATTGAAGGTTATTTCTTCTTCTCTTAATGGATATCCATTTGGTGATAGATTTAATAACAATACTAGGTTCTACATATGAATAGTTTGTCAGAGAATTAAAGACAATCACTTAGATGCTATAATAATGGCAGTGGGGAAAACTGGATAATCATAATAGAGGCAGTAGAAGACAGTAGTAAGCGGGTTTGCATTGGAATAAGGAAGAACTAAGTTCAAGACCTGTGTTTCTGACACATACTAGCTGTGACACTCTGGGGGAAAAAAACACTAAAATTGGTGCCCTAGGAAACTCTCTAATAAAAGGGTCCACAGATAGCTTTAACTGGTTTGTGAAATGTGATAGGAGGATGGAATTATACCCTTTTTTCAAGTCAATTTATTTGCTCTACAATCCAATATATTTAATATATTTTAAACTTTTATTATAAGAAAGGGTTGGTGTCCCCAACAGACTTCAAGTCAGTCAACTAGCATTTATAGAGTGCCTAATTTATGCCAAACACCACTCTTTTTAAAGGCAAAAAAGTCTCTGCACTCAAGAGATCATAATTTTATGGGATACAAACATGCAAATAATTATATACAATACACATGGAAATGTATATATGTACAAACATGTGTATTTATGTGTGTATATATACATACACGTATGTTTGAGTATATGTATATATGATTAACAAAGGGAAGACATTAACATTAAGCATAATTATGAGACAGAACATTTTGGTCAAAATTTTAAGAAAGCCAGGGAAGCTATAAGTAGGACATGAAGAGGGAGATTATTCCATAGATGGAGGACAAACAAAATGTCTGGAGTCAGGAGATTTACATTCTAAGGGAGGAAGAACAAGCCATTCAGAGTCATTACATCAAGATGTCTCTGCGTATGTATGCGGGGAAGTATAAGAAGACTGAAAATGTAAATTGGGGTGGGGTCAGATTATGGGGGATTTAAAAAGACAAATAGAAATTTATTTGTTTTTTAATACTGGAAAAATATGGAAGTTTCATAAATGGAGAATTGAAGTGATATAACATTAGAGTTATCCTTAGGAAGATCAATTTTATAACTAAGTGGAGGATGAAGAATGGTGAGAGGTTTGCTGTGGCAAGACCAGCTAGTAAGTAGCCTACTGTAGTAGTCCAGGAATGAGGTGATGATATCTGTAACAGGAAAGTGGAAATGTCAGAGGAGAGAAGAAAGTGTACAGAAGAAATATGATGAAAATAGAAGTGAAATGACTTGGGAACTGATTTTCTATAGGAGTTGAGAGATAGTGAGGAATTGAGGATGATACCTAGGTTAACAGTCGAGGTGAGCCTAGAGGATTGTGGCACCATCCATAGTAATGAGAAAGATAGGAAGACAGAGAAGATTTTGGGGGAGAGTGAAGATAGTGAACTCATAGTTGGACATATTGAGTTTAAAATATCTATGACATTTAGATTGAGAATTCTAGTTGGTAATTGGAGATGTAAGACTGGAGGTCAAGAAAAATAAATTTGAGAATTGTCTTCATAGACATGATGTTGAATCTATAGGTTCTGGTAAGATCATCAAATAAAACAGTACACAGAGAGAACAGAAGTTGGCCCCAGGGAACAACTTAGTGGATACCCAAAGTTAACAGAAATGACCTGAATGAAAACCCAGCAAAGAATACTGAAAAATAAGGGTGAGGCATCAATTTTATTCAATATAAAAAGCTTTATCTTTGTATACACACACATATATATTAATATGATATAATATGATGCGTATATATTATATTACCCTCAAAACATAGGATTTACCTATTGATAATCTTGATATTTAATCTTAATATCTCACAGTGGTTCTCAACCTTCCTAATGCCGAGACCCTTTCCTACTTATATGTGGGTTACTGCATGTGGGTGGACCCAATTGGAGACAGATAGAGGAGTGTTGTCTTGCTTCTTAAGACCATCAGAAATATGTGATTTCTGATGGTCTTAGGTAACCCCTGTGACCCCTGTGAAAGGGTCGTTCAACCCCCAAAGGGGTCGCGACCCACAGGTTGAAAACCGCTGTTGGATTTATCTATTTAAAGCTAGCATTTACTGCCTTGCCTTACAAAGAAATAGCATTGAATACATGTCTGGTTAATCAAATGGAATGTATGTATTTTGATTCCTTATTAGATTGTAAGTTCCTTGAAGACAGATTTATACTACTTTGATCTTTGTGCTCCAAAATACTGTAAAGATGTATTATTCTGAATTGATAGAGAAAAGGGCTTAGACAAACTATCATTCTTTTCTCCTCTGTCATGGATGGATATATAAAATGAAATATTGTGTAGAGCTTGAAATAACCTTAAATACTTAATCTAATGGTTTTCTTGCATGACTGAGGACACAGAGGAACAGCTGGGTTAAGAGATTTAGCCCAAGTTACAATGGGAGTTGGTAGAAGAGTAGAGAAGACATCCCACTGTTCCTGACCTCAGGTTCAGGGCTCTTCCCAGAACACAGTTAGCACTTCCCCCTGTGTGTCTGAGGCACCAGCATTATTGAGCCTTAAGGGTACATCTCATTTTCTTTCTGTGCATATTTAAATCCTTGTTAAATTCAGGTCAATTTTCTTTTCCTCACAGTTTGCAATCCTCACACTTTGTAATCCTGCAAATTTGCTATCATTTGGCAATTCTATTAATATGTCATTTACTCCCCCATTCCAGATCTTTAATAAAAATGTTAAATAAGACTAGCCCTAGTATTTGCTACATTTTGTTTATAAGCCTTCCCTCAATTCTAATCTGACTGATTTTCTTGTCATCTAAACTCATTTAAAATAAATTTGCAAGTAAAATATCATCAGACAGACTATCAGATGTTTTGCTAATGCCTAAATATATCATGTTCTCTCCTTCATCCATTAATTTTGAGAATTTATCAAAGGAAAGAATGCAGTTTATCCCCCTTCAATTTCCATTTATAAACTCCTGCTGCTCTGGGTTTGTCATCCAGTTTCTCTGAGCTGATCAGATATGTCTCTCACACACTATTTGCTTTATTGCTAGTTTTCTCCAAAAATGGTGCCATCTGCCTTTAAAATTTATAGCATTTCCCACTGTGGATGCTAGCACCAGCAAATACTTATTGACTACCAATTGGATGGGTGAAACTTTCTAAGTTCCCACAGTAGGTTTGGCATCCTATTCCATTATCCTATTGCTATTCTCTTATTGGTGTTGGTTGGGATTCCTTCACACACAAAGCCATCATCAAAGGTTTCCTTTCAATAAAATAAATAGTTTAAGAGCAAAGTAAAGGATGTGTGGGGAATACACTTGAGGCACATCCTTGATCACCTGTTGTTAGGGCAATTATAGAGCAGTGAAGCAATAAGGCATTTTAGTCTGATTCCTGGGTAATAGATTCAACTCTTCTACTTAGTGTCTTTGTGTCCTTAATCAAATCTCTACTCTCCACTATTTCCTCTTCTGTCAAAGTGGTGGTTTAAAATAAAAGATCAAAGTTGATACCTATGGATTACCACCACCACCACCAAAACTCACAATTTATTTTTTGACAGACTAAACAGGCTGAGGAAACATCAATATTTTGAGCTTAGAGGACAATATTAGAGATTCACAACATTAACATAACTTATATTGGCTAAGAAGATGCATTTCTTTTCAAATTACTGATAATTCTCATAATTATCTTTCAATTCTATATTTGCAATTTTCACATTACTGACCTTCTATTTTATTCTTACTGTTCTACTATATTTATTTATTTCCATTCAGAACCACTTTTCTAGTTGTGGCACTTGGCACAATTCCTGGCATATACTAAGTGCTTAAGAAATGCTTATTGACCAACAACCTCTCACTCATATAATTGTAATGAACCTCCCTGACTCGTGTCTTTTCTTTTCTTTTTTCATCTTTGTTCCACATTACTCACAACTGATATGTTGATTATCTGATGATCTGATGATGTTTCTCCCCTGTTCAATAAATTCCGGGGGCTCCTTGTTATTTATGAACAACAACAAAAAAACTCCATAAGTATTTTATAATTCTAGTATTTTTGATGGGGTTTTTTGGTGGAAAGAACACTGATCTTACAGTTATAATATCACATATCAGATATCAAAATTTTTATATCTATTCTAAGCAACTATTTCTTACAGATGAGGAAACTGAGTCCAATCAGAAATTAATTGACTTGCCAAAACCACACAAGTATTAAGCAAAATTCAAGTACAGGCCCTCTGATTCCACATCAGACTCCTCCTCCTCATTGTCCTCCTCCTCCTCCTCTTCCTCCTCCTCTCCACATTGCCTCTTTCACTTTATGTTTACTTCCTTATATATCTTGCCCTATTAATTTTTATGATCATGGACTATTTCCTTAACTTCTTTGAGCCTAGGTTTCATCATCTTAAAAATGTATATAACAATATGTGCAATAACTATCTCAAAAGGCTATTATCAGGAGAGAGGCAGCTAGGTGGCACATTGGACAGAGTACTGGCCCTAGAGTCAGGAGGACCTCAGTTCAAATGTGGCCTCAGATACTTACTAGCTGTGTGACAATGGGCAAGTCACATAATCTTGAGTTCCATCAGTTCCTCAACTACAAAAATGATCAGGAAAAGGAAATGGCAAATCACTTTGGTATCTTTGACTTGGCAAGAAAACCCCAAATGGGTTCATGAAGAGTCAGACTCAACAAGAATAACCTTATCAGAACAGAAAACACCTTACACATTAATAAATGGAATATATGGATGGTTCTCTTTTTGACTCTTCATGATTCACACAGAATTCCTTCCCATAGAACTCTCAAATGTTTGGGCTATTGCTTCAGGAGTGATGACTTCAGTTATCCAAACTCACCAATCTCCTCTCCACAAGTGATAACAGCACATATTTCTGAAAAGACTGAAGTGAATTCAAAATCATATGAGAGAAAAGAGTCTTCATTTGTATGAAAGTCACTGACTTCAGGGGCACTATGATCCCACAAAGTCCAATATAAAAAACAGTCTACTTTCAAGTGTAACTCTTTGTATGGAGGCCTAAATAGAATTATAAGGAAACCATTTCCTCAACTCAAAATGAATCACATTTCACACAGCATGCACTTCTTACAATTTAGATATTAAACCCTTTGGGCAGAGATTCTGTCTTCCATGGTTGTAGGTTACCTGATGCTAAGTATATTGTCGGGAATATTAACAGATGATCTTCATAGTTCTGAAGCATTTACATTTTGATCAAATTTCCATGACTCACTCATTCATTCTTTGCTTGTCGGACATAACAAGAGAGGCTTCAACTTGTCAGTTCTTTTAATTGGGTTCTGTTCTCCATTCATTGAGCAATGTGAAAAGGGAATACCTGAGAATGACACACTAGATCCTCAGGAGCTATTTAATTGATGGATGGACTCAATAAATTTCTAGCAAAATAAAATATCCAAGCCAAGTTCTGTTCTATAGAAGGTAATGTGGTTTCATGAGTAAAACATAGTACCTAGAGTCCTGATGTTTGAGTTTCAGTTCTGACTGGTGATTTCTGGTTTACATGGTTATTATAAGCTCACAACCTCTTTACCTCCAAGTTTCTATGTATAGCACCTTCACAGAGTATGTCTTGAAGAAGTACTTTGTTTATTGAATTGAATTAAAAATGGAGAGAATTGTATTTTCACATATCATGTAAGAAAATATTTTCTAAACTTAATGTATCATGTAACAGAAACATTTGATTGTTTGTGTCCTCATAAGGTTATTTCTCTCATACCTCATTCATTCACTTCATTCTTCTGACTCTCCTCTGGAATTTATCTAGCTCATGAGATTTCTTTTTAGACCTGACGCTAAAAATGCCCACAAAGGAATCCATATGTGGCTGTATATAGTTTTTGTAGTACCATTTTAGAGGTCATCAGAGCCACAGAAACACATTGTACCAGGGCCTTAAAGGATTACCAACAATAGAATGAGTATTTGACTCACAGAGAATTTGCCTTAAAGTTTGATGATTGTTCTGACGTTTTGAAAGATTTGTAATTTCATTCATATATTGGATATCTTCACAGACATCAGAGAAGATACTTGACATACCTTCTTTCCTCAGTATTTTCTCCATTAATTTTCCATAAAAGTTGTATTTAATAATTGGGAAGCCTTCTTCTGATTATTCTAGGGTTATAGGAGTGTTAATCTATCATTCCAACTGTCCATCTATTGTGCACCATTCTTATTACATGACCCGCCCACCTCCTTTTGGGGTCCCTTCATTTAACAGAATAAAAGACCAATAATTCCACACATAAATCTACAGAAAATGTAGTCTATGATAACAAATATCAGCTAACTCGTTTGTATTCTCTATCATTAATCTCTTGGACATGACAAATCTTGGTAGCAGGAGGGAATAAATTCCAGATAATAAGTTTTAAGGTAATGAATGACCCTTCCCTATGAAGTACTTTAATGGTTCTCCTTGTCAGAATTCAGATTTTATTATTAACACTGGAGAATGGCAGCCCGAAGAGATACAGTTACAAATCAATTTCACTGCTCCTTCATAATGAGTCCCTAATTGACCTCAATTTCTGATAGAGTCACATATTTCCTTCCATACTTTATTTTAATGACATGTATCAGATGATTTAGTGACTGGGAATAACGGAATTTATTTTAACTCTGTATTTCCTCTTGTTGAATTTAATGGTGGAAATATAAATCATCACCACACTAATGCTGATGATTAGAAAGGTATTTATGTCTCTTTGAAGATAAGATGATGATCACTTTGTTAAATTAGTGTTTTACTTATCTCATTTAAAATCAATAAGGAACAAGTGCAACTGAGGGAAAAACACACACAGACAATTCCACTGTTTACCTTACAAGGACAAGAGTAGCGAGATTTCTGAATGTGTGTGTGTGCGTGTGTGTGTGTATATGTGGGTGTGTGGGGGGGGTAGTGTCTGACTACCTGTCTTTCCTTTAGGAATAATCACCAATGTCACTTGTCTTGTAAAAATAGATAACTTGAGATTAATACTCAAGAAATGAATTTTTTATAATTTTTTATTTAATTTAATTTGATTAATTTAATTTAATAAAAATAAAATAAAATAAATTTAATTTAATTTATTTACTTTTAATTAATATGCCCCAAATAGATTCAAAATCTTGGTAAAATGTACTCTGGCACATTGAACATAACATGAACCCCTGCAGAGCAACCCCTACATAGTTGCATAGGAATGTAATTGATACCACATTTAATTAAAAGCCAGACAATATAAATAAATGAATATAATTTGCAATATTCAATTTGCTTCCATCCTTAAGAAGAAACCAGTTGCTTGTACTTCCTTATTCTAAAATGACTGCTCTGGATGCATGCTACAAAGCAACAGAGAATCTCACCCCAAAAGAAATATGGATGGGTCCAGTTTTAAAAGAGAGAGCTGGGTTCAGATCTTGTTTCCTACAATTGAGTTGTGTGACTATTGACAAGTGACTTGATTTCCCCAAACCTCAGTTTCCTAATCTATAAAATTAATATAATGATATTTACTTAATGATTTAATTTCAAGGCTGAAATGAGTTGTTTGTAAAATATTTTGCAAACCTTAGAGCACTCTAAGGATACCAATTATTATCATTGTGATTCCTGAATCCTAAGTCACCCTTCCTCATTTAGTATTCTCTTGCTCTTTTCCTCTTCCTCAAGTTTTGTTGTTCCATATCTATCTGTATGGGGTACCCTGCTTGACCTAAACCAAAGATTTACCTTATAACTTGCTTCAGGGACAATCAATGGAAGAGTCTGCAACCTTTGCTCACTGTTACAGTTCCTGCTATTGCTTTTTCAGTCCTACTCTTTGCCTTAGGGTTTGTAAACATTTATCCCTACTAGCCCAGTTTCTGGGAGGCAATGCTTGTCTCTAAAATATATGTGTTGCATTTCAATATTTCCTGTACCCAAAGACATAAATCATTTATATTCCCTGTGTAAAAATTCTTCCGGTAGAATTCTTTTATTTTTTTATTTTTTTTGCTTTTTTGGAGGGCAATTGGGGTTAAGTGACTTGCCCAAAGTCACATGACTAATTAGTGTGTTAAGCGTCTGAGGCTGGATTTAAACTCAGGTCCTCCTGACTTCAAGGCCAGTGCTCTATACACTGAACCACCTAGCCGCCCCAATAGAATTCTTTTAACATTTATCATAAACGTACCAAGATCCCACTTTTCTGTAAAAAAACAAATCCAGTGTTAAAAATGAAAATATCTGTTGTTTTTTGTTGTTCAGTCATTTCAGTTGTGTCCAGCTCTTTGTGATTCCATTTGGAGTTTTCTTGCAAAAAATACTGGGATGGTTTGCTATTTCCTTCTCTACCTCATTTTATAGATAAGAAATCTGAGGCAAATAGGGTTAAATGATTTTGGCCCATGATCAAGCAGTTGTTTAGGGTCTGAAGTAAAATTTGAACTCACATCTTCCTCACTCTAGTCCCACCACTCTACTCACTTTGCTACCTATCTGCCCTGAAAAATGTGTACATCCAGCAAAAAAAAGTGTTTAAATTGAAAAAGATTTTAACATTTCAGTTAGTTGTCCCTTAGAAGTATATAACCTAAAATATTTCTGAGCAGACATCCAAAGGTTTTCTGGAATAAGTCAAGGTATATTAATTGTAAGTCGTCTCTAAGAATGGAGAGTACCAAGCAAAAGGTGGTAAGAATGTACTCACGAATCAAACCTGCAAGGTTTTAAGCCCTTCAAGAATGAGAAACCAGTTAAAAAGCAGAAAAAAAATATGTGGAAAAATAACAATAGAGAAATGCATATGTGTATCAATACTAAATGACATGGCTTCAAGTTTCCCTAAATAAATGTACAGAATTTAAGGAACAAGTGAAATAAACTAGAGGTCCTATACCACTGAAGTTTGGTGGGATTAAACAGATGAATAAAATGTGTCTCTGCATGGCCATATCTTATTGAAAGGAAACAGGTAGGTAAAAGCAGGTGATGACCAGCATTCTATATTAAAAGATATATTCATATAAGGAAATCCAAGTCTTCATATTTTTTAACTCATTGGAATTGTTTATAGGTGAAGTATACTCACTGTTGATGGTGGTGTGGTGCTTTCTTGCAATTGACAATCATGTCCTGAGCTTGTCTTCACTCCTTTTCATAGGCATATGAACTTGGTGACTAGATCAGTTTTGATTGCAAATCCTACAGCAGCTTCATGTGGCTCCTCATCACTATTGCCACTCCAGAAAAATGTGAATGTGTCTCCATCTTTCGTACAATGGGCTAAATTTGCCAGCCTTGTTTCACTCATGGCTTCTATTTCAATGTGATACTTTCTGAGTTCTCTCACAGCAAGAGATGTTTGTCTTTCAGGTCTACTACTGGATTTCATGTTGTCTACATGTGCACATCCCATACACCAATAGTGAATGGAATCTTCACAAAAGCTTAGATAGAGGAGAGAGAGAGAGAGAGAGAGAGAGAGAGAGAGAGAGAGAGAGAGAGATGATAGATAGAGAGATAGATATAAATAGATAAGAGATAGAAATGTGTATATAGATATAGATACACACATATGTATGTGTATATGTGTGTGTGTTTATACAAACACATATGTATGTATGATGCGTATTTTGACATGAGAGTGGAATCCCCATCTGGTGAGTTAAGCAGGTCAGGGTTGATTGAAGAAGACAATTTTAAAGTAATTTTTCAGGGGGATCCACTGTCATATGTCATATAAAATGTCATATAAATGTCACATTTATGTCATATAAAAGCTGACTAAAACTTTTTGGGTTATATGACAGGAGGAGGCTTTCCCCCAGGAAATCAAAGATTCTTCCAGTGTCCATCTCTATAAAAGTACAGAAAGCAGATTGTCCTATGATAATTGCAGGTTGTCTTTCTATTAGTCATTATTGGCAAGATTCTTGCCAATGTCTTCTTTAATAGGATAATCCTTGGAAGACTAATCTACCAGAGAGCCAGTGTAGATTCAGAAAGAGCCAAGAAATGTTTCATATGGGGGAGGGGAGCTACACAGAGTAGCTAGGTGGCAGAGTGAATAGAGCACCCACCCTGGAGTCGGGAGGACTTGAGTTCAAATACGGCCTCAGACACTTGACACGTTAACTAGCTGTGTGACCTTGGGTAAGTCACTTAACCCCAATTGCCCTCCAGACAGCAAAAAAAAAAAAAAAAACTTTAATATGGTGTTTGCTGCCTGATAACTCCAAGAGAAATCTTAGGAGTAGAATAGAACAGAGGTTTATACACTATATTAGTTGATCTGACTGAGGCCTTTGATACTGTCAGTATCAAAGAATTTATAGAAAAAAAGAGAATTTATAGAAAAAAATTATAAAATTTGTTTGACCAAAGAAATTCATCAGTATGGTATGTAAGCTGCATTACAACATGCTTGCACAGGTTCTGAATAATGAAGAAGGCTCTCATGCTCTCAGTCACAGATGGAGTTAAGCAGGGTTATGTGCTTACTTCCATTATTTTTTAGCGTCATGTTTTCTGTGGTATTATCACACCTTCAATGACAATGTAAAAGGCATGCGGCTCCTCTACTGCACTGATTGTAAATGATTTAACTTGAAAAGTTTCCAAGCCAAGACTAAAGTGAACTTGAAGCTTTTCTCACTGATTACTATACACTCAACATAGCCTCTAGAGTTTACATGCAACAAAATATGTATCAATTCTCTTCTGCTTGTAGCCTAATAATTAACACCAAGAAAAACAGAGGGTCTCTATCAGTCAGCACTGCTCCATTCATATGTGGACCTATTGTTTTCAACAAATGGAGAAATTTTGAATGCTGTGAATATGTTTACTTGCCTTGGCAATATACTTTCCAAAGATATTTATAGATATGATGGGGTTGATGCATACATTGCTAGAGTGCACCCAGTGTTTTGGGAAGCTCCCAAGGGAAGAGTGGGAGAAAAGAGGTATTAGACTACCTACCACACTAAAGTTATGCTGATCCATTGTGCTGTTGTCATTGTTGTATGCCTATGAAACCTAGACAGTCTACCAGAAAACTGTGCCAGAAAACTAAATCACTCCCATTCAAATTGTCTTAGGAGGATTCTTAAGTTCTTCTGGCAGGATACGGTACCAGACACCGAGGTCCTTTCTCAAGCTGAATCACCAAGCATTCAAATTTGACTGAAAAGAGAGCAACTTTCTTGAACTGGAGATGTTGTTCAAATGCCAAATGTACCTTTGACTAAAAGACAATTTAATAAAAGGAGAACTCATATATGACATGCACATGTAAGGTGGTCAGAAGAAGTGACACAAGGACACTCTGAAGGTCTTTCTGAAGAATGTTAGAAGTTATTAAATGACATGAGAGACACTGGCAAAGGACTGTCCAGCATGGTGTGCCCACATCACAGAATGTGCTGTGCTCTATGAGTAAAGCAGAATTTTAGTAGCTCAAAGAAAATACGAGATGCTAAATTTAGAGATATCGACACCCCAAATGCTTATGTAGGCTATTTGTGGCTGATCTGTGGTAGAGCATTCCAACATTATATTTATCTGATCAGTCACAGTTGGACACACTATAGCTTGACTACAATATAGCCAAATCATTTTGGTCCTCTTCACGAATGAAGTACAACAACCAACCAGCTCTACCTTGATGAATTCAAGTAGCCTGGACTAAGTGAAATATATCTTTGAGTGCACAGATATTTGGAAATGCAATTACTGGGCTACTGTCAGTGATATTTGAAAGAATCTGGACAAAGAGCAAGTTAATATGTGACTGGAGCAAAGTTACAAAGTTGTATTGATTTTAAAAATGAGGTGGTTAGGAGGATAGTCTACAACCTGTTTTAAAAACTGAGAATCATGTTGAATCCTGGGAAAAATCTGGAGTGTTAGTATTAAAAGGATAATATAAAATAAATTAAATTAAAATAATATAAATTAAATTACATTAAAAATATTATTGAATGATCTTCTCTTTATCTATTGTATTTCACTTGATGATCTCATCAATTCCCATCAATTCAGCTATCATTTCTATGCTGATGATTTTTAGATCTCGATATCTAGCTATAATTTTGATGCTATACTCCAGATTCACATTTCCAAATATCTGTTAGATAGTTCAAGCTGGAAATCCTGTAGAAATTTTAAATATAATATGTCTGAAACTGAATTCAATATACATACACACTCATATGCATGTATACACATGTTTGTGTTTTACCCTAAACTTTCGTGCCTTATACATTTCCCTATACTATCAAGGCAATTATTATCTTCCCAGGCACCCCAGCTGCGATCCTGTACTTCTTAGTATTTCTCATTTTCTATATCCAAACTTTTGCCAAGTCCTGTTGATTTTACCTTTGTAATGTGTTCTTCATATGCCTACTTCTCTTGGCTGATAGTGCCACTAAACTGCTGTAGGCTGTCATTATTTCATGCTGAAACTATTGCAGTGGTCTACTGGCTGGTCTCCCTGCCTCAAAAATCCCTCCATTCTCACCTAGCTTCCACTTGGTGATCAAAGGGATCCTCTTTTTCTTTTTTTGGTGGGGAAAGGCAGGGCAATTGAGGTTAAGTGATTTGCCCAAGGTCTCAGGGCTAGTAAGTGTTAAGTATCTGGAGGTCAGATTTGAACTCATGTCCTTCTGACTCCAGGGCTGGTTTTCTATTCACTGCCCCACCTACCCACCCTGAAAGTGATTTTCTTGAAAGGTAGTTCTGATAATATCACTACCATTATTAGATCAACTGCAATGACTCCCTATCACCTCCAGTTAAAATAAAAAATTTCTCTCTTTAGCAATCAAAGGTCTTTATAACCAGGGTCCCACGCAACTTTCCAGTCTCCTTGGCCCTTATTCTCTGACACAAACACAAAGAGTCTAAACTCCAGTAACACTGGTTTCTTTCTGGTTCCTTGCATAAGACATTCCATTTCTGAATTTTCTCTAATTATTCCCCTCGCATGGAATTATTTCTCTCCTTACGTGTGCCTCCTGGCTTTCTTCAAGTCCCAGGTAAATCCCATCTTCTACATGAAATCTTTTCTTATAGCCTAAATTCTGTTGCATTCCCTCAAGTTATTATATCCAATTTATCCTGTACATATCTTGTTTGTACATGGTTTTGTGTGTTTTATCCTTACTTTACGTTAGACTGTGAGCTCCTTGAGAACAGGTACTACCTTTTCCTATACTTTGTTTAGCAGCTCTTAGTATAACTCTTGGCACATTATAGGTGCTTAACAATTCTAGTTGACGTACTGACTATAAATGGTTAGTGAACACTGGGACAAGGAAGTGTTGAGCATAAAAAGCCAGAATGATTTCAACAAGATCAGATCAAGGCAGTATAAGATATTTTTCTCATTGATTTTATTTGCAAAATGAATAGATATAGAAGATCATATGGATGACATTTGTCTACATTTGAAGAAAGCATTTGATAATATATTGCCTGTTGTTCTTATAAAAAAGATGGAGATTTGTGGGGAGAGAAGCAACTTAGAGCCCTTGAAATACCTGAAGGCAGTAGATATATTAGAAGAGCAGAATTTATCTAAGGTACAAGTTGAGGAGAGTTGAAAACTTCTAGGTATGTTTTTATTTTAGCTATTTTCTCCATACCAACTGCTCTTAAACATTGATCTTTTTATTTAACTGGAATGAATATAATTGCATTCAATACTTCCTAACTTTCAGTGTCCCAGTTAAAAGTCCCAGTGAGTTTTGGCTCTGTTTCCTGGGCAGACCCTTCCATTGATGTACTCTTCTCATTATGTATTTTTATATTAACCTGCAATTTGTCTCCCTATCACTCTTCTGACACAGCATACAAAAGGTCTAATTCCTTCTCATTTAACCAAACCACATGGTTTCCTAAACAAAAAACCTCTGACTTATTCTCTTCCATTATGATAAATGTATTCCATCCTTCAACAACAACAACAAAAATTTGTACTCACTGTGTGCAAGATAGCACCAAAATCAGAAAACTAGGAGAGTTGAGAGATGGGATTAGGAATGCAGCCACTTAGGGAAATCAATGAACAAGACTTTTTAAAGTACCTGCGTATGTCAGGCAATGTGCTACAAAAAAAGGGGGAGGGGGAGCAAAAATCACCATGCCAAAGAAATAGTGTCTACTCTTAAGGAGCTTATGTTCTAATGGGGAAAGAGCACACAGACAGCTATATATGTACAAGATATATACAATGTAGATGATCAGTAATCTCAGAGGGCAGGCAAGAAGGCACTAGTATGAAGAGGAAATTAGAAACTTCTCTTGCAGAAGGGAGGCGTTTTAGCTATTATGTGCGGAAAACCAAGGAAGACAATAGGTTAAAGTAATGGAGAGAACATTCTAGATCAGTGGTTCTCAACCTTCCAAATGCCAAGACCCTTTAATACATTTCCTCGTGTTATGGTGATCCCCAACCATGAAATTAATTTCATTTTTACTTCATAACCATAATTTTGCTACTGTTATGAATCTATCTGATATGCAGGATGTATTTTCATTGTTACAAACTGAACATAACCCACAGGTTGAGAACCGCTGGTCTAGAACAATAGTCCTAAAAAATCACCCAGGTCTCTCCTATTTTGGGGAACATACAAAATCAGGATGATTTAAAACTCTTTGACTGGTTTTCTCAAACTAGACTTTGTATTCTAACTAGAAGAGAAAAGAAAAGCTAGGTAAGACCAGTTCCTAAAACTATCCAATTCATTCTTTTAATATTTTATGGATTAATAATTTTCTTGATACAAGCCCAAGGAATGTTGAAATCCCTGCAAAGTTTTAGAGCCCATGAGATTCTTATGAATGCATATCTTTCCTTCATACTCCATAAAAATCCACTGAATAACATTCCAGCCTTCTCCTGAGTTTGCAATGTGTCAGAAGTATTCATGGAAAATGATGAAGATTCTTCATCAAATGAGATAATATATGTAATGTGCTTTGCAAACCTGGAAATGCTATATAATGCTATCTGCTACTACTATTAATAATAATAATCTTTCCACGGTTTCTTATTCTATGAAACCCAATATTCTCATTTCCCAGTTATACACATCCCAAATGCTGTCTTTTGGGATACTTTCTACTATCTAGTAACAGTTATCTATACTTTACTATATACTTTCTACTGTCTAATAGAAGGATATTAGCCTGATCACACACTCCATTTTTCTACCCATACTTTGTGTTACTTTCCAAGTATCCAGGGATTGATCTGAGTCCTATGGTTCGCAGAAATAGAGCAATATTAGAAGAGTCAGATCAGCAGATGGGCTTCCAACCATCTGACTATCACATTCATATGCATTCAGTTACCAGAGAGGGAAGCACCAACATCTGGGTTTTTCAAAGCCAGGGGGCTCAATGGCTGCCCAGAGTCTCATCTGGCCAAATCACACAATTCTTCTCAAAGTGAGCCCCAAAGCAAAGCCTCACATCAAGGCATACATATAGGCTTCTCCTGGATCAGATACTGTTCATGTGGCTTGCTTAAGGTGGCATGCTTCTTTTGATGGGGAACCTCATCTAATATTTTCACTAAATTACGGAACTTCTTTTACTGTACAGAATAAAGTTATAGTCTTAGAGAGCTATCTTGGATTCTGAGACATTGACTTTTCTTTGGTCACACACCTAATATCCATTGAACCAAAGGTCTTCCTTGATCCCAAATTACTCTTTTTTTTAATTCTCTCCTGCTGCTCCTTCATTGAAAGGACATTCATATTAAAGACTTGGCCTTTTATAACACTTAGGAATAATTTAAACTACAGCACAAACACTTATGTGTGATATTTTGTCATGGAAAGAGTAATTAATCTAGTATTAGGAGACTAGGGTTCTTGAACCATGTCAAAAAGGTATAAATTTGGTGACCACTTATCTTTTCTGAGCCTTTGTCTTCTTATCCATAAATGGGAATGGATATTTGCTCTATGTGCTTCCCATGGTTGTTTGGTGGGATGTCCTTTGAGAATTTTTAGATATTTTAGAAATTTGAATTATCATTACTATTATTAGTAGCAGTGATGATAACATATTTATTCACTGTAGTATTCACTGCTTTATATATTTGGCTTAACTTTCTGTCACATTTCAAGAATAAATATTTGTTTATAATTCTGTATACTAAAGTCCTGAATAGCTTTGGCTCTGTACACTAAATTCTAAGGGTGCTTCATGACCGCTATTCCACATTCTAAACTTCCCATTCAAACAATTTAAGAATCTATACTTATATGGAAACAAAGTCTTCCAATTTACATTGTATCCAAGGCCAACATATTAGAAAGGAAATCATTTTGATCCTTAATATCATACTAGTCTCTCTTTGGAAATATTCTCAGGGATTTGCTTCTCTGGGAGATCTGCGATTACAGAGGGGAGCAGGAGGATTAATTTCATGTACTTGATAGAGGTCAGTGAAGTCAATCTTTTTCTTTTCAGAAAACACTTTGTTGTTGTATGTTTTAATATAAAACCATCTTTTTTTTACTAGGAATGCAAAGAAGAGATGGCATTGTATTAAACTAACACATTTGGAGATGCCTGAGGCTTTAATGCAGTCTAGACCAATTTAACATACCTCAATGGGACATAAGGAAATCAAAAGAGAAGAGGAAAAATCTAGGTGTATTTTATTCTTCACTGAATTAATACAGACCATTACAAACTAATGTGGGAGATGGAACAGATATAGGAGGACAATTTCACAATTGTAGAGGAAGAAGGAAGAAAAATGAATTTTATTTCATGAGTAAAAATTCCTATGAAAGCAACGGAGACATTTGTATAGGACCTTTCACATTTTTATACGAGTGGGGGCATAATGAAGGTTTCCATTGTCGGAAGCTTTTTTTTCACCGTGAAAGAGTGTGAGTGGCACCACCATTGTATAATCTGAAGACATGACAGTGTAGAACAAACAGTTATTTCTGGTCATTGATAATGGAAATAAAGAACTCTTAAGTTCCAGGATGATACAGAGTAGAGCCCTGAGGTAAAGAAACATGCTAGTTATAGTCACATCGTATAGTGGAAGCAGGGCTGTGCATCACTGAACAATTCACAGGCAATCTTCACTTTATCGAAAAGGTATACTACCATCTCCACTGTTGCTACTACCATTGATAACACTGCTCTTGCTGTTCCTCAGACTCCAACACTACATAGATTTACACCTCCAGTTATTGCTGCTTTATCTACCACTATTACTATTCCTGCTACTGAATGAAAAGACGAAGGAGATGGGAAAGAAGGGAAAAGAGGTAGAGGAGAAGGAAATGGGAGGGGAGGAAGTAAAAAGGGGAGACAAAGAAGGTAAAAAGGAGTGGAAGATGAGAGGGAAGACAAGGAAGAAGGAGGAAGTTAAAAGGAAGTCTGTAATTATGTATGTCTTTCCATATATGTTTTAATTCTATTCACAAAGAACTATGAAGCAGGTATTATTTCCATTGCATAGATAAGAAAACTAAGACTCAGAAAAAGGAAATAACTCATTCATAGTAACAAAGCTAGAAATATACAGAGAAGGTGCTTACTTTTTCTACTCTACCTCTAATGAATCATCTGTAAAGGTGATTCTTATGAGGTAGATCTTATGTCCATCATGACCTAGGAAGTACATGATGTCATGTCATTTATTCTTCATCTTCAAAGAGGACCAATGACATTATGGAGAGATATCTTGACTCACAACTAAGCTGGACTTAAGCAGAGTTGTGTAATCAGCCTTGCTCTTTCTTTCAGTCATCAAAGTCCAATGGCAAGATAAAAGTCAAGACAACTGATGATGGTCCAGGATGCAGTGACTGATCTTAGCATCTTCAATGTATGACCAAACTCTAACTGCTTCCCAGTACCTGTTCCATCTGCCTTCATTGTCCTTGGACAAAATTGTACTCATCTACTTATTCTATCAGGGGAAGTCTTCACATGCTTAAGGTAGACAAACCCCAAAGTCACCAATTGGTTTGAGGCCTGTCACTTACCTTCAACCTAGTTTAACCCATCTGTTGAGTTTCCTGGGGTGTGGGTGCTACACATATAATAGCTTCTTGGTTTGACAGGTGAGAGATGAGCGCCAGATAGACACCAAAGGTAAACGAACAGCCTTGAAAAGGGCTCAGCAAGCCCCTACACTAGAGGCACTAGTTCTCTTTGAAAACCCCATATACCTTGCCATGATGTCAAAAATTACAATAGACTACTTTCTACAAATTATGAAATTTAGTCCCAAAAATATTAAGTGACTTGCCCAAGAACACACATATATTAAAGATCAGAGTCAGAATTAAAACTCAGTTCGCCTGAATAAAAAAACTAGAGAATTTATGAGAATAGAAATGCAGGTCCATGGAGGAAGAGGAGGAAGCCCTAATACACTAACTATAAAATAAGCTGTAAGGAAGAGTTGAGCCAATGACTAACTCAGACACATATTGTCTTTTATACTGCAAAGAGTCTTTAGTTCTCTGCAGAGCAAGTTTTGTTGGATTTCTTTGCACCTAACTTTGAAGTTCTCTCTCCATTTGTATCAGCAAGCACCCTAACATACCCAGGGTGGATGCTAGCACAGGTTCTTTAGATCTGCTTTTCTAAAAGGAAAGCAACTTAAAATGGGTTAATAGTCTCACTTTAATCAATCATTTACCTAGTTCAGGGGGAAAAGTCAGCACCCTGAACTTCAGAGAATAAAAACATAGGTAATAAGCACAAATTACAAGCAGACCAAGAAACAGATCAGCAGATGGGCTTCCAACCATCTGACCATCACATCCATATGTATTCCAGTTACCAAAGAAGAATGCACCAACATCTAGGTTTTTCAAGGCCAGGGGGATCAATAGCTGCCCACAGTCTTGTCTCGCCAAATCATACAATTCTTCTCAAAGTGAACACCAAAGCAAAGCCTCACATCAAGGCATATATATAGCCTTCTCCTGGGTCAGAGAATGTCACAGCCCCCTTGACCCACTGTCCAATTACAAAGTAACAAGGCGTGGGCATTCCCAAAAAACAAGCCTCCCACCACAGGCTCCACGTGACTACATTTAGCCTATTAGGAGGCAGAGTATACTTTCAAATCAGGGAACATTCTCAGAGCCACTTAAGCCTATCAAAAGGGCTAGGGGCAGAGAAGACCTTCAGATTCACATTACACCATTATAGAATTTCTTCCTTTTGCAGATCAAATTGTTCTACATTTCTTTTTACGTTTTACTAGATATTTTGACAAAAAAATTAAAAAAAACATTAATGCTTATGGTGTGCTTTTGGTCCTACTAAGGATAAAACACATGCACAACTAAGACTGAACAATATCATGCTGACTGTTCTTTGTGATCATTCTCTGATAGTAAGATGTCAATAGAGTATCCAAAGCAATATAGTATAGTGAGTGAGATGAACACTTGGAAATAAAAGGACATGACCTCTCATAGTGAATCTGATACTAATCTTTACTATGACTTTGGGCAATCACTTCCCCACTCTGAACCTCTGGTTATTTTTGAGTGAAATAAGAGGATCGGAGTAGGTGGTCTCTAAGATTCATTCCTGATACTAACATGAAATAGTAACCAACTTATATTAAGCATGAACTACTTGTAGTTGAGTATTAGGTGTGGAAAGGTATACCTAGCCTAAATAAGAGATCTTCTGTCCTCATAGAATTTAGTGTCATAGAAGAGAGAAAGGCAGACAGGTGATAAATCGTGGAAATATAAATATATATAGATATTGACAACAGATAGAAAGCAGGAATATTAGTTAGCTAGATGATAGATTGGATAGATGGATGATACATAAATAGAATATTTATTGTTCACTTGGTTGCAGAAACTCTAACATCTATTCTGTGTGTTTCTTCTTTGTGTCTATGTATTCTAATTACTTCAATGAATTATGCCTATGTATATACATGAGTTTATGTGTATGATGAGTGATGCATTTAGTATCGGTTTACAAGATGCACGATACTTTGTGCATCTATGCACACAGTCTGTGTGCATCTATGTATTCATTATACAATGTACACATATAAAACCTATGTGCATATAATATGCATATAGGCATGTATACATATGAATATTCATGTATACATGTACACACATTTTTCAAGACATGCATGCTTTTTACCATGCTAAACTACATGAAAATATAGATTCAGTTCTTTGAATTTGTTAGTACTTAAAATCCAGGTCAGGCTTATGGCCAGTATCTTCTACCTAGGAGGAACTTAAAGACATTTTTTGAAAGGGATAGAAATTTGCTGTGGACAAAAGAACATCAGTCTTTCTTTACCACCTTGAATATGTTCTTATCTTTGAAAACATCCTCATAGACTAACATGCATAAGGAGGAAACAAGTATGAGGTTATTTGTCCATCATACTTATATCTCCATGCTTAGTGAAAAATGTGCTCCCATTTGATGAAGTTATTGGCTTTATTTTGACCCACAGTGAGAACTACATAACCCAAGGTTTCTTCTTCTTTTTTCTTTTACTGAAAAACTGAGAAAAAAAATCAATGCCCAAATGAAATAACTGCTTCATTCCAAGTGCTTGTAACAGTTTTCATCTCATCTCCTCTCTTTTGTTTTTTTCTAATTTTCTTTGCAATCTGTCTCCTTTTTTTTGGAAGTAGAAAAGTCCAGCATAATACTCTGGCATATTGACTGATTTTAGAATTAGAAAAGTCCTAGGTTCAAATCCTGCCTCTAACACTTATGATGTAGGTGATCATAGGGAAGTCACTTGACCTGTATGAAACTTTTCTTTTTAAAAAATAGAGAAAATATTTTCTGTAGTGTGTCTCTTGATAACTTGTTATGACATTCATTAGATGTTATCTATAGAATAAGTTATAGAACTTAAATTATAGAATAAGTTATAAATTGATAAATCCAAAAATAGAGTAATTATTTGCACTGAAGGTCACTGATCATCCCACTACCACTACTACTACCACTTCTACTACTACTACTGCTACTACTACTGCTGCTACTACTACTACTACTACTACTACTACTACTACTACTACTACTGCTGCTGCTGCTGCTGCTGCTGCTGCTGCTGCTGCTGCTGCTGCTGCTGCTGCTACTGCTACTGCTGCTGCTACCAAACAATATTAGAAAACATCTACTCAGCTTGGGAGATTGATCAGTACTCTTATGTATGCTTAATCTTTCAGTATTATTGACAAATTTCTAAGAATGTAAATTGTACAACACTGGATACTCTGCTTTATGGCGCTAAATTGAGCTTCCTCTGGGGAAGGAAGAGGAGAATAAGAAAAAGAGAAAGAGGGGAAGAGGGAGAAAGGGATGTAGAGAGAGACAAAAAGGGGGGGAGAGGGGAAGGGGATATGAAAGAGAAAGAAACATATTGCCAATGAGTCATGACTGAATATAAGGAAAGATGGTCCCTTTTCCAACACCTACTGGTGTCTGGCAATTACTGCAAAGGACTGCAGACATTTTAACAAGGATACTGCAATACCCAATGCATGTGTAGTGGCATTATTGTCACTCATCATCTTGTAGGCAACTTACCATAAGTTTCCCTAACCTTAAATGAAGAATGCTGGGGAATAACTTAGTCTGACTTTCTTAAGAACCCAGAGAGACTATTACCTACCAGTAGGTCTACATGAATGGAGATCAAATAAAATGAGCAGTCAAATGGAAATGGAAAGAAATTTATTAGCATGCTAAAAAAAACTGCTCAGACTGGTAGAAACTGGAGCTTCCTAGGGTACATTTTGTTTTTATAATATTTGTTTTTATATACATTTTACACACCTGCTTGATCTTTGTATTCATTCAGTAGCATTTACAGAAATTTTGTAAGGACAAGATATTCCTTTGACAGGAGTTGGAGGGGTGTAAAAAAAAGAAATCAGCCTCCAGGAGAGGAGGGCATCTCTTGGGGAAAGGGATTATATTTGTCCTGCAAGTGATAGCATTTATTATTGGTATGACAAAATATACTCAGTTCAAGGGAAAGAAAGAAAAATGTTTGGCTAAATATTTCCAATTTTTTAAAAGACATCCGTTTATCTAAGACAGCAGAATTAAGGTAACCACTTTGACAAAATTGCAGGTGTGTTGAGGATAATAAATATATTTTTTAAAACAGTTGGTGACACTCCTTTTATTATACCCTTGCATTATTTGTTATATTTAGTTTTCCTTTCTTTCTCTTTTTAAATTTAATTTTGTGTTCAGAAGCCTTGGGTATCATAGGGGCCACAATCAGGGATATTCCTTGTATGCATAACTTTGGAGAACTCAAAGCTGAAAAAGAGAGATAGCTGAAAAGAAGGCAGACAGAGGTTCAGAGGTAAAACCCTGCAAGAGTCCCCAAGCACAGGGCCATGTAAAGACTCTCTGAAAGTGCTGTGCCACACACGGTGAATCACCAACACCGAGAGCTCCATGGGCAAGCAGTGTTTTAAAATGTTTTATTCATTCTATCTCTAATAGATTAGGTTCAGAGCCAAAAGTTTCTCCTTCTAGCCTGGAATCTTTAATTACATAGTGACATTTTCTTTCTCTGTTATTTACTTGTCTTTCCAAATATCAATTCATCAATTTTCACTTCTCTTTTTTTTATTCCCTTGCTACAATATCAAGTTAATATGCATTTTTCATTATCTTTCTCCTAAACATTTATAAATATTTAGGGAACATAATTAATAAATTTTGACTTTATTCTTTTAATTGACTGCTTCTCTGAGGTACTCATTAAGTATCCTGGCAGCTTTAACTAGTGTGAACATATATCTGTCTGTCTATCTATGTTTATCTATCTATCTATCTATCTATCTATCTATCTATCTATCTATCTACCTATCTATCTATCTATCTATCTATCTATCTATCTATCTGTGTGTCTGTGTGTCTGTCTATCCATCTGTCTGTCTATCATCTATCTATTATGTATATATGCATATGTATATATGTATGCTTGCACTAGAAAATAACATTATATTTTACTGCAATAGCAGATGCTTGCATGTATGTGTATAAATAAAGGAATATAAATATATGTACATACATGTGTCTATGTATATACACTAGACACTTACTAGCCATGTGACCTGGGCAAGTCATTTAACCTATGTTTGCCTTAATCCACTGGAAAAGCATACAAGTCACTTTGTAAAGCAAACCCCACAGACAGTATTGGTGTGCTATGGTCCATGGGGTTCATGAAGAGTTGGACACATCTGAACAACTAAACAATAAATATGCAACAAATAAAATGTATGTATACGTGATATGTATATATATGTGAATATACATATGTATATCTAAATCTTTCGGATTATAATTAGTATTCTGTTGTGAAAGGTTTTTGCTTCCTTATGTAAGAAACTTTTCAAACTAAAAAAAAAGAGGAAACTGATTCCAATGATGTAAGAATTCAGGCAGTAACTGGAATGTGCAAAACTATAGACAAGTGAAAAGAAATAAAATAACCCCATAATTATTTAGAAATAAGATTTTAAAAAACTTGATTAAATGGACCAAGTTGACTTGATTCTACTATAGTGTGTGTGTGTGTGTGTGTGTGTGTGTGTGTGTGTGATCAGTGGAGACTATAACAGTGACACCTATTTAAATTACAGGATCATAAATTCTGAAAATTAGAATGATCATTATATAGTCTAATCATAGAATTGAACTGTATAATACAATAATATGATACAATAAAAATAACAATTTTACAGATGAGTAAACTGAGGACTAATTAAAGAATCTCACATATGAAAGACTTTAAGGGAGATAGTTTGAGTACATTGTACTATAGATAAGGAAACTGTGCTCTACAAAAGTGAAGGGGCTTGTCCAAGGTCAAATAATACATAAGTGGCAAGACCAGAATGAGGATTCTAACCTTCTAGAACTGTATTCCTCTGCAGTAACCAAGCAGCCAGCCTCCTGACTCCCATTTCAGTAGGTATTTTCTTTGTTTGTTTTCCTGTTAGCCTGTAACAGATTGATTGAGGTTCCAGGGGAGTGGTTTACAATTATTCCCAGAAAGTTGGCCAATATTTCTGGAAACAATTCAAAGACCAGGCATTTTACATATTTTTAAGAACAAAAATGACACCTCCTCTGTTAAAGGTAAATTCTTCTAAGCAGAGGTCATAGTTCTTCCTCAGTCTCTTCAAATGTACTGTACCACATGGATCAGGAGAATGCATTTCATTCAAATTGATGGGGTGGCTGAGCTACGGTTATGGTTTAGGTGGGGTCCTTTTCCAATCTCTTAAAAAATATTTAGGGAAGTTATGAATATGGTATCAGAGGAATGTTGAATATCCCTAGAAGGCCATCAAGGAGTAAACTACAATCAGTAGAAACCTGTATCCTAAATTAGGCCTCCCCAAAATGCTGTTCACAGAATTGTGTTCTTTTTTTTTTCTTTTTTAAATTTTATTTTCAATTTATGGAATAAAACAAGCATTTCTGTAATATAGTATAATAAAAAAGATGGTTGCATGTGAAATTGCAATTCTTATAGGTACAACTCGCTATTGCTTTTAAATATATAATAAATGTTTTGTGTAAATTTCTTTTTCGTCCTTTTATATTTTCTGCCCCCATCCTCAAGATGACTACCATTAGACATAAAGCTGTGTGTATATATGCACATATACTTAAATGTGCATATATACATATGCATGTGTGTTCATATAAACAGACACAAATCTATATGCATGTACACATGCACATGCATTTAAATGTATGTATGCACACAAATGTGTATATATGTATGTACTGTATATATATAATGTCTGTGCATATACATATATATGTCTATCTATAGATAGATATAATCTTTCTATATATACTTCTATTTATCAGGTCTTTCTCTGAGTGTAGATAGCATGTTCCTTCTTAGTTCCTTTGTAGTTAACTTTATATTTATATAGTAGTACATATATATATAACATATGGATATATAATCAATATGGATATTATACACACCCTATTTATGTATTCATTTGTTTGTCTGTTTATTCATAATATTCAAAATAACTAAGTCATTCAAAGTTGTTCCTAAAACAATATTGCTATTCTGGTGCCTTCTTACAAGTGAGAAAAATCAAAGTACCCAAAGACAAAGTGACTCAGTCAAAGGCTTAGGGATTCAAAAGCAGAATTAGGGCTTAAGTCTTTCTATCATTCCAGATTCCATCAATCCTATAATTTAGAGAAAGCATCTGAGAAAAAACAGGCTACATAACCACAGCACCACCTTTTAAAAATCTGTACCTACCTGGAACTATGTGTTTATACTCTGAATCTTTTTACTTTTTCCTACCTATGCTGGAGTTGATATCCACTCCAAACAGAACCTCATCTTATTGCTGCTTTTCAATTATTCCACTAGTGTTTTATTCAGTTTGTTGGTGATAGTGAATTTTCCATTCCAGTTCAGCTTTTCCCAGTTGGCT
This sequence comes from Pseudocheirus occidentalis, assembly GCA_028646575.1. Lineage (NCBI taxonomy): Eukaryota > Metazoa > Chordata > Mammalia > Diprotodontia > Pseudocheiridae > Pseudocheirus > Pseudocheirus occidentalis. Next base: position 90,094,953 of record CM053596.1, on the reverse strand, counting down.
TGTGATCAGTAAAGGCAAAGAATATTAGTTTAAGCTATACATACTTACAAAGTCCTATTTTCTATAGAATTACTTGCAATATGGTAGAGCAGAGTCTTAGATTTCTAGAAATTGCTATTGATCTAGCTATAGATACAGTTACAGATATAAAGATGCAGATATATAAATGTACCTATAACTCTAAAAATAGATATAGAAAAATATTGAAATACAGATAGCATGCATAGTGGTTACAACTGGCTTCAGATCTAGGAAGATGAGTTCAATGTCCACTCTGACACAAATTGGCTGAGTGACTCTGGGCAAGTCACTTAACCTCTCAAGGTTGTCACAAGGGATTGTATCTATAAGTTTCAGAGAAGGTTCCTGCGTTGTTGAGGAACCTCTAATGGAGAATCTCTGTATACCTATGAAAACAAAGGTCTCTACCTATCCCATCTGATCCCATTGCCGTAATATCTATAGCTATAAATTTAGACTATAATCTTCATATGACCTTGAGTACTGTAAGAGTCGAGAATATACCCCAAATATTCTCTTAGCAGAATTCTAGGCACCAAGTGACTGCTTCATAAGTGCTTTTCCATTTCATTTTATATCAACATAGATGTAGTTCCTTAATCTATTGACTACAGAAAATAAAAAATAGTCTAATAATAAACACTTGTCAAGTACATGCTAGGGAAGGCAGAATAGTCAGGGAAGAGACTCTGAATATGAGTCAGAAGATTGACATTCAAAGCCTGGCACTGACATTTACCTTTGAAATCTGAGACAAATGTTATGGCCTCCTTGGCCTTGTTTTTTATCTTTGGAGGGGTAGCATCACATAATACATTTGACACTAACTCACACTCAGCAGAACCTGAATTGAAATCCTATCTCAGACACTTATTAGCCCTGTGAGCCAGGGTAAATCATTTAAAATCTCTGTGTCTCAAATATCCCGTTTGCAAAATGGGATGTTAGACAATGTCCTCTCAGATCCCTTCCAACTCCAAGTCTGAATCTGTGATTATAAGTCTAAAGCACTGGGCTAGGTGCTGCACTGCAATGATGAAAGAGCCATTGCCCTCAGGGAGCTTGAATTCTATGAAGAGAAAGCTTCAGGCAAAGAGGTAACTAGATATAACATATATATGAAGTAGCTTCATGTCAGAGCACTAATTACAATGGAGGGAGAACGTTCCAGTAAATACCTAATACAGGAAGTAGCACTTAAGCTAGGCTTTGAAAGATGGTAGGAATATTATAAAGAGGAGGTGAAAAAAAATGGTAAGCCAGAAATGGGGGGGAGGCATTTTAATGGTAATTAATTTGTTTGATCAGATGTTAAGTAGATCCTAGTTCTACTGCTGATTGGCTTTACAGGCATCCATATAAGGCACAATGGAAGGAGACATAATATTCTCAGAAAAAATAATTGTTGTCCCATTTAACTATAATGAGACTATGTAAAAGGTAGTGAATTCATGAATGAATAACATGAATATTTATTAAGCATTTAGTGTATGCCTGGTACTCTGCCAAGCACTGGGGGTACACATATACTCATGAAAGACAGTCCCTGCTTTCAATGAATATATATTCTAATAGGGAACGAAAAGTCAGGAAATAAACAAGAGATCGTTCTCCTTTTTTGTGCATCATCGACTGTTTTGGCAGACTGGTAAAACCTATGGACTACTCAGATTTTTTTAATGTTAAAATGAAATGCAAAGAATTATAAAGAAAATTATGCTGACACAGTTATCAATTTTTTTAGAAGTTTATGGATTCCAAGTTGAGAACTGAAATAAATGTTTTATTCACATATGTTAGTGTGTATTCTTTTATAAACAACTGCATTTGTTTCTTTTTCACAGAATAAACAATCATCAAATCACATTTTATGCTAGATGACCTGTCATTGTTCTTTATTTTGTGTTTCAGATAAAATTATGTGCTAATTACAAAGGACAGTTTTGGAGTGTTTTTCTCGTTATATATCATAATTATTATACATTAGAAAAAGAAAATAGGAATCTTGTGGTTTTTAGGCAACAATATTGCATTAAATACCATTTCCATGCTTAGCCACATGTAAATTCAGTTTGAAATGTTTTAAAATTCAATTTAATTAATTATATTGCAGTGAAACCTCCCATACTACCTAACAACCAGGTGATTTCCAGATTTCTAGATCCAAAATATGTTCCTATTCTTATTCAGGTTTCCCAACTCTTCATGACCACATTTAAGGTTTTCATGGCAAAGATAAAGGAATGATTCTGAATTTACCTTTGCGATTCATTTTACAATGAGGAACTAAGACAAATATGCTTAAGTGACTTGCCCAGGGTTACACAGTTTATAAGTGTCTGAGGTCAGATGTGAAATCAGGAAAATGTCTTCCTGACTTCAGTCCAACACTCTATCCACTATGCAACCTAGCTACCAAGATCTAAAATATATTGTTGTTGCTGTTGCTGCTGCAGCTACTGTTCAGAAGACCTGAGTTAAAATCTAGCCTCAAACATTTATTATCTGTGTGACTGAGCAAGTCACTTAACCCTATTGTCTTCATTTCTTTTTTCTTAGCATTAAAAAACACTTTATTTTTTCTTTTTTAATGTAAATTATGTTTATTTTTAGTTTACAACATTCATTTCCACAAGATTTTGAGTTACACATGTTCTCCCCATCTTTCCCCTACCCACCACCCCAAAACTGCAGTTCCACTGAACACCCCCTGCCACTGTCTGCTCTCTCCTGTCTTCCCCCATTCCACCTCTTGACTTTCCAGTAGGGCAAGATGAATCTCCATACCCCAGTGCTTGTATATCTTATTTCCCAGTTGCAAGTTAAAATAATATTAATAATATATTTAAATAAATATATTTAAAAAATAATATTAATAATATATTTTATTAATAAATAATATGATTTTAAAACTTTGAATTCCACATATTTTTCCCTTCTTACCTTATCCCCCATCTTACTGGGAAGATAAGAAATTCAATACAGATTGTACATGTTTAGTTATGCAAAACATTTCCATAGTGGATATATTGTGAAAGACTGACTGCATTTCCCTCCATCCTATCCTGTCCCCCATTTGTTATATTTTCTACTTTGACATTTTCCCTTTTCAAAATTGTGTGCTTCTAACTACCCTACCCCCCAATCTCCCCTCCCTTCTGTCGTCCCTTTTCTTTTCCCCCTTCCCTCGACTTACCTGCAGGATAAGACATCCAATTGACTGTGTATGTTATTCCCTCCTTAAGCCAAATTCAATGAGAGTAAGTTTAACTCTTTCCCTTTTGCCTTCCTGTTCTTCCCCTACATTGTAACATTTTGCCCTTGCCTCTTTTATATGAGATAATTTACCCCATTCTGTCTCTCCCTATCTTCTCTCATTATATTGCTCTCTCACCTCTTAATTGTATTTTTAAAATATCATCCCTTCCTAATTTAATTGATCCTGTGCCCTCTTTCTATGTCAGTGGTTCTCAACTTTCCTAATCCCACTACCCTTTAATATAGTTGCTCATGTTGTGGTGACCCCCAGCCATAAAATTATTTTCATTGCTACTTCGTGACTGGAATTTTGCTACTGTTATGAATTTTAATGTAAATATCAGATATATAGGTTGTATTTTCATTGTTACAAATTGAACATAACCCACGGGCTATAATTATATATTATAATATATAATAAAAATAACAGATAATAATTGAACATAACCCACAGACAGACAGATGGACAGACAGACAGACATTATTTGTAGGTATAAGCATATATAAAATGCTAGGACATAACTTTCACCAAAACAGAAACTTTTTCTTATCTAAACTTAGTGTGTTCTCCAGAGATCATCAAAGTATTCTGTAAACAAAATTTGATTTATAACTTTTTATTGAATGAATGTTGGAGTCACCAGAATGATGATAGGGACCCTCAAATAATACATATTTAAAAGGCACTTTGACTGTTCTTTGTGGTTTTTTTATCTCTGCCTCTGGAGGTATTCGTCAAATATTGGCTGATTACTTGTGAGGGAATGTTGAATAGGGGGATTCAAGCTTCCAGCACAGGTATGTCTTGATAATTTTTGAAATCAATTTAAAATCTATGAGGCTACTCAACAAGAATTTATAGGTACTGGTAAATATCAAGAAAGTATTGTAAAGAGAAAATTTTGTAATGGGAACTGGGATATTTTGTGAGTATTCCTCTCTTCACTTTTTACATATGTCCATTATAGGTGTTTTTATTTTTGTTTTTTTATGATTCATCATTTAAATAACTATCCAATGACTTCTTCTGCCTATTGAAAGCTTTATTGAGTTTTTCTAAATAGTCTTTTTGGATGTTGAAAAATACACCAATAGAAAACAATATTGAAATCCTTGTAACCCCCTAGAAATGGAGGTCTTATTCTGCAACATTGCTTTACATTTAATATATTAGAATACCTCAAGAGACATTTAGCAATGATTTTACACAATGATATAACATCCTTGTCAATAAAGCTTAAACCTTTACTGACATAGATTTCAAAGTAATCTTGTTTCCTCTTATTGGAAAGAATCTCAAATTGTTTCTCTCTTGGCAAGAACAATGTCCCCAGAGGTATATTAACAAGGAAAATACCATGGACAGTTCTTCCTAAACTGTTTTGGGGAAAACTACCCATAAAGGAAGGAACCAAATCGAAAATGTATATTCAAACATAATGTAATAAAAGAAACACAAGCATAGTGACCGGTGTCTGGTTATAATTTTACTGGGTGTGATCACCTTGGCAAACTCAGGCTGTCACACAGAGATTTAGTAATAAAGCAAATATCACTATAATGTTTTCATGGAAGGATCTGAGAGACATATGTGTATAGAAACAATTTCCTTTCTCTTGTCTTATATTAAAAAACCTAGCACTTACTTATAATAACCCATATTTACATAAGGCTTTATGGCTCACAAACCATCTTCCTAGGAATCCATTATCTCACCTAATCCTCACATGCTCTCTGGGAGACCTGTAGTACCAGTATTTTTATCTCCATTTTACAGATTTATAGATTAAGGTTCAGATTAGTGGAAATGGGGAAATAATGGAGAGCCTGGTCTCAAAGTCATGTCTACTGAAACCACATGCGTCTTTCCACAATGTCCTTCCATTTGGGTCTGGCGTTTAATCATTTCAGGAAAAGAACTGCCAAGAAAATATTCTCAGTCTATCATCTTTGTTCTTTAATAACTGTGTGATCTTTAGAAACTAAATTAAACTTTCTGGGCCTCAGTTTATATGTCTAAAGAGTGCATCTTACTTTGTACTATGGTATACCCTTGATTTTAAATTTCTACTTTGTTATTTCCTTAGATTTGGCAAATTAACCTACTACCTGCTAATTATTGATTCCCTCAGCAATAGCCAAACTGGATAATGAGGTTGAAAATATGACTGCTCTTTTGATTATTTAGGAAAGAGTAATAACTATAATTTCTAAAAAGGTTTAGGACTTGTAAAAATTTTGGAGACAGGGATTCTTAGTGAAACTTTGTATCTCTCCCTACTTTTACTCTGCCCTAATGTCCCTCCTAGGATCAGATTTTCAGAATACCCTGAATATATCTAAAGTAAGAAGGCAAATAACCTCTCCAATGTCACATTGCCTGTAAATATCATAGAGGTGATTTGAATCCCAGGCAAAGGATGATATGTCATGTAAAGTTAGAAAAAACATCTTCATTTAAACAGATGGAGATAATGACTACAAGAGAGCTTAAATGTCTTCCATAAGGTGCCAAGGTAGGAAGGGGAACAAGTGGAGTCACACCTTGGTACACTCATTAAAAATCCAGGGCTCTCACTCTTTCTGGATTATAAAGCTAATGTTCTTTCTATGTCTCAATGCAATCAAAATATGTTTTGAAAGAGGCAAGGGAAGAAGGAAGGTCCCTAAGTTTGAATTGTCCAGAGTATACTGATGGTTAAGTGGTGCTGTACATAGAGCTCTGGGTCTGGAGTCAGGAAGATAAGTCTTACTGAATTCAAATCTGACCCAAGATGCTTATTAGCTGTGTGACTCTGGGCAAGTCACTTAACTTTGTTTACCTTTGTTTCCTCATCTATAAAATGAACTGGATAAGGAATGGCACACTAGTTAAGTATCTTTGCCAAGAAAACCCTAAATGGGATAACAAAGAGTTGAAAACAACTG
>CM053596.1:90070769-90088646 GCA_028646575.1 Pseudocheirus occidentalis | reverse complement strand
ATATACCAGAATTATTCTAGCTCATTACCTCCCAAACACTCAGATCAAATTGTTTTCATCGGGGGGGGGGGAAGCAAATTTTATTACTTTCTAAATCCTTCCAATTGTCTGCAAGAGATGTGAGGAAGATAGTAGTTTTCTCTCGTATCATTTTTTTTAACCCTAGATCTAAGTTATGATGCTGCAGGATGAAAACAGAAAATAAAAGAGGCTGTGAATTCCTGAGCTAGTTTCTATTTGAAGGAGACATGAAGCCCCAAAAGACTGATCAGATTTCACATCCCCAGGCCCAGCATTCATAGCATTATTTCAGATAATTATTTAATTTATACCTGTAAATCATGACCAAATCATAAAATTACAACTCCAGAGACATGTGAAGCAAACATATAATTAAGATCACACTGTACTTGAGCAAGGTTACTATTATATGTGCATATCATTGTGATTGCAATAAATAATAAAGCCAGGAGTATGGGCCTATGAAAAATCTCTTAATCTCCCCATGTTCTAGACCGTTTGTGTCAAACTCAGATAAAAAGACAGGCCACTAAGCTTTGTGTAAGAATCCCTGAGGGATGCACAGAGACTTAGAAAACCATACATACATACATACATACACACAAACACATATGTGTATGTATGCATGTGTGTATATTTGTGTATGTGGGTATAAATACATATATTTGAATGTATTATACACACACACACATTCTTTTGAATCAACACATCAGCACATTAAAATCAGCTAGGACCTACATTTTAATCTGGTGCAGGCTAGTATTGTAGCTTCCAGGTTCACTATAATTTCCTACAACTGTAAGCTGTAGAGCAGGTACTAATTTCTTTACTAATGTGATGATACATCTGGTTAACAAAACCCAGCTATGCACTCCTTTGCATGAAAGTTTTGTAACTCTCCTTCAGTGTTCCTACCTAAGGCTACTCTTGCCCTCTTTTGGAGACCACAGTATTCACATTGAATTCCTCCCCCACATCCTGTTCATGGTTTCCATTAACTTCCTCAGTTTGTTTTTAAATGAGTTTTACTCCTAAGAGCACCTCTTACAAATAATGTTTTAACCTCCAAAAGTTCAAGGACTAAAATATCCTTTTCTTAATAATTATTTCTTTTTTTATTTGACTAAGGATTTTCTTCTTCAATTAATTTATTAATATTTAGTTTTCACCTTCCAAAAGGTTTTTAGTTTGTTTTCTCCCTGTCTCTCCTTTCCCAAGAGAGTGTGCATTATAATTACCCCTTCCACCAATCATCCCTCCCTTTTATCACCACCACTACCCTTCTCTTACTCCCTTCCCCTTCTATTTTCCTCTAGGGGGAGATAGATTTCTGTACCCCATTAGCTGTATATCTTATTTCCCAGTTCCATGTAAAAACTAAAAATAAACATTTGTTTTTAGAACTTTTAGTTCTTTTCTTTTTTTGGAGGGCAGTTGGCGTTAATTGACTTGCCCAAGGTCACATGGTTAGGTTTTTTTTGTGCGTGGAGGGGTTGGGGTGGGTTAAGTGTCTGAGGCCGGATTTGAACTCAGGTACTCCTGACTCCAGGGCCAGTGCTCTATTCACTGCCTTACCTAGCCACCCCAGAACTTTAAGATCTAAATTCTCTCCCTTCTTCCTGCCACACCCACAGTCATTGAGAAGGCAAGCAATCTGATATTGTTCATACATGTGTAGTCATGCAAAACACTTCTATAACAGTCATGTGTGAAACATTAATTATATTTTCCTCCATCCCATCCTACCCACCACTTATTCTTTTCTCTTCTGTGACCTTGTCCCTCTTCAAGTGTTTGCTCCTGATTATCCCCTCCCTCCATCTGCCCACCCTCCTACCATCCCCCTTTATCAATCCCCCCCTCACTTTCTTGTAGGGTAAGATTTCCATACTTAATTAAGTGTGTATGTTATGTACTTCTTAAGCCAAATCCAATGAGAGTAAGGTTTGTTCACGCCTTCTTGCATAAACTTCTTCTCATTCACTCCACTATAAAAGCATTTTATTGCCTCTTTTGTGTGAGATAATTTACCCCATTCTACCTCTCCCTTTCTCCTTCTCCTGGTAGATTGCTCTCTAACACCCATTAATTTTATATTTTAGATATCATTCCTTCATATTCAACTTACCCTGTGACCTCTGTGTATGTGTGTGTATTTATATATATTTATGTGTGTGTATTTATGTGTGCATGTACATATGCATGTGTATGTGTATGTTTGTGTATCTCTGTGTGTGCATGTATGCATACATAAATATACACACACGTATATTCCCTCCTACTACCCTAATAATGAGAAATGTCTCATGAGCTATAGATCTCATCTTTCCATGTAGCAATGCAAACAAGTCAACTTTACTAAGTTCCTTATGGTTTCTCTTTCCTATTTATTTCTTCATGCTTCTCTTAAATTTTGTATTTGAAAGTCAAATTTTCGACTCAGCTCTGGTCTTTTCATCAGGAATGCTTAAAAGCCCTTTTTTTCTTAGAATATCTATTTTTTCCCCTTGAAGGATTATACTCATTTTTGCTGGGTGGGTGATTCTTGGTTTTAATACTAGCACATTTGACCTCCAGAATATCACATTCCAGATAGATGCACCTAAATCTTTTGTTATCCTGATTGTTTTTCCACAATACTTGAATTAATTCTTTCTAGCTGCTTGCAATATTTACTTCTTGACCTGTAAAATCTGGAATTTGGCTATAATATCCCCAGGAGTTTTCCTTTCAAGATCTCTTCCAGGAGGGGATTAATTGGTGGACTCCTTCAATTTCTATTTTACATTCTGGTTCCAGAACACGAGGACAGTTTTCCTTGAAAATTTCTTGAAAGATAATGTATGGGCTCTTTTTTTTTTATCATGGCTTTCATGTAGTCCAATTTTTTTTAGATTATCTCTCCTAAAACTCTTTTACAGGTCAGTGGTTTTTCAAATGAGATATTTCACATTGTCTTCTACCTTTTTTTTGGTTCTTTTGGTTTTCTTTCACAATTTCTTGATTTCTCAGAGAGTCATTATCTTCCATTTGCTCCATTCAAATTTTTTAGGAATTATTCCTTCAGTGTGCTTTTGGACTTTCTTTTCCATTTGGCTAATTCTGCTTTTTAAGGCATTCTTCTCCTTATTGGCTTTTAGACCCTTTTTTTCCATTTGGGTTAGTCTATTTTGTAAGGTGTTGCTTTCTTCAGTATTTCAGTATTTTGGGGTTTCCTTTAGCAAGCATTTGATTCATTTTTTTCATGATTTTTTTGCATCCTCATTTCTCTTCCTATTTTTTCCTCTACGTCTCTGACTTGATTTTCAAAATCCATTTGTTCTCATCTATTGTATATATACATATATGCACACAAACATATATATGTATATATACACAGATACGCACACACACTCACATATACATTGTTTAGGTAGCCCCCAAATTATTGGCACTTCTTTCTAATTCTTTGCTACCACAAAAAGAGTTGTTATAAATAAATTTGCACATATCGGTCTTTTTACTTTGTCTTTGATCATTTTAGGAGTTTAAGGGCTATGAGCAATTTTGTTGATTTGAGGCATAGATCCAAATTGTTTCCTAAAATGACTAGACCAAATCACAGCTCCACCAACAATAAGTAGATGAAGATGCCTATTTTTCTCCCAGTTCTAACATTTGTCATTTGCCTTTCCTGTCAACTCTGAAAATCCGATGAGTGTGAGGTGGAACCTCAGATATTTTAATTTGCATGTCTCATTATTAATCATTTGGAGCAGTTAAAAAACTATGGCTTGGTTTTCTTCCTTTGAGAAGTATCTGTTCATATACTTTGCTTAGGAAAATTGTGTAAATACACTTGAGAAGGATAAATTGGAGGGAATAGATTCTGTCTATAGGAAGGAAGACTAGGTAGGATGATATTACAATAGCGCTGTTAAAAGATGATGAGGGCCTGAATTATGGATTATAAGTTGACAATGCTAAAAAGGGGAGAGATAATATTTACAAATAAAACTGACAGAACAAGAAGCATTTTTACACACTAAGTTTTTCTGGTATGGAACATTAGGCTGATATCTTTAAGCTTATAAGGGATTTCTCAGCTCTGTATTTACTACTTGTGTGACTTTGGGTAAGTTACTTAACTTCACTTGCCCTCCATTTCCTCACCTTAAAAATGAAGAAGGTTTAACTAGAATGCTTCTAAGTCCTGTTTTAACTCTATACCTGTGATAAATTCACTCACCTTAAACCTAGTTTTTTTTTAATCTCAGCTTCCAGTTCATCTGTTTTTCTTTGTCTCATTCCACCTGGATTCATTTACCTTTCTTTGTAGTTTTGATGACATAGTACACTGAGAATATCAGGTATATAAAGAATCTTGATACAATCTAATTAGCACTTCAAAAAATCCATTTCCTTAGGAAGTGGCTAGCAAAACCAAAACAAACAAAGAAAAAAATCCTACCAATTAAGATAGGCAACTTTTCTGAAATTGGTCATCTTAGAGAGTTTCCCGGGAGTCCTGAGAATTTAAGTGATTTGTCTAGGGGCACAAAGCCAATAGCTAACATGTATGTATCAGGGGTAGGACTATCATCTTTGAAAAAGATTGAGAGATCTCATCGCTAATAGGATTTTTTTTTCCTTTTGGATATCTTCCACAGGAGTTGCAAAAAAACTGTGCTAAACACAGAGCTTGCTTTATGTCTTGCTCAACATAAATAATTAGAAGGATTTTGAAGAGTTTAATCTGAATGCATACATCAAGTAATCAAATATCATCTTACCAAATTATGAAAGACTCCTTGTTAAATGAAGGGGGGACAGTCTAATGTATGTTTCACTCTACCTAGACATTTTTTTTGGAATCAACAAAATATCACAGCTGGATTTTGTGTTCTATGTAATTTCTGTCTTTTCATGGCTATAAAAGAAATTAATTCTCCTATAAATAATTGTTTATGAGATCCAGTCTATTCAGAACTTATTTTTGAAAGGACTTCAACATTTGTGTTAGTAAGAATTATAAAGATTTTTCAGAAGAAAAAAATAGATATTTGAGTTGATAATTGTTAATTTTTTTGTTAATTGCCTGGGGGGGTTGGGAATAAATATATCCATTAAGTTTATGAAATGTGATCACTAACAGGACTCTTCATGTTGGGCCTCAATATCTGTAGAAAAAGAAGGGTCTTTACTACACAAGGAAGGTTATCAATTGTATAAGTCTTTAGAGCTGAATTTAGAAAAAAGATATTTTACAAAAGTATTATCGGATAAGTGACTTAGTAAATATTATTGTCTCCAATTCCTGGAAAGGGAGATAAAAGGTCATTTACATACAATCCTTTAATTTGTGAAGAAACTAAATTCAAACCTATATGCTCTAAGTAAAATACTCTTCACATTTAATCAGTGTTTTCAACAATACTAAGTTTCATTTGTTGTTTTGTGATTCTTTCCAGAATTAACATTTTGGAATTTTATGAAATAAAGTAGTGGATGTGAAAGTGTTTTATAAATGCAAACTCTTATACAAATATAAGTATAACCTCTGTTCCATAGCCTACTGTTATGAGACTCTCTCCTTACTCTGCCTGCCTGGAGATGAAGTCTCTGTCCTTTGTAAGAGCAGGGCAGAGTTGATTAGAGGAAAAAGCTTCAGTTCCCAGTCAATCTCCCTTTTGGACTCTTCAAGCAAGAGTCTTCTTTGAGCCTTGCATTGGCTTCCAACTTTTATAGAGACAATGAAAGAGGCCAACACTATTTCAGGTTGCTTCAGGACTCTGGGAAGACATGAGAAAAGCTTGGAATCTCCATCATGGCCCTGAACTAGAGATATCAGGGAGTTTCTCCTTCAGTGATATCAGGGACATTCTCTCTCTCTTGGTTGAGCTGAGTTATCTTGCTCCCAATGGGAGAACTCCTCCAATGTTTATGGTCTGGTATATATCCTTCTATGTTTCCCTCTCTGATTTCTGTTTAATGATGGTTTGGAATAATGAATGTCTATGCTATTCACTGTATGTGTTCACTGTGGAACTGGTAGGTGACCAAAGGGTCAAGTATTAGATACAGAACTTAGGGTGCTCCTTTCTCCCCAAGTGGTAAAGTAATCAGAGGCTAGATGGGCCTTGATCATATCCCCTAGATGAACAATATTTAAGGGAGCAGATAGATATAGTTCTAACCTGGACCCCCTCTCTTTAAGGAGAATAGAGTGGCTATTCCTCTGGCCCTAACATCTTGCTTTCTCTCCTGACAGGACTGAAGGTCTCTCTTGGAGAAGAGGCTAGAGATGTTTCTTCTGCCTTCCTTTAATATAGACACAAGAACAGCATCCTCCACGTATGTAGAGTCTCACTACACATGTGGGAGTCACTCTTTGCTACATCAGGCATTATAATTTTAGTGGTTGTTTGGACATCATTTAAACAATATTTACTATTAATCCCACTTACATCCTTCTGATGTCTATTGGTTGTGAAAGTGATTCTGGGCTCTTGGAAACTCAATCAAAGAGGTACAAACTCTGGCTGGTCTTATTAAATCCCAACTACTAGATATAGATGCCTGATAGGAGACCATGCCTGCCTGTGATTTACTGACTAGATTCAGAAGGGTTCATCACCCAAAGGTTGGATGCTAGGTCAATAGGAATTCTGAAACCAGAGGCAAGTGGAATGAAATATGCTTAGGGCTAAAACTACCCTCATATAAACTGTATGATTGATGAAGAGAAAACTACTCAAGAAGCAATTGAATCAAGTTGAACTGGAGGATGAGTTCTAGGGTTCTGAAGGGCATGCATTAGATTTTTGTATCCTCTAAATTCCAGGGCACTGTGTCAAAGCCCACATTATTGCATTCCAATTAGTGTTCTACCACCAGGTAAAGAAGATTTTTAGACCTAGTGGCTCTAGTGAGAGGCACTGAAACACTATGATCTGTGCTTGTCAAGAGAAGACTATTAACAATGAAAGTCTAGGTTCCTAAGGTAATTATATTGTGAATGTTCCTCTATTATATAATTAATATCATATTGCCATAGTCCATATTATGTGAATATAAAAAATCACAATAGCAATGTACATTACTCAGTCCCAATCTAAGCCAATAAAAGATGTATTTTATCGGGCCCAGATAACGGCTTATTTTATCTTTTTGTGATTTTCTGTGGGCCTGCTAAACCAGTTTGTCATCTGGCTCATTTTCTACTGTTCTATTTGTTAGCTATCAGTTCACATGGCATGTGGTCTCTTCTAAGTAGCAGCTTGATGTCCCTCAACATTTCAAAGTCAGGTCCCTTTTGTTCTTTGCAGGACCAAAGTAGAACTTAGTCACAGATCTGGTCAATCCTCAGAACCAATAGTGAGGAATGACAATAACAATACCTACACATGTGCACATGAGTGTGCACGCACACTCACACACACACACACACAATCCATAGCACTCTTGGGTGACCTATTGATTAGTGACAGGTTACTCAGAATAGTGTCCCAATGACCCCAAAGCATTTTAGAACCTTCCAAGCATCCTTGGTGACTAAAAGAAGAGATCTAGGGTGATAGAGGGCATGGCCCTGCCTTGTGCTTGCACTGGGAAAAGCTTGTTTGAAGACAACCATGCTGACTTCTTTGTGTGGGTTACATAAAGGTTTAAAAGAATTCTCCCCTGCTCCAGACTGCAAAAGCTACTGCAAAGATCAGATGGGAACAGTAGGACAAATCTGTCTGGGAAGCATTTTTTTTCCTTGAGCACAAAAGCACAGATATATCCAGTTTCCTGACACCAATGCATCCCTTTGTAAATGAAAGAATTGAGGAAGGTTAAATAAAGTCATCCATTATTTCATTAAAAGAGAAAAAAAAAGCTATTTCAGTGCCTCACTTAAAATAACTGATTCCTCAGCAAGAATAGATAACTTGTGGTAGGAGAGCAAGGGGGGCTCATTAGTTTTCCACATCAGAGCTCCAGCCCTAAAGGCTCAAAGTCTTCTGGGTTCAAATATTCTAGGATTTTGGCTGTTGTTGCTCAGATTTCTTTGCATTTCCAATAAACCAACAAAAATATTTTCTTTCCACTGCTTGTCATCTTTCTATCTTTTCATTTGTTGTCTGCTTCACATTGGGAATTCCTGGAGGGAAGAGACATTCTGCTTATCTAACCTTACACAGCTCCATAAGCAGTCAACTAACTCGCAGCCTTTATTATATGTCATTCAGTTGGCCCTGAATTGGGTACTACCTTGGAACATCTCTGTTATTGTTTTCTATGGTTCAACAACAAATCAGGCTTTTGTGAAGCAATTGCTGTCAGCAGAGCACTGTCCTGGGCACTGAGGGAGATGCAGAGTTTACATAGGAGACTGGCAATTGCTTTCCAAAGGATAATAATTTAGTTAGTGGTTAAGACAAAGACACAACTGTTATAATGTGCATGATTCCAATTCAGCACAGTTTTATGTAAACTATAAATGGTAATGTAGAATCAGGGAAAGGTCATTAGAAAAGGCTCTGAGTTGAATATTTAAGAATGGTTTGTAATTTTATCAAGTGAAGTGATCAGAGGATGGCAATAGAAATTTAGGAAACAGCTTAAGGAAAAACATAGAAGTAAAGAGGAAATGTATTCTGAATCAGAGAATGTTCATTCATTTTTCAGTCAACTATCACTTATTAAACACTTGTCTGCTAGTTTTGTTGCTACACACGAATCTACAAAAAAGAAAAGAAAAAAGAGGGATGTAAAGAAGACAGAGGTGATAAGAGGGAGGGAGAAAAAGAGGTAGAGAGTGAGAGAGAAAGACAGAGAGACAGAGAGGGGAAGGAAGTGTGGCAGAAAGAAAGAAGGAAGGAAGGAAGGAAGGAAGGAAGGAAGGAAGGAAGGAAGGAAGGAAGGAAGGAAGGAAGGAAGGAAAAGAAAAAAAGAAGGAACTTCTTTCTGTGTAGAAGGCAGATAGACACACAGAGGGAAAGGTGAGAAGAAAGGATAACTGTTTAGAGAAATAGCATTGTCCAGGACCGCTTCCTGACCATTTCCTGACAACTTCCAGATCCATGTTACTTACTGTGATGAGCCAATCCAGGAACTGTGTTGTAAGCAGTTACCAGTGTGCACCTGATGACATTTCCCAGTGGAGAATGACAGAAGACGGAAGATTAAGCAGAGAACTAGGCAAGTCTGTATACATATGTGCATGTGGATGTTTATATAAATATATAAACATAAATATGTAAATGAGATATAAAATATAGAATGGTTTTGAAATCTAAAATGCAGACCTTGGAAAAGTTTTTAGAACAGAGTATTTTGGTTCTATAAAGGATCTTAGAGCACAGAATGTTCATATAAAGGATGTAGGATGTCAGATGTAAATAAGACATTAAAGAATATCTGGTCTTGTTACCAAGAGAAAAAAAATGGGCTGAAATATTAGATTTATTGTTAGAAAGGTACCTGAAATTCATCCTGGATTTTTTTTCTTTTTCTCTGTTTTTCCTGAAGCATTGCCCATGTAAACTTTAGTTATCACAGTTTGACTTTCCATTTGTTCTTCAACCAATGAATGATAAGCTTGGGGGTTGGGCATGGAACATCCTTTTCCCCTACCATCAGCCATCTGAGCCTGCTTTGGGAGGCATAAAATTCCACCTGCAGACAGTCTTTCCTGACTCCCCCTTTAATTTTAATGCCTTCTCTCTGTGATCATTTCCACTTTAGCCTGTACGTGGCTTGTTTATACACACATTTTTTTACACATTATTTGAACAGACAGCATTAACACAACATATTGGTTCCTGTCTTAGGAGTTACTTAATGTTTCAGTGTCCCAAGGAAAGTATTTAAAATTATAAACATTAAAGAAGTTTCTGATGTACATTGATAAATTCCCACAAAGAACTTGACACAAATCAACAAAATCATAGTTGAGACAAAACAAACAAACAAAAGAATGGATTCAAATATGATCACTGTAACTACCTGTGTCATATTTGGCAATTCCTCTGGGCACCAGTTTTCTCGTATGTAAAATGAGCTTTACCATTTCTAAATCTATGACTGATGCGTTGAAAGGAGGAAAGAAGGAAGGAAAGAAAGAAGAATAAAAGGAAGGAGGAAGGAAGGAAGGAATGAAGAAAGGAAGGAAGGAAGGAAGGAAGGAAGGAAGGAAGGAAGGAAGGAAGGAAGGAAGGAAGGAAGAAAGGAAGGAAGGGAGAGAAGAAGAAGCAGGGAAGGAGTAAAGGAAAGAAGGATGCTTTAAGTACCTACTATATGCCAGGCAATGAGTCAAGCACTTTGAAAATATGATGTTATTTCTTCCTCAAAATAGCCCTGAAGATAGATGCTATTATTATCCCTAAAGTACAGGTAAAGAAACTGAGGCTGATAGAGATTAAAGGATTTGCCCAGGGTCTTTTATATGGATGTCTGAGGTAAAATTTGAACTCATGCCTTTTTGATACTAGGCCTACCATTTGATCCCCTAAGCTACCTAGCTACCTATGATTACAGAGAAAATTTGGCATAATGGAAGGAGTGTGGCATTTAATTTCAGAGGTCCTCAGTTTTTAACCATTTTAACTTGCCTTATGATCCTGGGCAAGTCACTTAATCTTTCTTTAATTCAGTTTTTTCATTTGTAAAATGTAGGGGTTAGAGTAGTTGTTGAACTATTTTGAGTTTCATTTGAAACTGGATCCCCAAGCATGCAAGTTTTCAAATAGTTCTACTTGTAGCTTTTTGAATGTCACTTCTCAGGAAATAATTAAAATAGAACTAATTTGTGTGTAGACACATCAAGACACTTCATCTGTGTTCCCTTGGCAGAAAGAGGTCATATCTGAATCAAAATCTGCTAGCAATGTGAAATAACAGTAAGTGAAGTAGCAACAATAACACATTTCTGTAGTATTTTAAGCATCATAAATCCTTTTGCCCCACAACAACACAGTGAGGGAGCAACCACATGTGTTATTATCCTTAATTTACAGATGAGGAACCAAAATTCAGAGAGCAAGAGTGACTTGCCCAATAATCATTCCAATTTACAAGTATGAGAGTAAAGATAGCAAGGTGAAAAGCAGGACTACAGCAGACAGTGCAACTCACAAACGAGGTTAACTTCCCTTACTGTCTCTGAGGCAGATGATGACACATGTGGAATCCTTTCTATTCCACTTTCAGGCTCTTTGAACATCTCCAATGCTTGCTTTCCATAGTTAAATTTCAACAATAATTCCTAATCTATTTTTCAAGATCATAAAAATAAAATTGGTACTTCCTAACTTTCAGACTTGATGGTCTAGCATCCTAAAAGTAAATCTTTTTGTTTCTTTAAAGACATGAATCAGTTCTCTACTTATTCTTTTATTCACTCCTGATTTTGAAAAGAGCTTGTGTTTATCTATTTCTCCTGCTAAAGGACTCTGTGCTCCCACTGAATGGTCCTCATTTATTCAGAAGACCACTCATGTAGGAAAAGAAATGGGGTGGGGTACATAAAGGAAAGGCAGGAAAATGAAGTAGATCATTCTGAAGATTTCTATTTCCCTCTTAAATTTCACACTTGGCTTTGACTTTTCTAAGGGCTTTTCAGCACACAGTGACACTCAGTGGTAATAAAGCAAACAACACCTAGAAAATTCAGCACCTCCATCAGTAATTTGACTTTCCCCCATTTGGAAGTGTGCAAACATCCTTTCTCTGAAGTGATTTTCAAGACAAGGAATAGGCATTGTTTTTATTCGCCAGGCAAAACACAATAAGTTTATAATGAGTATATATCTTAAAAGGCTGTGTAATCTCCAAGAACTGCATCATTTCTTTTTAAATAAGGCACTTTGCTGGTTGAAAAATTTGGTTTATTTATGGTTTCATTTATTTAGTTAGTTACTTAGTTCATATGGTTAATACAAAAATAAAAACAACTTTTAAAAAGTCAGAGGCAATCCTACTTTCCCCCCTCCACACTTGTCTACTCTTTTTTCCTCTCTCTCCCCCTTTCTTTCTATTTTCTTCCTCTTCTCTCTCGCTTCCTGTCCTACTCTCTCCTGCCTTGTTACTCTTCCTCCCCCCATTCTTCTCTCTTACCCCACACCTGCTCCTCCCTCCCCCTCTTATCAGCTCTCTTCTTCATCCTCTCCCTCTTTCATTGAAGGTCTTTAGGAGCACCTCTAACATTTATTATCTGTGTGAACTTAGGAAGATCACAAGCTTCGGTGCCTCAGTTTCCTCATCTGTAAAATAAGAGAGCTGGACTAGATAACCTAGATCTTATGAAATTGACCAAATCCTATTTTTTTTCTGGTCCCCAAGCTTCATGTAATGACTAAAACAATATGATTGCAATGAGAATGTTTGTGAGATGTGTTTTTAGGAAAGTCTGCTTGATACAGTGAAAGATATACCCACAGCATGATTAAAAGGTAGAAGTTTCCATTCCAGTCCTGTCACCCAACTGAGTGAGTTGCTGAAACTCTCAGAGGTTCAGGTTCTTCATATGTAAAATGAAGACACTAATACTTGCACTACTTATTCAACAAAGTCATATTCATGATCTGATGAGATAATGGGTGTGAAAGACCTTGGAAAATGAGGAAATGTCACACAAATATGCTGGATTTTCTTTTAAGCATAGGAGATATGATAATAAAGAAGTGTGACTGATGTATTAACAGACCAGAACTCTTACATGACATTAAATGTTGTCATTGCTGAGATAGTCACCATGGAATACTGCATGCTCATTTCCCTCTCACATTTTCTTAACTCACTTTGTGGGGACTTCTCCTTTATATCTACCCTGTTCTATCCTGAGAGACCAGGTCAAATGAAATAAAGTCTAAAAACAAAAAGAAAAGAAAAGAAAAAGAAAAAATCTTTACAGAGTTAGATAAATGTCAGTTGTTATTTCCTGAATTTCTTTTTCACACAAAATAACATAACCAGTTTTCTAGGTAGATATAACCATCATTCAGCTTGAAATATTTGAGTAGGAGCAGTTAGGTAGCGCAGTGAATAGAGCACTGGCCCTGGAGTAGGAGGATCTGAGTTCAAATCTGGCCTCAGATGCTTAACATAAGAAAACTAGCCATGTGACCTTGGACAAATAATTTAACCCCAAATGGCCTGCCATCCCACCTCCAACAAAAAACCAAAAAAATAAAATATTTGAGTAGCAATACTCAATGTGTTGAATATTAAATACTGAAAATTGATGAAATTCAGGTCTGTTCTCAGTTTTTGTTGTGAGCTAGAATACTATTGTAATTTATATTCATACAGAGCCTTACAAAGCAGTTTTCTTATAATTCGGTAGGGTAAAGAAGACGATATTGACATCATCCTCATTTTAAGAATAAAAAAATTGAAGCCCAAGGTGGTCAAGGGACCAGTGAAAAGTTGCACAAAAGAGTCTAAGTGAAAGAGACTGTATACAAACCTTGGTCTTCTCGTTCGAAGTATTATGCCCTTTCAATAGAGAGTCCTTTTAAGCTACAAATTCACATTCCCTTTCTCCTGAAATGTATGTTCAGATTGGATTCCACAAGAAATTGGCTATCCCAGGTTCATAGAACTCTTCAAGGGCAGACACCTAAATCTATACCTCATCAGTCCCCACTGATATATGTGTGTGTGTAAATACATATACATATACATACATATATATGCACACATATACACATATATACATGTATGTGTGTATCCCTTTAATAGCAAAGATGCAAAAAAATGGGTATTTTTCAAACAAAGGCATTTCCCAAACAAATGGTATAGTAAGACTATATATCATGCACAACAAGTCACCATCCCCCATTATCCCCTTGAGCATATATTTCCCTCCCCAAACAAGTAGCCTCAGTAGGCAGAGTGGGAAAATAGAATACGCTGATAAAGGGGCACACACTTAGAGAACACATAAGGCTAAAGCAACTCATGGTTCTCATTCTGAAAGCAAAAAGTTCTTGTTCTTCTCTTGGTGTCTTCATTCTACTCTATCCAAAGCAAAACATCTCTGTGGGGCAGGTCAGTCAGCTAGGTTCTCTGTGCCTTCTCCTCTTGACAACTCAACTGCCAAATGCCAGCACTAACTTCCACTGGAATCTGTAAATGACTCTCTTCTGCAGTGTCAGTCATCATTTCTCGAGGCATTCTTCTGCATTGCTTCTTTTCTGGTTTGCTCCTAGCAAAGGTGTGGTGATTCCAAACTGTGTGATTTTTCTGCTGTGAAATGTCATGACAAAGCCAGGGAACAGGAAAGAGAAATCTCTTCTTCCTGAACAGAAATTATTTCTCAAGTAGTGGGTTCTTCTTCCATAGGGAACTTTATTTTCTCCCACCAGGGTGGTACCCAGCATTATTCTGGCACTGTACTTTGCCTTAATCCAAAGTTATCAACTTTTCTTTTTTAATTACCAACAGGGCAAAGCTAGCTTTGAGTCATGCTTTAAAGCTGTCCTTTAATTTTATTAAAATTTCCTTAAAAAGCTTATTTATTCTAATTGGAGTATATGGACACTTCTCTACATTTTGTTTAAAATCTTAACATTTATTGTCATTTTACCTAATCCTTATTTTATGTTATTACATCATCTGGGTTATAGGGTATCAAATGATCACCCATATCTTTCCTCACCAAATGTAAAAGTAGTCTGCTAACACTGCCTTCATGCCCTGTGGTAGATATTCAAAGACAAGTTTGAGGTTAACCAAGTTTTTACAGTTCATCCTCAAATAGAAATGATCCCCAAGAATTTGAAAAGAGAAAATCAACTCTGATGAATAATCAATCATGTTTACAGCTGAGGGTTATGGTTTTTCCATCATGTTGCTTGACTTGAAGTCAATACTATCCTCTATGATCATTACACTGACAGGAATGCATACTGGTTAAAAAAATTAAAAAAAGAAGTTTTCTTACTATCGATCTGCAATTCAAACATGCAACTTTTGGCCAAACTGCAAAGCATCACCCCAGAAAGGTGAAAAATAAAATATTAAAAACAAACCTCATCAGTCTCCATAAGCATAGCATGATGCCAGTCATGAAAAATTAGCTTTGTAGCAGCCTACAATTAGCATGGGAATGGCAGGCTCATTCCAAACCTTTCTGAACATATGGGTAATTATTGAGGAACTATGACAGTATTGCTACAGCAAGCAAAGTCACTTTACTATAGTTTAAAAAATTAGCTGCCTCTCCCTGGATTGCGGGCTGTCTCTGCTTCATGGTATTGTTTAAGTATTACCATCAGGGGGCCCAAGTTCTACTCCATTTGATAATATTGAGGTGAAATATCAATCTCTAGTTTCCACATCAGAAGTATCTTCTAAAGCACAGATTTCAATATAGTGAAGATGGTGCAAGACATCATCAAGAATACAGTAGGTTTCAGACCCAATAAGTGAGGGACAGGAAAGAAGGGGGAGGTGAGAGTGAGAGCATGTCAGAAATAGAGATATAAAAAGGGAGGGTGAGAAGAAGACAGACAAAGAGATGCACAGACAAAGAGACAGAGACAGAGAAGGGGGAACAGAGACAGAGAATAAAGCAAGGGTGAAAAAAAAGGAAAAAATAATCTTTCTAGGAAATGAAGAGATGATAAAACTGCAAAGACTCACTATCAGGCTAATGTCTGAGGCTTTTTGTAACTCATTTAGAATCAGAAACAACAAGGGATGCTGATATGTGTTTCATGAAATAAACTTTTAATTTCACCTACTTTGTGGGTACCTGAAGGATACTTCTGTTTGTTCTTTGTTACTGTACTTTGGTATTAACTTTTTCACATCTATGTGTTTGTAGGTGAATATATTTGCATTTAAAATGACTATTTGACTGAAGATAAGTATATTAAAATGAAGATCAATTCAGATGTCCTCAAATTTCTCTTGGTGGGGTCATGGACTATGATATTATTCCTTCTTAACATTTTTATTTCATTTTTTCTCAATTACATGTAAACAGAATTAACATTGAAAAATTAATTTCCAAATTTTCTCCCTTCTCTCCCCTCTCCACTCCTTGAATAGGCAAACAATTTGATATAGATTATATATCTGAAGTTATGTAAAACTTTTTCACAATAGCCATGTTGCAAAAGAAAATTTAGATACTCCCCCCCCAAAAAAAAACCAAGAATAATGAAGTTAAAAAAAAGAAAGCATTCTTCAATCTGCATTCAGACTTCATCAGGTCTTTCTCTTGTGAGTAGAGAGAGAAAAGAGAGAGAAGGTGAATGAATTTCCACCATATTTACTGAGGGTCTAAGTAAGATTTATCTTGAAAAAATGCGGTCTCTAGAACTCTGATGTGACACATAGTCAGAAAAAGGGTCACCTCAACCACAGTTTCACTGTGACTATGAAGTGAGCATGTGTATTCTCTATACATCCATACAAGTATGTATATTTACATACATACACATGTGTGCATTTGAATATATACAAGTATAGGTATGAATTATATGTGTATATACACATATGTATGCATACATATGCACACATTGACAACAATATGTCTCAAAAATAGTTTATTACATTTGAGAAGAAGCACAATCTGTATCATGAAAGGGATTATGCACAATAATGAAGTACTCAAACAATTAAAGACTAAATTTCTAATTGTAGAATGAGGCAGGTAGATGTTTTAAGTTGAGAAGGCCACATGAGCAGTGAAATGTTCCAACTGAAGGAGAGTGAGGGTGCTGAGAGATATTTGAGAACGAGATAAAATAATTTGAAAGATTAGTAGCCAGGGATAAGGCCAGAAGTGGAATAAGAATTCAGAAGTGCTTTGAAAGAATAAATGACGTTACATTTATAAGGTTAATTTGACCATTTATATCAGTTATCCTATTTCCAAGGTGAAATATCTGCCCAAAGTACAGGAAGCAGGCACTAGTGTTGACTTTCTCTGATGGAGGGCATGGTGAGAAGGTTCACTTGATCTTAGCCTACCTATGTATTCTATGGTTCTTGCTTAGAATAGTTGTGGTGGTGAAGGTATCACAGAACAGGTCAGTTAACAACAGAGGGTTAGAGACGAAAGGAGCTTGAGCAATCAACAACACAATTTCATTATGTTATAGAGCAGCAGTTCTCAATGGGTGGGTTAAGTTCAAATTGTAAGAATGAAAATATATCCTTCATATCAGATATTTACATTATAATTCATAACAGCAGCAAAACTACAGTTACGATGTAGCAACAAAAATAACTTTATGGTTGGGGGTCACCACTACACGAGGAACTGTATTAAAGGGCCACGATATTAGGAAGGTTGAGAACCAGTGTAATAGAGAAAGGCACTGATAGCTAGTACACAGTTAATATAGGATCCCATGCCCTATCTTTGAATCTCCTTGTCATTTAGTCATTCTTAGTTGTGTAAAAATCTTTATAACTGCATTTTGCAGGATTTTCTTGGCAAAGGACTGGAGTGGCAGAGAATTAATGGAATATAAGATCTTCCCTGTCCGTCAATAGGCCTATGCAATCATGTGTTCCCTCTTTTCCTTGGAACAGGCCCATGTTCCCAGGTCTAAAGGTACTTAGGTACTTCAATCACAGATGTCTTATTGCTTTGAGCTTTATAGGTACTGACTCGTGAGGGTTGTGATGCCTTCTGGCTCTGAGCCTATTAGTCAAACTATAGATAGGGGGAGAGAGAGAGAGAGAGACAGAGAGAGAGAGAGAGAGAGAGAGAGAGAGAGAGAGAGACAGAGAGAGAGACAGAGAGAGAGACAGAGAGACAGAGAGACAGAGAGAGACAGAGACAGAGAAAGACAGAGAGAGACAGAGAGAGAGACAGAGACAGAGAGAGACAGAGAGAGAGAGAGAGACAGAGAGAGAGAGACAGAGACA
>CM053596.1:90051410-90070269 GCA_028646575.1 Pseudocheirus occidentalis | reverse complement strand
TTCTGAAGATTGTATATAATATTGTAAACTGTTGAAACTGTGAACATTGTACTGAACAAAGATTTGTAGTGGAATAAACAGAGTGTTCACTAATACTATGTAATCTGAATCTTAAAAGCTCCTCACAGTAGCATTCTCTCAGAAATCTACTGCTGATTGGCTTTACACTCACCAAGGCAAAACTAAACTACACTGAGAAGGGAAGCCACAGTGGAAAGAGCATTGTGTTCTAAATCAAAATACCTGGGTTATAATACCAGTTGTTGCATTTACTAGCTGGATGATATCCAACAAATTTCTTAATTCCCTTATACCTGTTTCATGAAAATATATCTCCACTGCCTATCTCACACTCTGGTTTTGATTATGAAAGGAAGTTTACATCTCTAGTTTTTCAGATTGTTTTTTCAGTTCTGAAGGTTGATGAGAATTGTCATGTTTTCCATATTTAATTAACACCTTAATAAAAGTGTTTAAAGATTTAAAAAAAAAAGCCTAGAAGAAACCGTATGATTACCTTAATATATACAGACAAAGATTTTGACAGAATCCAACACCCATTCCTATTAAAAACAGAAGAAAGCAAAGGAATAAAAGAAATTGTCCTTAAAATGACATTAGTGTCTGTCTAAAACCAACAGCAAATAATATATTATATGTAATGGGGACAAGGTAGAAGCATTTCCAATAAGATCAAATGTGAAAAAGATGTCCATTATTACTCCTGTTATTCAATTTGGTACTAGAAATGATAGCTTTAGCAATAAGAAAAGGAAAAGACACTGAAGGAATTAGAAAAGGCAAAGAAGAGACTAAGTTATTATTCTTTGCAGATAATATGATGACATACTTAGAGAATCCTAGAGAATCAAATAAAAAAACTAGCTGAAATAATAAATAACTTTAGCAAAGTTGCAGGATATAAAATAAGCCCACTTAAATTCTTGGCATTCATATATATTACCAACAAAGTCCAACAGCACTAAATAGAAAGAAATATTCCATTCAAAGTTACTGCAGACATTATAAAATATTTGGGAGTCTACCTGCCAAAACAAACCCAGGAACTACACAAACATAATTATAATACGCTTTTCTCACAAATAAAGATAGATCTAAATAATCGGAAAAATCATCAGTTGCTTGTGCCAAGATTGAGCTAATATAATAAAAATTACAATTTTAACTAAATTAATTTATCTTTTTAGTGCCAGACCAAACAAACTACCAAAACATTTTTTATAGAGCCAGAAAAAATAATAACAAAAACATCTGGAAGAAAACAAGATTTAGAATATCAAGGGAATTAATGATAAGAAATGCTAGGTAAGGTGGTCTAGCCATACCAGATTTTAAACTGTATTATAAAGCAGCAGTAATCAAAACTACTTGGTACTGATTGAGAAATAAAGTGGTTGATGAGTGAAATAGATTAGGCACACAAGACACAGTAGTCAATGATTATAGTAATCTACTTATAATAGTAATATAATAATATAGCACCACTAATATAATACTACTAATAAACTACTATTATATTTATCTACTGATAAGCCCAAAGACTCCAGTTTCTGGGATAAGAATTCACTATTTGACAAAAACTACCGGGAAAACTGGAAATTAGCATGGCAGAAACTGGGCACAGAACAATATCTTACACTGTATACCAGAATAAAGTCAAAATTTCACAATTTAGATATAAAGGTTGATACTGTAAGCAATCTGAGAGAACAAGGAATAGTTTATCTGTCAGATTTATGGAGAAGGGAAGAATTTATGACCAAACAAGAGACAGAGAGCATTACAAAATGAAAAATGAATACTTTTGATTAACTTAACTTGAAAAGTTTTTGTACAAAAAAAATCAATGAAACCAAGATTAGGAAGAAAGTCAAAAATTGGGAAAGAATTTTTAAAACCAGTGTCTCTGATAAAGGCCTCATTTATAAAATACACTTAAAAATGAGTCAAATTCATAAGAATACCAGTCATTCCCCAACTGATAAATGTTAAAAGGATATGAACAGGTAGTTTTCAGAGTAAGAAATTAAAGATGTCTATAATCATATGAAAAAATGTTCTAAATCACTACCAATGAGAGAAATGCAACTCAAACAACTCTGAAGTACCACATCACATGTGTCAGACTGATTAACATGACAGAACAGAAGGAGGAGGAGGAGAAGTAGTGAAGGAATGAAGGAAGGAAGGAAACTTTAATGCTAGAAATCGAGTGGGTTATGGTGGATATGTCCATTATAAGTCCATTTCATCAATGTAGAATGGTGAGCCAAAGAATAGAAACAGGGAGGAATAGCATGAAAACAGGACTCAAGGAGAAGCCAAGTGATCCCTAGAAGATTTTAAAAGGAAGAATATGAGGTAACCTTACAAAGGTAATCAAAGTCTATGAATAATTGATAAGAGGGAGCCAATGAAGGCAAATGAATAAAGGAGTTAAATGTTCAGTGCTGCATATCAGGGATATTACTTGGACAGTTATAAGGATGATGAATAGCTGAGATGGATCAAAATAGTCAAAAAGTAATGCAGAATGACATGGTGTTGAATCTAAGTATCTATTGAAGAAAGCATGTGTAACATGCCTTACAAGGTCAGGTAAAGGGCCATCAGTTCATGATTTTTTTTAGTACTCCTAAAACGGGAGATTTCAAACATACGTATATTAGTCAAAAACCTGACCCATAATAAGAAAGTGTTCAGTTATTCAATTAGGTCCAATTCTTCATGAACCCACGGACCATGGCACAATAATATGATATCCATGGCTTTTCTTGGCAAATATACTACAGTAGTTTGTCATTCTTTTCTCCAGTGGATTAAGGCAATCTGGAGTTAGGTGATTTTCTCAGGGTCACTCAACTATTAAATGTCTCAGGCTGGATTTCAGCTCAGATTCTCCTGATTCCGGACTCTCTGTACTGAGTCACCTAGCTCTAAGAATACTTTCCCACAAATCAAAATTTTTACAGAAGTATTTTTTTTCCATGTTTAGCCTCGAGTAGATACACAATTTTAAAGAATGCAAGTTCTTAATATTAACAAAAGCTTAGGAGAAAATTGCCATTCGCTGACATGTCTGTAGTAGTTAAGACTGTTCTCAGGACTTGTTTCAAATGGCAACAATCAAGATCCCCTATACCTTCTCTGTCTATCCCAATCCTACCTGTTCTTCAAGTCATTGTGCCTCTTCAACTCCTGTGCCTCTCCTTTATAAAGAATTTCCTTCTTTCCTTTGACCCCAGTGATCTCTCCCTTTATAGAAGTCTTCATCTCTTTATTATGAGATTGAAAGTAGCTCAGAAGTTACCTTCCTTCTTTATGCCTTTGCACTGACTGTCTCCCAATGTAAAGAGACCCTAGAATTTTCCTCCACTACTACCAATTAGAAAGCCTGGGTTTCTTCAAACTTCAGTTTAAGTCTCACCTTCCCTGAGAAACCTTTTTGATTTCCCCATCTCCTAGTATGCTCTCTCCCCAAACTACCTTGTACTTCTGTATAATATTTTGTATACGCTTCTATATGTACATGTTGTCTCTTCCATTATAATATAAGCTGAATGTACAGAGGGACTAGTGATGGACCTGCTTGAGAGGGAGGGACTGATAGCTGAAGGTAAAACTGAAATCAAGATTGTTCAGTCAGGAGCTGGAGAGGCTGAGGAGGAGTATGGGCACTGAGTGTTTGATGAGGACACCAAGAACCTGGAGTTTTTCTTCAACATCCATATCTAGGGAGAGGAGGAAATGCAGAAAGAAAGACAAAGGCAGTGTCAGCTGGAGATTACTCTGAAAAGTCCTTCTAGACCTCTCTAAACTATCACTTCTACTGAACCCCCATTTTAGTATCCCCAGAAATGGAACAACAGACTGGAGCTGAGCTGTGGTGTCAAGAGGACTCAGGAGGGGTTCTTTCATTCTGGGGTATTGGGGCTGGGTGGAATTTAGCATTCTATTGCTACAAGATGCTTATAACAATATAGAGTTCCCCTCAAGGTTAGTCCAGCCTTCTCCCTCTCCTTAGCTCTTTCCCCTACTTCTTTACTTTTCTTTTCCTTGCTCTATCTCACTATCTACCCCTAGGTACTATATGACCTTTTAAAAATATAAAGGAATTTAAGGTGGGTGGGCATGGTTATTAATGGGGATTTAACAGCTCTGATTGCTCTAGACTGGGATTTATAGGTTTTTCTTTTTTGTAAATATCCCCATGTAGTATGTTTGTCCCACTCTTCCCTTACACAATTTCCTAGCTCCTACTATTAGAAGTTACTTTGCTCCCTTGCTTAGGATGGGACGGTGTTTAATTGGAATTCTCCCATTAATTTCTCCTGCTTATGATTTGGAGGGTAGGAGTGAAAGTAACTCTGTGGGTTCTAAGATTGTAGGAACTGGGAGTGGCCTTCACCACTAGGAGCTGGGGTTTGCCTGTTCTCTTCTTTTGAATAATGATGTTTCTAGATAAATTGAGCTGAACCCTGGAAGGGGGAGGAGAGTATATAAGCTTCTTGTTAACAAGGACTATTTCCTTTTTGTCTTTCTATCCTCAACTCTTAGCCCAGTGCCTGGAACATAGCATAAACTTAATAAGTAATTGCATAATAATTGATTCATCCAAATGATATCCAATAAATTAATCCTCCCTTCAGTATCCCAGAAAAGTGGTCATGCAACTTAATCTTGAAGACACCAGGATGAAGAAATTATTGTAAATTAATGTAATGAAGTATTATTGTACACAAAATGACATATATGTTGGATTCAGAGAAATCTGAGATGAGTTACATAAATCAGTGCAGAGTAAAATGATCAAAATGATGGAAACAATTTAAGTAATAAATTTGCCCAAAAATGCAAATAAAAGGAATTTGAAGTACTTTATAACTCTGGTCAATTCAGTGACCACAACTTACTCCAGAAGGCTGAGATTGAAGCATGTTTCCTTCCTCAAGGTGTTATGCCCTAACTCAAGCCCTGGGTCACCTGCCTACCACCTGAGGGAGGTCCACCTGTGTCCCACCATTAAGCTCCTTTTATACTTTTGCTTTTTGTCCCTATTTTACTGTAATAGCCTGTAATTGCTAAAGACAAGTCTGGGCAAGTTATTGCCCAAGGCATAAGTCCCCTACCCCTTACTTCCTCAAATTAGCATTCTGTATTTTTCCCAGGATTGGCCTGGGGTGCAAGATTAGCGATCACCCCATCCTGTTCCACTACCCAAGCAGGGTCCCCATACCCCTTGCCCAGAACATGACACTGGTCTGTTCTGGGACTTTCCATTCCCCGTGATCCAGCATTTGGACCCCACACCCCTTGCCCAGGACATGTGCCCAGAACATGACCCTGGGACTTTCCAGTCCCCCTCCCCATGACCCTGCACCCCACCTGTTCTGGGAGGAACCCTTATGTCATGAGGGGTTTCAACCTTATGTTTTTGTACCCCTGTGCCATATTCCCCAAATAGCTAACCAATCCGCTCTTTTAGCTTCTGTAATGTCATAGCTTTGGCTAGCCCCCTTTTTGATTGTCGTTCCCATTTTTGGCCTACATAATAAAGTCCATGAGATCCACTAATCACTACTCATTTGAGTAATTTTACTCAAGTCGTTGCGTACTTGATCAATAAATCCACCTAAATTTACCTTGAACTCAGGTCTCGGCTCTGCTCTCGTTCTTGGCACAACAATGGGGGGAAAATGATGGACTCAAGGTGTAGGATGTGACAAATAACTTTAGATACAACCAATGTTTTGCCCTGATTTTTCTTGAATAGAAATTCTTTGTTAAAATAGAAAATTTCTATTTGGGATAGTTAGGAGTTAATAAGTGAGAGTCACATAAAACAAGAAAAAAAGGAAGAGAAGAAAATGTATTCAAATGTATTAAAAATATATCTTAAAAAATGAAGTCCACAAGAGCTGCATATTGTGTTTTCAGATGTTTTCAATGTTTTGGTGCTGATTTCTTCCTTTTCTTTTTCTTTCTTTCTGATTTTAAAAAGTATTCATTTGGGATGTCTGGGAAGAGGATGAGGGATCCTGAAGCAAACTATAGTGATATAAAACACTAAGAACATCAATAAAAACTTAATTTAAAAAGGCACAGAAGAGAGCAGAAGGCAACATAGACAAGCACAATATTTTTGTTAATACTGTATTAACATTTTAAAAAATATAAACAATAATCTATATAATATTTCATATATAATTCTCATTTCTGCTGAAATTTTATGGGGTTTTTTGAAGTTTTTTAAGTCCTAGAAAAATATAGATAGATATGAAGGTAGGTAAAGATTAGATAGATAGATAGATAGATAGATAGATAGATAGATAGATAGACAGACAGAATTATATGCACATTGATGTTTACATAAACAAAGTCACAAAGTTACTCAATGAGAAGGCACAGACCCAGATCTTCTGAATTTCAGTTCAGTGCTCTTTTTACAGTAACAAGTTAGCAACCCACTTTTGACTACTGGTCATAAGGTATCCCCACTTGTAGATAGGTATTTGCATTCCTACACTGATTTTTTAAAAATTAATTAATTAATTAATTAATTAATATTTAATTTACAACATGCAATCCTGCAATCTTTTCAATTCCAAATTTTCTCCCCCTCTCTTTTCTCCCCCTCCTTGCCCTATGATGGCATGCAATCTGATATAGATTCTAAAAACACCTTCACATTAAACATTATTCAAGTTATAAAGAAGCCTTATAACCGATAGAATGAACAATGAGAAAGAAGGGACAAAACAAAAGAAAAACAAAAAAGAGAGAAAGCAGGTAGTTTGCTTCAGTCTGCATTCAGACTCCATAATCCTTTCTCTGAATATGGATATCACTCTCTGTCATGACTCCTTTGGCTTTGTCCTATAGCCTTACATTGCTGAAAAGGAGCCCAGTGTATCAAAGTCAGTCATCACAGATATAATATGTCTGTAACTGGGAATAATATTCTCCTTGTTCTGCAATTCTCACTCAGCATCAGTTTATATAAGTCTCTGTAATAGCAATCAGTTTACCAGATACTTAGCACTTATTAACTTAGGGCTAAGTATGGAAGGTGTGATCCTTGTCCCCTGTTGAGGGGCGTGAACTCCCCTGTTGAATTGGAAGAAGGGTATTGACTGAGACAGGAGGCCAATATGTGTATATAAGTAAGAATTCAGAGACAGAGAGACAGAATTGGAATTTTCCTGTTGGAGGAAGCAGGATTGTCTCAGCATCTGGGAGGTGGGCTGCTGGAAGTGAGTTGGAGTTTTCTTGAGAGAGAGAGAGAGAGAGAGAGAGAGAGAGAGAGAGAGAGAGAGAGAGAGTTAGTTTCTCTCCCAGCATTTGGAAGCTGACTGAGAAAAGATATGGAGTTTTCCTGAGACCAGAATCTGGTGAAGGCCACCCAGAAGGCTGATATGCCTTCTGGGTCCTAGTGCCATCTGAACTACTAGAAGACTGAAGAAGCATGACCAGGATAAGACTTTGTTTGTTCATGGCCTGGCTAATCATGAGTTCCAGGCAAGAGAAGTGGTGAAGGATTTGAGATGTGCTGGACTCTGTGAACTTTAGTGTGTGCCAGGGATTGCCCTGAGGACTGGACAAGGACCT
Source organism: Pseudocheirus occidentalis (assembly GCA_028646575.1). Lineage (NCBI taxonomy): Eukaryota > Metazoa > Chordata > Mammalia > Diprotodontia > Pseudocheiridae > Pseudocheirus > Pseudocheirus occidentalis. Next base: position 90,062,640 of record CM053596.1, on the reverse strand, counting down.
GGGAGCTGTCTACCTCTGAAGACTGGACAAGAACCTGGCAGTTATCTGCTTCTGAATCCAGGTGACTGTTCAGTGGATTCAGGAGGGAGCTGGAACCATGGAAGGGGATCCAGGGAATCTGAGAGATCACCCAGAGTCAAGATGAAGAAAAGGCCTCCCCTCGGACAAAACTGAGGTTTGCTGGACACCAAGGGATGGAAGGTTTGTGTAGTTTTCTAATGACTGCATTTGTGATTAATGATATTTAGTAATTGGGAATCTAGCTTAGTGACCAATTGCTCAATTAGTGACTGATTAAATTAATAATTGCCAAATGAGTAGAAGTTTGATTATTATATTATCAATTAATTGAATGATTATATCAATGGTTGCCCCATGAGTAGAAGTTTGACTGATATATTGTGATTTCATTGAATGAATGATTAAATGAGAAGGGTTTCACCCTTAGGGAAACCAGATGATTATTCTTTTGTTCCTTGTTCTAAATACTGTGGTCACTGTAGTGAAAACTGTGTGGCCATTCTAATGTTAGGCTGTTATAAACACTACACTGTGATTTTCTGTGATAAGATGTAATGTTGTGAATATTATATTGTGAATATTTGCCTTGATTTGCAATGGAATAAACAGAGCGTTCCCTACTACTGTGTAATCAGAATCTTAAAAGCTGTTCACAGTAGCATTCTTAGGGGAATCTGCTGGTGCATGGCAGTATAGTCACTCCAGGTTATTATGAGGCTGTCTGTTCCTCATTTCTTATAGCACAATAGTATCCCATTGCATTCATATACCACAACTTGTTTAGCTATTCCCAGTTGATGGGCATTCCCTTGATTTCCAATTCCTTGCCACCACAAAAAGAGCTGCTATATACATTTTTGTACATACAGGTCCTTTTCCCGCTTGTATGATCTCTTTGAGATATGGTCCTAGAAGTGGTATTGTGGGGTCAAAGGGTATGCACATTTTTATGACTACACTGTGAATTTCATGAGGGCAGAGAACCACTTTTATTAAAAACAAAACAAACTTAAGGTCTCCCACAACGTCAAACACAGATCATTATATTTTGTAGGGACTAAACAAATACTTGCCAATTGAATGAATTAGTAATTTTGATACCTTTGACTTATAATTATATTTCTAATTTTAAAAAAGAGGATTTAAAATGCAGCTCAAGAAGATTCTCAAAAAAGTCATTGCTTCAGAAAAAGAATTGTTCTTCTGTTCATGCTCTCTCAGAAAGCCTCTTTACTAGAATATTAGACTAACAGTTCATTTTCAAGAGCCAGCAATTCAAAGATTAGTGTATTTTCATATATGAGTGAGTCATCATGAAATTATATAGTCAAAAGTTCATTCCATCATAGATTTTGAAATAGGAATTATGTTAGAGGTCATTTAGTCTTATTCTCTCACTCTACAGATGGAGAAATTAAAGCCCAGGGAACTGACCTCCCTGATGTCATGTGGTAGTTAGAGGCAGAGACAGCATGAGAACCCAGGTCTCCAGATTCTCAATTCAGCATCCTTCCCCCTCTGCCTCTCACTGTAGCAATTTCTTCCCAGTAGGTTCCAATTTTAGTTACTTGTACTTAAATTAAAAGGCATATTAAATTAATGAAGTGTGAAATCTTGATAAGCATTTTATGTCCATGCCTTCCCCAATTCCAAGTGTTCTTATAGACCTCAGTCACATACGCTGTATAAGCCTTAAGAGAACCATTGTTATTCACTGGAACCATCTTCCAGTATATTCCGCCTCATTGACTCTTTTAAATCTGATTTTAAAACACATTCCCCCTCCCACCTCTTGTCTGTGCTATCTACTAACTCCATTCTTCCAATATTAATACTCTCATGACTAAATATTTTCATTTCATTTGTTCAGTCCCTTTGAAATGCTATTTTTTAAAATAAGTTACATCCATCCATTTATTTACCTCATTGAATTTACTTTTTAGACAAGGCTGTAAATGTTTAATTTAAAGTAACATTGAAAAGCACAAAATGCATAGGATTAGGATTAATGACAATTTGGTTATGACTCTCTCTCTCTCTCTCTCTCTCAGATCATTTCACTTTAATTCATCTTACATCTATTAAGGACTTTAAAAAAAATTCAAAGCACTAGACATTCAAGGATTTAGAAACAAGGCCACTACCAACTCCAGAATACAAACCACTATGCTTGCTCTTACTATCTATCTATTAAGGATCTCTAACATTTATTGGGCATACGATCCGGTGCAATTCATCTCCCTTCTCAGGGCTATACACCTATCTGTGAAATTTGGAGTAGGATGGAGATGGGAGGGCAGAGACTGAACTAAAGGACCTCAAAGATACCTATTAGATCTGAAAGACAATGAAAAGGAGATTAATTAAAAGAAAAACACCTGAAAATGTCCTTGATTTATTCATGAAACTGTAACGTGCTATGGTAACTGTTTGGTGTACATATATTACCTCTTTTCTGAATAACAGAATTGTTTGGTTCAGTCATATGTTCCTGTAAACTCTACCCACAAATCATATTTGACTGAAGTCCATTAAAATTTACTAAATAGAATTCCAGTTTTTAAACTTTCATTGGCTGACATTTTGTATAAAAAGGGCAAACAGAGAGGTTTGCTGAAAATTTTAGTTAGGAACAGAAAAAGTTTAAGCAGCCCTGGGCATCACTTGTGGTTCACTTATTTTTCCATCATGTCTAACACTTCTTGACCTCATTTAGAGTTTTCTTGAGGAAGATAATGGAGTGTTTTCCCATTTCCTTCTCCAGCTCATTGTAAAGAAGAGAAAACAGGCAGTTTTAAGTGACTTACCCAGGGTCATATAGTTATCCAAGGCCAGATTTGAACTCAAGAAGATGACTCTTCCATACTGCAGCCCAGAGACTCTATCCGTTACACCAGCTAGCTGCCCTTATATCACTTTCCCATTTATTTATTTGCATTTCGAGTTATTTCATCTCATGTATTGTAAACTCTATGAAAGCAATAAGAATGTTTTATGAACCTTTGTATCTACCTATAAACCTTGCATACAATAAATGCTTAGTGAACGTATTAATAATCCCCATTAATACATTACATAAAATCTGGCCAAAATATGATGTAAAGCACAACAAAGTCAGATGATAACAAGATATTTTAGAGATGGAATGGAAAAGAGGATGATTATATGTAAAATAGAATATATTCTCCTCATTGAACACAGTAAAATCACATTTGGACTCTACAACTCCAATTACATTCCTACTTCTGACATTCAATATGAATTTATAGAAACAGGCAAGGTAAATCATTTTACCTTCATGAGTTTGAGTTTGGGATAGATTTTATTATTGTTTCTTTCTTGTGTGTTTTATCCAAACCTGTACTTTTATCTCTGTGCTACATTAGAAAATGGAAATGAAATTCAAAGAATGAAGTCAGGAAGAACTGACCTGAACAAATGTATACACAGAAAATCCTTGGTGGAAGGGGTATGAGAATCCATTCTCTAGCATTATCAAAAAGGGGAATATTCCAAAAGGATAGAAAAGAGCATTGTTGGTACTTTTATTAAAAATAATGACATGACAATGGAGAAGACATTTGTAACTATGAGTTCATTTATTGACATTCTCATTTCTATAAAATAATTTTTGAGATTTCTGGCCTATACAGATATTAAGAGTTTCTTCAATAAAAATGTAAAATAAAATTGTAAAAAAAAATGATAGATATTTCAATCATAGACAGAAGGCAGTGAGACAATTGGGGAGGGGAGGGGGAAGGCAGCTAATAAAATAAACAGAAGCTGACTACCTGACTTAAGATTCACGTAATTACAAAATTTCAAAGTTATAATAGACATCAGAGGCTGTCTTTTTTCCCATATCTGCAAAATAATTCTCTTTCCAGCTTTTGTGGTGAGTGGTCATCCAGCTGGGAATTCTAGTTTAGTTGAATACACATCTTTTAAAATAGTATAGTAGAGATTCCAACATTAGAATCTAGAAGACCTGAGGTCAAGTTCTGCCTCTGAAATATATTAACTATGAGACCATTTCATTTATATTAATTATGTTATGTCATGTTATGCTATGTTGTGTTGTGTTATGCTATGTTATGTTATGCTGTGTTATGCTATGTTATTCTATGTTATGCTATGTTATATTATGTTATGTTACGTTACATCGTGGCATGGCATGGCATGGCATGTCATATATCATATCATATTATATCTTATTATATTGTATTATATAATATTATATTATGTCATTATATTATACATTATATTATGTCACATCATGTTACTTAAAGTATACACTAAATCACATATAAGTGTATAATTTATAATTATAATATATTAACTATAAGGTACGCAAATACTTTAATTTCTCAGAGTCATCAGGAAATACTTTATAGGATTAAGAACTACTGGAAAACAGGTGCTGTTGAGTTTTTTTTTAACTTTCTTTGAACCCTTAGCAATTAGTAAAATGTTTGGTATCTAGTAGGAATTTAATAAATATTTGTTGAGACTACCAGACTGACTCACTAAAATCTCAAGCTATAGAAAAATTCACAATCTTTATTAATGCAGGCGAGTTCCATGCCATAAACTCACTATACAGATTCAACAACAGGCCTGGATCCGAAAAACAACAATAACCACAACTATAACAACAACAAAACCACATATATTAAGACTCTCAAGGTAAGGCTCAGGGAAGCAAGCATCAACTTCCATGTAGTCACACAGTTGGTAAATGTTGGACACAGGATTTAAACCCAGGCCACTCCTGATTCAAAGTATAGTGAGTTTTTCTCTGTACCATGATATCTTTAAAAATAATAATAACTTTATCGTCTACCTCAGAGTCTTGTTGTTAGGGAAGTATTTTGTAAATGATTGAACACTATAAAAATGTGAATTAAGGGAGGAGAAGGAAAAGGAGGAGGAAGAGGAAGAAAAGTATCTGTATTATCCCCTTTGGGAGCACATCTTATGATATCCTACATAAGTCTACATAAAACTTTGAAGTCATTTATAGATTAAAGTACACCACAAAGCCAAATATTTAAAGATAAAAGAGAAGAAAGATGATATGAAAAAAGAAATATGGGTATGTGTTTTTCCAAATATCTGGGTTGAGTTTCTTTTCTTCCTGTAGGTACTGATAGCAATAACTTTTGAAGATTCCGTGATACTGGTATCATGCCTTTAACTAAGACGGATCAAGATTTTTCGCAGTAACTTTGCTTTAACCTTGTTTTTTAAGTCTTTTCTATTCTGTATTTGTGACATTAAAAAAGATTAAAAACAAATATAGAACTCAAATTTGTAATCTCTACATTTTAGTCCATTGATATTGCCTCTGAAGATTTTATGGATCCAGACTCTGCCATTCAATGTGGGAGTCATCTGTCCATGCAACATGTTATCTGCCAATTTACCAAACATAATTTTTAGGGCTTCATTCAAGTCATTAACATATATTAACCAAAATGGAGTCAATGATAGTTACTAGGAACTTCTTTCAGGTTAATATTGTTCCATTAATGACTAATCTTTGACTATGTAATTCAAGTATCCCCCAATCCAGGTAATTTCTTTATGCCTTTACCCATATTTCTAAATAAGTTTTACTTACACGAATTCTAAGTATATCTTATCTGCATTTTTTTTCTGAGCTCTCAATCCACTGTAATTACTTCATCCAAAAGACATAATGAGGTTAGTTTGGCATGACTTGTTTTTGAATGTCATGTCATGAAGACTGATAAAAATGCTGCAAAAAAGACAGGAGAAATGTGGCTTTGCTTAAGGGCACTTAATTCAAGGGACTTCCTGATGTACTCTTTCAGTGGTATAGGAAAAAGGTGATTTAGGACATAATTATCAAGCACAATTAGTTAAAATAATGAAGTATTAGATAGTAGGCCAGAGTGTCGTTCTCTCCACATCTTATATTACTCTCCTGGTTACCCCATACATCAGCCTCCCCAACAACAGCACTTCAATAGGATTTGTTTGAGTACTTTTGCCTCTGTCATCCCCACACATTCCAAAGGATTGGTGTCCCAACCTTCTATTCTCTGCCCATCTAAAGGCACCACTCCTGCTATCCCCTCTCCCCCAGTTATGGTGTTAGTAATTGTCCCAAGTCTGGTTTTTAGGAATTGCTACATTCTTTTCTACTTCATGAGAAACAAATTCTTAATATATTCTAGAAATTTCTGACAACTTAGGCAAACAAAAAATTCTAGAGTTTGCTGCTTCATTTATTCAACATTCAGCAAACATTATTAAGAAACAGTTATTTACTATATTTAAATCCCAGTTCTAGATGCTCAAAATACAGACATGAATAATGCATATTTCCAACTTTTAAGGAGCTTCTCATTTTAGAAATGTGAGAAGACGGGTAGAAAAATGTTGATAATACTAGGTTAAACATTAGTATATAATTACAACTAGTTTTGAGAGTTCAAATCAAATCAACAAAACATTCTCAACCACCAAGAAAAGAAACTCAAAAAGAAAGAGGGAAAGACAGAGAGAGACAGAGACAGAGACAGAGAGACAGAGACAAAGACAGAGACAGAGACAGAGACAGAGACAGAGAAGGAGACAGAGACAGAGACAGAGAAAGAAGAGAGAGAATCAATTCTGACTTGGCTCTACTGGAACTGATTCCCAAAGGTAACTCAGTTCTAATCTAAACTCATATACCACATTCTAAGTCTTCCCAGATCTTCCTAGTGGTAATTTCTTTCTGGTTCCTCAAAGAGTGATATGTATACTTATGTGTCTACATAGTGTATACCTTCCCCCTGCCTGCAGAAAAAGGTAAACTACTTAAAGGAAAAGATAATTAAAAAAAAAAAAAGAAGTACCACTGGATTGCACAAGACCTTTTACTTTAGAGACAATTATACTCTTTTGGATTGGATTGTGTGGGTGATACACATTAATGTGCCATATAAAGACTCAGCTGTCATCAGAAATTATCATTCCAATCATAAGGAAAGGCATAAGAATGGACTTGTCAGGAAAACCAAATACATTTGTGAACCAGGGATATCTTCCAGTTGGACAAGAGGGTAAAGTATATGATATACTGTAGCATGCAAAAGAAAAAAAAAGTTTTTAAATTTTATAAATACTTGAATGCCGGACAATAGGGAATCAGTGAAGGGTCTGAATAGGCAATGAAATGATAAGATTTGGAAATGATAAATATTAATCTCTCAATGGAATAAAGGATGGGATAGATCAACCAAAATAGAGAGTGTGAGGGCATATAACAGGTTGTTACAATATACTAGAGCAGTTACATTTTTACCACCCCCACTCTCTGTTTTCCTCCTGTGTATCACTTCCATTTTCTAACTAAGGGTGTCTTGGGAGCACATAAGTCCTAAAATTCCATATCTCAGAACTATAGTTTCATTTGGCTTGATTTAGTGGAACGATGATGCAGTTAAATATAGGAGACATGTGTTAGGTTTTACCTTCCTGAATCCTAGCTGATGTGCATTTGTGATTAGGTAATTGAAAAGTGGTTATCTCATGGGACTGAAGAAGCTGGGTCAGAATTGGTAAGAGAAAAATAATAAACAAAAATACATGCTAAGTATATGCCAGTGTATTCAGAGAGTCAGTATTCATAGTGGTTATAGTTTTAGACTCAAAGAAATATAGAATAAAATCATTCTTCTAACACTTATTAGCTGATGACCACAAGCAAGTTGTTTGACCTATCTAAGATTTAAGGAATTAAGAGTAAGGTAAAGATGTGGTGTGATCTCTTTCAATAGGGGAGTTCCTACCCTGAAGAAGTCATCAATCCTTTTAATACTGATTTGTCTCTGTTATCAAAATATAAATTCTGAGGAAGGGTATAACACCAGTTTTCAGGCACAGGATTAAATTCAAGACATCTGTGAATGCTAATGAATTTACAAACTGTCCAACTCTTTCATTTACCAAATCTCAAGGATTTTTATTATGTCATTTTCCCTATTCTGCTCTGATTTACAAGCATGATCTTGGACAGGGCCAGCAGTATGCTGGAGCCAGTGCTTCTGGGATTTTGAGAAGTGATCACTAAAATTTCAGTTTGAACATATATACAGCAGAAATAGGCAAATGTCACAAATCTGGAAATTGATTTTTTTGACTTAAGAAAGTAATGGAGAAAATATTTAAAATGCATATTAAACTTAAATGTGAGTTATTTGTACATCCCTGACCTGAAAAAATTAATTAAACATTCACCAGAATACCCCTGAATAGAATTTATGATGACTTTCTGACTCAGCCACACAAAGCAAACTGTATGTTTGTATGCATGTACACTGTATGTATGTATTAGTATGTACACTGATTCAAAATCTTATCACCTTCTCTTAGTGTATATCTGGGAAAAATTCACCCTATCCATGAGTGTAAGTTTTATATTCTCATGTATAAAATTCACATGGCATAATATTCCCTATCATTATTATAAGGTTGTTAGAAGGAAATCATGGCATGGATGTGAATCACTATTATTAATGTTATTCTTATTGTTATTAGATGTCCTATCTCCCATCTGTGGGCCTTTGCACTGGCTTCCACACATGCCCGGAATGTCCTTACTATTTTCCTCAACTCTGCTTCTCAGAATATTTGGTTTCCTTTAAGATTCAACTTGAGCATAATATGTACATAAAATCATTCCAGATTCCCCTCATTTCCTAGAACACTTCCTAAAAAAATTACCTTTTATTGTATTACATATATTATGGTTGTACATGCATATTTGCAGACACATATGTATCATTTCCTTTGTTGGAATTTTTAATTTCATTGAAGGCAGGGGCTGCTTTACTTTTAACTTTGTATTCCTAATGCTTAGCACACTGACTGAAACATGATATTTAAATGTGCTTAGTGATTGATTGTTATTGTTATATATTTCTATATAATTACTTAATTTGGTTATACCCCATGTTAGATATTAGATTAGGAAATGGACCACTGATTGAATTGGTATGGGGAACGCCCAGTTGAGGAAAATCTTGGTATCTACGTTTGTCAGCAATTTCTTAGCAGCTTACATTTTCACACTTTTGCAGAGAGTACTGAGAGGTTCATTGTCTTGCCCAAGATCACATACCCATTATTTTTTTTTCTTTAAAAAAAAGTGTATTTATTTTTAGTTTTCAACATTCATTTCCACAAGATTTCAATTTACAATTTTTTCTCCCTATCTTTCCCCTGCACCCCACTCCAAAATAGCAATCTTACTGAATACCCATTTCCCCAATCTGTTCTCTCATATCCTATCTCCTTAACTCCCCAACTTTCTAGTAGGGCAGTATAGATTTCTATACCCCAGTGCCTGTATATCTTATTTGCCAGTTGTATGTAAAAACATTTTTTTAAACATTTGTTTTTAACATTTCCAGAGTTTCAGATTTTTTTCCTTCTTCTCTCTTCACCTGCCCTCACTGGGAAGCTAAGCAGTTCAATATGTGTAGTTACCCAAATCATTTCCCTAGTAGGTATATTGTGAAAGAACAAATATATTTCCCCCCATCCTATGCCACCCCCCACTATTCTATTTTCTCCTTTGACCCTGTCCCTTTTCAAAAAAATGTTTGCTTCTAACTACCCTCTTCCCCAATCTGCCATCCCTTCTATCATCCCCTCTTATCCCCTACCCTCTATTTTCCTGTAGGCTAAGATACCCAATTGAGTGTGTATGTTATTCCCTCCTTAAGCCAAATTCAATGAGAATAATGTTGTCCCATTCCCTTTCACCTTCCTACTCTTCCCCTCCATTGTAACAGTTTTCTCTTGCTTCTTTTATATGAGATAATTTACCCTAATCTATCTCTCCCTTTCTCCTTCTGCCAATAAATTCCACTCTCACGTCTCAATTTCATTTTTTTTTTGCTTTTTGGAGGGCAGTTGGGGTTAAGTGACTTGCCCAAGGTCACACGGCTAGTTTTTTGTGTTAAGTGTCTGAGGCTGGATTTGAACTCAGGTACTCCTGACTCCAGGGCCGGTGCTCTATTCACTGCGCCACCTAGCCACCCCTCAATTTCATTTTTAAGATATCATCCCTTCATATTCAATTCATCCTGTTCTCTCTGTCTGTGTATACATGAACATCCATATGCCCACATTTACATATATGTTTATATACACATACACTCTCCTATATATACATATATGTATAAATACATATGTGTGTGCATTGTGTGTATATATGCATATGTATTCCTTTCAAATATCCTTATACTGAGAAAAGTCTTATGAGTCACAATTATTGTTTTTCCGTGAATGAATATGAATAGTTGAACTTTAATAAGTTCCTTATGTGTTCTTTTTTCTTGTTTACCTACTCATGCTTCTCTTGCTCCTTGTATTTGAAAGTTAAATTTTCTACTCAGCTCGGGTTATGTCTTTTTTAAAAATTAACTTTTGTTTATTTTTATTTTTTCAAAGTTTTCTCCCCATCTTACCCCTACCCACTACCCCCAAACAGTGATCCCACTGTATATCCCCTCCACTAATCTACTATTTCCTATATCCTCCCCAATACCCCTTCTGACTTTCCAGTAGGGTAAAATGGATCTCCCTACCCCAGTGCCTGTTTGAAAATATATGTATACGTGTGTGTATATATGTGTGTGTATCTAAAACTATTTATTTATTTATTTATTTTACAATTTGAAATTATAGATTCTTTCCCTTCCTCCCTCATCACCCACCCCACTGGAAAGAGAAGCAAATCAATACAGGCCATATATGTGTAACTGCGCAAAGCATCTCCAGAATGGACATATTGTGAAAGACTGACTGTATTTCCCCCCATCCTATCCCACCCCTCTCTTGTTCTATTCTCTACTTCATCCGTGTCCCTTTACAAAAGTGTGTGCTTCTAACAATCCTCCCCTCCAACCTGCCCTCCAGTCCATCATGCCACCTCTCATCCCTTTCCCCCCTATTCTCCTATAGGGCAAGATACCCAGTTTAGAGTATATGTCATTCCCTCCCTAAGCCAAAATAAAAAAGAGGGAGATTGACCCATTCCCTTTTGCCTTCCTGTTCTTCCCCTCCATTGTAACAGTTTTCCCTTGCCTCTCCTATATGAGATACTTGACCCCATTCTGTCTCTCCCTGTCTCCTCTCATTTTATTCCTCTACCACCTCTCGATTTCACCTTTTAAATTATGAC
>CM053596.1:90039567-90051310 GCA_028646575.1 Pseudocheirus occidentalis | reverse complement strand
ATAGAATATCAGGGCAATTTTGCTTGATGAATTCTTGCAAAATGGTGTCTGGGCCCTTTTTTTTTTTTTTTTTTTTTTTTGCTTTTTGTAGTGGGGGGATCAGGTCAATTGTGATTAAATGACTTGCCCAATGTCACATGGCTAGTAAGTGTTAAGTGTCTGAGGTCAGATTTATACTCAGGTCCTACTCATTCCAGGAACGGTGGTATATTCACTGAACCACCTACCTGCTTCTAGGCTCTTTTTTTGATCATGGCTTCCAAGTAGTCCAATAATTTGTAAATTATCTGTCCTGGATCTATATTGCAGGTCAGTGTTTTTTCCAATGAGATATTTCACATTGCCTTCTATTTTTCATTTGTTTGGATCTGTTTTATAGTATCTTGATTTCTCATAAAGTCATTAGGTTCTAATTGCTCCAATCTAATTTTAAAGAGTTATTCCCTTCAGTGAGTTTTTGAAATTCCATTTGGCAAATTTGACTTTTTAAGGCATTCTTCTTCTCTGTGGCTTTTTGGGCCTCTTTTGCCATTTGAGTTAGTCTATTTTTTAAGGTGTTATTTTCTTCAGTATATTGTTAGGTCTCTTTTAGAAAGTCGTTCACTTCCTTTTCATGATTTTCTTGCATTATTCTCATTTCTCTTTCTAATTTTTCCTCTACTTTTCTTGATTTTCAAAACACTTCTTGAGTTCCTCCATGGCCTGTAACCAATTCATATTTTTCTTGGAGGATTTTGATGTGAGAGTTCTGACTTTGCTGTCTTCCTCCCACTCCATACCTTGATCCTTTTCATCCCCCAAAAACGATTCTATGATCTATTTGTGCTTCCTCTGCTTACTCATCTTGCCAGCCAATTCTTGACTTTTGAGCTCTTTGCTATAGTAGAACTTTGCTTACAGAATGGAGAGATCTATGTCCCAAATTGCTGAAGTTTGCACAGCTGTTGGAGCTATTAGGATGGTTCTGTCTCTATAGCCCCCACAAGCCCTGGTTCACTGGTCACACACCCCAGTTCTACCCACCCAAGACCACAAATCAGATCCAAGTAGGATAAAGCAAGAGTGATTACCCAATGGTGGTGTAGTCCTCCTACATCTGCAGGCCAGAAGCTCCTGAGGCAGCCACCAGCTGGAGCTGCACCGCCACTGGGCCTTCCTTCCTTCTCACCATTGGGTCAGGGGCTGGACTGTGCTCTTCAGTCCTTTCCTTTTCCAACAGAGTTCCACACTGAACTTTTATTTTGTCTTTGGTGTTTATGGGTTGAGAGGTTTGAAAACCTCCACAGCTGCTAGTGATTCACTTTCCTGAAGTTGGCTCTGGGTGTTGCTCTTTGGCCTGCCATGGAGCCAGAACCACAGGACTCATGCTGGACTGTGCTCAGCTCCCAGCTTGGTGCATTAGACCCTTCCTGTCAGCCTGCCAGGCTGCCTTCAGTGGGAGATTTGTTTCTCTCTGTCTCTATGTAGGTTCTGTAGCTCTAAAGTTTGTATAGAATCTTTTTTTTTTACCTATATTGGTAGTGGTGGGAACCAGAGCCCACACCAAGTTTATGCTTCTCCTCTGCCATCTTGGCTCCGTCTCCCCCCCTACCCCCAGTATTTTTCAGAGAAGTGATTATCAACTTTTTTTGGTCTTAGCAATCCTTTACACTCTTTTATTTGGAGGGGGGCAGGGTGTCAGGAAGACCTGAGTTTGAATCTTCCATCACAATAAAAAAGATGATTGAACATGAAATCATAAATTCACTATGTACAACATGCTATTAACTACACAACAAAATTATCATGCAAATTTCCATTTTTTTTCCTTTTTTTCCCATCCCATCTGAGAGATGACTACCATTAGACACAAGTAGGTATAAAGCTATAAAATTATTCTGTATGTACTTCTATTAATCAGTTATTTTTTATTTTTGGATGCAGATAGCATCTTCATGTATTCTTCATAATTAATTTTGATATTTATAATATTCAAAATGACATTCACTCAAAGTCATTCTTAAAACAATATTGCTCTTACTGTATACAATGTTTTCCTTGTTCTGCTCATTTCACTCTTCATTATTTCATGCAAATCATTTAATATTTTTCCAAGATCATTGAGTTCATCATCACTTACACTCTTAAAATCTATTAAGAATTGGGGCAGCTAGTTGGTACAGTGAATACAGCACCAACCCTGGAGTTAGGGCAACCTGACTTCAAATTTAGCCTCAGACAGGTAATAACTATATGACCTTGGGCAAGTCACTTAACCCCAATTGCCCTGCCTTCTCTCCTCCAAAAAAATTAAATAAATAAAATGCCAAACTGTTCCCACAGAAGAAAATTATAAAACAAACCAAACAAATAAACAACATCAACAAAAACCTATTAAGTATCTCCTAGAGATCTTCTTATTTATGTGGGTTATAGCAATCAGTATTTGTCATTTAGAAATTCGGAAGTCTTAGTACAATTATGACAATGTTTTTGATTGTGCTGACCCTCAGTTCTCCCTGGGAAGCATTGCATTAAAAGGCAGATCTTGAACACAGATCTTTCTAGGACCAGCTCTCTAATCATGTCATAATGCTTCCTCTCATCAGAAGTCAAATTAACTGAAATGCTAAAACTCTCCCTATGGGTATCTGGTGGCTAAATAGCACGAAAATATGCAATTGTAAGAGACCTTGTAGTATATCTCGTCTAATTCTACCATTAAACACATGAAACAAAAAATGTCAGGAAAGGATAAGTGACCTATCCAAAGTCACATAGGTATTAAGCATCAGAGCTAGGTATGTTCTAGGACTTGTGACTCTGAACATAATGTTCTTTCTACCTGGGGATTGCCTTCTTTGGGCAAATATGACCATCACACTTTTCATAGAAAGGTGCCTAATACAACAAAACTTTTCTTTTTTAATTGCCATTTTTTTCTCTTAAAGTTCTAATTAAATCATTTTGCATTTGCATTCCTTTAATGAGCTTTCAATCATCCGTTATGAATATAGGCAATTTGCAACTTTTATTCAACACATTCTGATGTGCACTGTTTATGAATTCAGATGTTTATTAGATAAATGACTAATTAAATATGTTTTAGAACTGAATTAGTTAAGCATGCCCCATAGATTCTATTTCCATTTCAATTCCATTAAAGAAATGCCATATGAAACATACTGTAAAGAGGAAAGAACTCAGATCACAATTATAGTCATGCATTCCTGAAGAGATTGGGAATGTACTTCTCTCAGCTCTGTTGAAAATCTCATTTGAGGTAATGGAATAAAGAAAATATTCTGTTAGACTACCAAGGAATAATCGAAGAAAATACTGGACTTAGTCAAGAGATCTGGATAATTGATTCAGATCTGTCACTCTCTAAATGCTTTTACTTGGGAAACTTAAACCTCTACATAATCTTATAATATAGTAATATTCATATCTACCCTATTTACCACACAGAGTTAGTGTGGTGTTCAGTTGGCCTGAACTAAACTGAACTGAATTCAATAAGCATTTTTCAATGCCTAATTTATGCCCACTTTCAGTTTACATTCCACTCTGTGTGTGTGGATATGAAAGCAAGAAGAAAAAATGTCTCTATCTTCAAGGACCTACTGGGGTCACAGGCTGCAGAGCTAAAATCTCCACACTGAAAGACAAGCACAAGATGACATTAGAATTTTAGGCAGAGGGGCAGCTAGGTGGCGCAGTGCATAGAGCACTGGCCCTGGAATCAGGAGTACCTGAGTTCAAATCCGCCCTCAGACACTTAACACAAAAACTAGCCGTGTGGCTTTGGGCAAGTCACTTAACCCCAACTGCCCTCCAAAAAACAAAACAAACAAACAAAAAAGAATTTTAGGCAGAGAAATCACTAAGAAGGAAAGAATGAGGAAACACGCCCCACAGTCAGTGGCATCTAAGTTGAGAGTTGAAGGAGATTGAGGATTTTTTTTTCAAAATCCGAAAGGTCTTTTTAAAATTTATTTTAAATTTATAACTTGATAACTAGAGGTTGCATTTCAGGAAAAGGTGGGAGATGGAATGCTAAGTTTAGTATGTCCACAGAATTCAGAAGGTGTGAAGGACAGTAACGTGAAATAAACTTTTTCAAAATCCTTAAAGACTTCAAATAATGTCACAGCAATGAAAAAAAAAAGTAGCCAGGAGACAGATGATGGAAAATTTTAAATGCCAGACTAAGTAGCATATATATTAACATCGCGGAAACAGGAATTCACAAAACATAAAAAGTCATAAACATGATAGTGCTTTGGTGAGACCTTTGCTTTTGGTGAATTATTCTGGCTGTGTAGAAGATGGATTGAATAGTGGAGTGACTAGAAGGAAGGAGCATGATTAGAAGGTTAGATAGTGAATGCTCACAAGGAGGTGCAGGAAGACATTGGAAAATTAGAATTGACAAAACCTAGCAACAAATTTACTATTGGGATGACAGGTAGACAAGTGAAGACACAGAGATGACTGAGACTGAGAACCTTGATGACTAGAAGAAAATAGAAAAGTTTGGGGGAAAAAAAACAATTTAAAGGTGAAGATGAGTCCCGTTTTGGATAAGTGGATGTTGAAATGCTAGGGGTAGGGGGGGATAGGGACAAGAAGTATAAAAACCCAACAAGAATTTGATGAGATGGGACTGGAGTTTAAGAGAGAAATTATAGCAGAACATTTAGAATATGGAGTTTTCTGCATACAAGTACTAATTGAACCTATGGGAGCTGGTGAGATTATGAAGAGAGAAGTAGTGAACAGAAAGAAGAGAGAGATCAAATTACATGATCTGTGAAAACATGGTTTGTGTCTGCCAGGTGCCATTCAACATACATCATTTTTTTTTACAGAGAAATATGTTTTATTTTCATAACTTTTGATGTAAATTCAAAACTGCTGATAAGGACTCCATAATAAATTGAAACACTAATGACATTATTGCATTGCTTTTGTTTATAACAGATTTTGAAAATAAAAGATAACATTTTCTTTCCAGTAATTCACAAATTAAATAAGGTTTCTCTTTCTTTCTCACTTCTTTTTGATTGTATTATGCAGCATTCCACATTTCTCTATGTGTTGTGTGGAATCTATGGGGCTTCTCTAATTAATTCCACATTTAAAGAGATTTAATGAGTCAATTATCAAATACACATCTGATTTTCTAAACTATACACATTGGAGTGAGCTGAATAAAAGTTACAAATTATCTGTATTCTTGATGATTGACTGAAAAATAGGAGCATAGAATGTTAATGCTGAAAGATAACTTAGAGGTGTATAGGCTTCACTTTGTAGAGTTGGAAAAATAGATGTCATATAACTGATCCAAGATCAAACAAATTGTACATTTTTGCAAAAGGATGTGAACCCAGGCCCTTAGTCTGAATAAGAGAGAGAGAGACAGACAGAGAAAGAGAGAAAGAGAGAGAGAGAGAGAGAGAGAGAGAGAGAGAGAGAGAGAGAGAGAGAGAGAGAGAGAGAGAGAGAGAGACAGAGACAGAAAGAGACAGGGACAGAGAGAGAGACAGAGGGGGGAGGGAGGGAGAGAGAGAGACAGGGAGAGAGGGAGAGAGAGAGAGAGAGAGACAGAGAGACAGAGAGAGACAGAGAGACAGAGAGAGAGAGAGGGGGAGGGAGGGAGACTGTACACTCCCTAAATATACACCATAGCCTTGTGTATACATACATAGGACCATGATGAGGAAATTGTCCTTAGAAATGTGAACTATTGCTGAAAATAGTTCCCTGATACTGCAGGGAAGGTATGAGGTGAGAGGTAGAATGGGACTAGTCAAATGAGGATATTTTAGGCATAACTGAATTTGGAGACCATCTCAGGTAATCTTCACTCATGTAACCCTGAATAAATCACTAAATTTCTCTGGAACGTTATTACCACATCTGCAATACAGATCATCGGACTTTAAAATCTCTATTATCCTCTCCAACACTAAATGTGTGATCCTGTGATTTTAAGATCTGAATCTGAATCCCAGTTCTGTAATTTAATCACTTTGTACTGCTAGACAAACAGCTAGAGTCCATCTGGTCCTCAATTTCCACCATTTTAAAATGAGAGGGCTACTGTAAATGACCTCTAGACTATCCTCTAGCTTTAAAAATGTAGGCTTTTCCTTGTTCTTCGGGGAATGATGCATTATATATCACCTTTCTTATATGGCAAGGGATTTCTAAACAAGACAGCTGAACCCGTTAAAGTGAGCTTCTTTGCTACCCTGAGGGATACTGGTAGTCAGTATTTCTGTAATTCATGAAGATGCTGCATGCTAATTTTGCCCCAATCTTTGATGATGTTTTCATGAGAAATCAGTCAATTTTAGTAAATATTAATTCAGTTTCTAATCAACATTGCCAGAGAACAGGGGATTATTTCATTTAAATTTTTAGTGAACACATTCATACTGTTGAATTAGGAAAAAAAAAAGGTCCCTAAAGTAGGAATTCTTAACCTGGAACCCTAAGGAGTCCATAGATAAATTTCAAATATGGACTTGTATGAGAGAAAATCACTTTTCCCAGGACTAACCTCTCACTGATATTTAGCATTTTCTTCAAATATTTAAACATATTCTGAGAAGAGGACCAAAAGTTTAACCAGAATGCCAAGGGGTCTATGGCATGAATTTTTAAGAACTCTTGCTCTTATACATACATACACACACATGCATGCATGCATACATACATACATATGGATATGTTTTTTTCCTAAATCAGTTAATGTATACTACCTGCAAATTTCCTTTCATGTTCATGAAATTCTTTACCTCCAACCCTACTCTTTTCTAATTCTTTTGCTTCACCTTCATTTTTTCCACACCTGGAGAGCTACATTCTTCATTTGGCCAATAGCTCACAACATACTATATAGAACTGAATTTATCCCTCCCTAAAGGGTGAGCCACTGAATTGGGTAGGCTAGAAATTAGAACAGGGAGTTTGGGGGTTTAAATCTGGACACAGGTGAATTATCCCACTCTAATGAGCCATTCCTGTATCACAAAATTCTTAGCTTCTAGGTAAACATCTCTCTTTTTTTTCTGGGTCCATGCTCATTTGATCATCCCAAATTTCAGAGTTAGGTGTTAGATCAGTTTCAATTTCTGAATCTAGTTCACATTCAGAATCAGCTGAAAACTCTCAACATTTTTGGATTACAAGGGGATCCTTAGGATACTTGCAATGGCTGCCAGACAATAGATGTTCCTAAACCATGGTGGTATTTCCTAGTTCTTATTGTCTTAGGATGTGGGCTAGTATGCTGCTTAGCAAACTTTTCCCTCAACGTGGAGACCTCAACAACCTTCTAGGCTTCTCAGTGACTAGTTAGCTCTTCAGCCTCACTAAGTAGTCTAATTTTCTTTCATTCTAGTGTGGAAACTAGATTCTATAGAACCTCTTCAAAGAAATGTTCAAAGACTCCTAGAGTTGCCCAATGGGAGCTCACATTTATATAATATATAATTCGCTGCACATTTTAGCTACTTTGGTCTATTTTGACCCTCTCAAGATCTCTGTGACATTGATATTTCAGATAATGTATTAGACTAGACGTATGGAGGACTCCTGAGAAACAAAGTCATTATCTTAAAAACATATCCACACCCATGTTGCAACTTAAAGACTTTGAGAGTTATCTAAGACATGGAGAGTTAGAGTAATCCAGAGTTGCAAAGCAAGTGATTTTAAAGGTCAAGACTTGAATCCAGGGTCTTCAATGGTCCAGATTATCTTTTACTCTAAAGTGCTAGGCTGCACGTACAGGTTTGTTTGTTTTGTATCACTTTACAAATGTGGAAAATGAGCCCGAGAGAGATCAAATTCAGTTCTTCTTGACTTCAAATTCAGCTTATAATTCACTATGAACCTTAGGCAGGCTATAGGACACCACTTGAAATGATACTCTTTTGTGTCAATCAAATGATAAACATTTATTAAGTGCCAACTATATGGAAGGCACAATATTAAGCTCTGGAGATATGACAGGAAAAAAATTATCTCTACTCTCAAAAAGCTCACAGTCTAATGTGGGGAGACAGCATGTTTGACTTAAGTCACATAAAGAAGAAATTGGAAATAATCAGCAGCTCTAAGGCACTGAAATCAAAGGGGACTTGGAAAGGTTTCCTGTAGGAGGTAGAATTTCATCTGGGATTAGAAGTAGATAAGTTTCTACTCTATTCTCTTGTACTGGGCAATGATGCCCGGCCCTATTCCACAAACATTTCCTTGAATTAAGGAACATTCTCATACTTCCTAATGCTATTCTCTCAGGCTTCAGTGGTGTAATACTCAATACTCCTTACAATCAGTGCCCAAATTGAGGTACCAGAGACTTGGCACTCAGGTCAGATTGGTCTGATCATCTGTAAAATGGTAGAGAGGTACATATATAAAATGAGGTCATAGAATAATATTGGAAACCACATTGTTTCTGAATTAGCATTCATTGGCTCTTTCTTTTCTATAATGCTTTGAGCACTTAATTCAGTAGAATATAGCAATCATTTAAGTGGTTTAAGTATTTATTGTTCATTGTATTTATTTATATATATTTATCATTTGTAATATATATGTTTATTAAAAGTATGTATTATTTACTATAAGAATTAAGTATTCTGAGGAAAGAACTGTACTGAGAGACACTGAAAGTTTAGAGAAAATGGTAGTTCTGCATTCAAAGAAAGAAAAGAGCATAAACAGATATAACGTAGAAAATTACATTAAAATGCTTGTTGTTCTTCATTCTCAAAGAGGATCAAAACATTACTATGGTGCAGCCACGTTTAAGTGTGTCTGAGTGTGATTGGTCAAACCAATATAAGCTCAGAATGCTCCACTACAGTTCAGGCACAAATAATCCATGTAAACATTTGGGGCGGATTCTCTAAATTTGCACATCTTGCATTTCCTTTGAGCTATTTCAATTCTGCTTTGCTCATAGAGCACAATCCCTTCTCTGAGGTGGGCACACCATGCTGAGTAGTCCTGTGCCAGTTTCTCCCATGTCACAAAATTAATTCCAATATTATTGAGATATCGAGAGTGTTCTTGTGCTGTTTCTTCTGACCACCATGGGAATGCTTGCCCTGTGTGAGTTCTCCATAAAATAATCTTTTTGGCAAGCATATATTTTGCATTTGAACAACATGGCCAGTCCATCAGAGTTGTGCTCTCTGGAGTAGAGTTTGAATGCCTGGCAGGTTAATTCAATTAAGGACTTCAATGTGTGGTATTTTATCCTGCCAGATGATCTTCAGAATCTTCCTAAGACAATCCAAATGGAAATGATTCAGTTTCCTGGCATGACAGACTGTCCAGGTTTCCCAGGCATACAACAGTGAGTTCAGCACAATGACTCTGTAGGCATTCAGTTTGGTAATAAGTCTAATACTTTTTCTCTCCCATACTTCCCTTCAGAGCTTCCCAAACACAGAGCCAGTCCTGGCACTGTATCCATCAACCTCATTATCAATGTGTACATTCCGGGAAACTACACTACCAAGGTAAGTGAACTTATCCACAGCATTCAAAACTCCATTTGCTCTAATCAATGGGTCCACATATGGATGGTTTGGTGATGCCTAATATGTAAGGGCTAAGAGAGAAGACTATTATTGATTGTCTCAGGGGATGAAAATAGACCAGCCTTTAAGAGACAGCTAGGAACACCAAGAGTAAAAAGGTGAAAAGTTGGGAATTCCAGAAATGTGGTATGTTGCTAGGCACCAGAAGAGAATGAATTAACAATAACACAGAGCTCTTTCTTATACAAACTCATGACTTTTACTTTTAAAAATATCTTTATTTTTTTCCTTCATGTCTAAATCTTTCTCCCTTCTTTTACTTAGAGATCCATTCCCCATCCCAAGAAACAAATAAACAAAAACAATGCAGAAGAAAAACAGATCACCAAAACTATATAATATCAACCATGTCAGAAAATATATAAAACACTGCCCTCCCACACCTCTGTAAGGCCATGATATAAATATGCAATAAAGAAAAATTAATTCACAAAGTTCCAAGCATGATCAATTTATTATTATTGCTAGCAAAAACTAATAAATTGGATTCAAGGCCCCTCAGTGGTCAAGAATCCAACTGACAGGTAGAGAGACTTTTTAAAATAACATTTAGATAATGATTAGATGGACGTATTTCAATCTGAATTGATTGATGCTGCTTATATCATTTTCTCACCAGGTTGGCCAACATCCCATGACCAATATCTTCTGGAAAGTCCTGTTGTAGGCAAACAGCTTATCACCAGACTGACTCATCTCCCTCTATAGTCAGCAAAAGCACAAAGATTAGGATTTTTGTGGTTAGACTATAGCCCATAAGAACAGGAAAATTAAGCCCTTACAAATTTTACTAACACGAGCAAGTTTAATTTTGATTCACGAATATTGATTCTGATTAGATACACTGACTAGACACCATTCTCAAGAAATGATTAATCATGGAATAGTATATCAACTATGTTATATCACAAGAGGCATCTGGGATTACATGATTAAAGGATCTCAAACTCACATAATAAGGGGTCAACAAACACATAGTGGATTGATCATTAATAATACTAAATTGAAAATAGTACAGTATTAAGTGAGCTATCAATTTTCAATATCACGACAAAGAAGGGAGGGTCAGAACATTTTCTCATCTTCTCTTCAGGGTTACCTTCAGTGTTTGTATTTTAATATCACTCATTTTGGGTTTAGAAGTTCATAAATTAACTGCATTGGCAAGATATAGACAATATCACATACAGGTATAAAAAGCAAAATGTGAAGAGTACATAAGACAGGAATAAACCAAGTATGATCAAATATCCAAGGAGGTTTCAGATTATTACTGGCTGCTGGAAGGGAGATGTAAGAGATCAAGGAAGGCATATTAAAGGATGAAGCATTCACCTAAAAGCTAAAGCCACACTGAGTTATATAAATACCAATTCTTTTTAGAGAAGACTAAGCAGAAGGGAGGCCATACCTCTTAACACTCGTCATGTAGTTAAGTTGTAGAACCTTCTTGATGCAAAAGGTTTAAAGTGACTGGACGTTTAAAGACACCATTTAATTTACTCTTTGAATAATAATCCTCAATTTACTTGTCAAAAGCTATCACACACCAAACTCTGTGACATTTGTATGTCTTGATAAGAAACTACCATTTGTAGAAATAGGCTAACACATTTATATACGCTCATTTTAAGCCTCCCCTACCAATCCTCTCCTTTTATTTCTTCATTTCTCCCCAATCAAACTTTAATGGAATTATCACAGTGAGGGTCAGGCTGTAGCCGGGATGCAGATATGCTTGATCCAGCTGATGAATTGCACTTGGTTAAAAAAAATAATTGGTGGTAATCTTTAATATACAGTTAGAAGGGGAATACTATGCCAGCATTTTAGTCCTCTGACCTTTCTCAAATAATCACATACTGACTATAAATTTGCTTTCCCCCATAATGAGTATAACTTATTGAAGAAAAAAATTAAAACACTAAAACCAGGAAATTAGAGACCAGCTTGTATAATCAATTTTTTTTAATGTCATAGGAGGATAAGAATTTTATTGAAGAAGAAATGAAAGAAAAGAGAAAAGGCTTTGCATTGTCAAGAAAAAAATCAAGTTGTATTTTGAAAGGTACAAAATACTTCCTGATATTCAAGTCTTTATGGAAATAATATTTAAAAGTGTAAAAAAAGTT
>CM053596.1:90021759-90039067 GCA_028646575.1 Pseudocheirus occidentalis | reverse complement strand
ATATATATATATATATATATATATATATATATACATATACATTTACATTCCCTTCACCTATCCTCATACTGAGAAAAGTTTCATAAGTTAAAATTATCATTTTTTCCATGTCGGTATGTAAATAGTTCAACTTTGTTAAGTTCCTTATGAATTATTTTCCATGTTTATCTTATCATGCTTCTTGTGTTTGAATGTCACATTTTCTGTTCAGGTCTGGTTTTTTCCTCAAGAATGCTTAGAAGTCCTCCACCTCATTGAATGGCCATATTTTCCTTTGAAACGTACTCAGTTTTGCTGGGTGGTTTAGACGATTTCTAAGGTATCATTGAATGAAAAACAAAAACTATTTCTATATTCTATCCCATGATCACTTTACTCCTCTCTGTCCTGAATCTAGACCTCCACATTTCCCAAGACTGTTCTGATCCTAGACAATGCCTCATTCCCTTTGACATCCAACTACTATTAATGAATTTGGTCCATAAACATTTTATGAGAAGGTAACCAAGCTAGCATTACTTATGCCTTCACTCCTCTCCTGGGTCTCTCTAATCTGACTCTGAACACTTCTACCATGCCCCTATGTGGGTATTTTCTCACCTCCCACCTCAGGATTCACTTTTCAACTTTCTTTTATGTTTAAGCTGTTTGAGGGAAGATATTTTTCTTCTTTTTCTTCTTGTTCTTTCATTTCCTTCCCTTCCTCCTCGTCTTCCTCCTCACCCACTTAATGTCAGATTTAATATCTATAAAATGAGGCTACTCTTCCTAAAAAGTGTCAAAGAAATATAAGCTATTACTATTCCTGAAAGAAAGCAGACTGAAGAAATCAAGTCTTAATCTTCCAATAAAACTTTTGAAGGAGAACAAATGACTTGATTCCTCTATGCCATCTGTTGTGGAAAGGTCTTCTCTTAAACAAGGGCTTGGCAGAATGAGGAAGCAGATTCATGGAAAGAAGTCTAAGGAACAATGGCCCTCCTATTTCTATTCAGCAAATTACTTCCTGACCTCAGGCTAGCTCTAAATTTTACAAGGAAAGCATACATGGAATGTTAATATGCAGAGAGTGATCAGAAACCACATGTTGTGCTGAGGTGGGTGAAACCTGGTGCTCTCTATCCATAGTATAAAGGCTTTTGGACTCACAGGGAGGAGTTAGAGGGGAGGAGGGAGCATGTAACAAAGCACTTTTTTTTCTTTTTTAGAATCCATCTGGACTTGCCTAGAGCCTCTCAGTCTTCTAGCAAACAGTTGGACTGAGGAATATATCTGTCAATCTCTGCTGGGTGCCTTGATTTGGTATCATCTTCACAGTGAGTATTTCAGTGGAAAATAAATGCTGATTAAGTCCAGCTTCTTAACTTTGTGCCCTGTTGCTTTCAGAGAAGACAGAGTGGTAACAGGCAGTACCTTCAGGCTTTGTGACCTTTCAAATGAATATTTACCCAGGGACAAGTGGTAATTCTTCTGCATTCAAGATTCAGTGAAGTGGAATCCACTTATTTTACTACTGCTCTGTCTCCCAACAGGAAGGTGAACTGTCTGAGTCTTGGTGTGCTGGAACTGGCAATTCTCATACTTACTGCCAGGGGACTCCTGACTTCAAATCTAGCCTAAGATACTTCCTAGTTGTGTGACCCTAAACAAGTCACTTAATCCTATTTGCCTCATTTTTTCTCATCTGTATCATGAGCTTGAGAAGGAAATGGCAACTCTTTCTAGTATCTTTGCCAAGAAAACCCAAAATGGGATCACAAAAAAATCAATTATGATCCAGTAACAACATCCTGCCAGGAGAGCTAGGAGGATTAATTACCGTATTACTGATCCTCTCCCCAGAGAGAGTGAAAGTCAATCAATGAGAATTTTTTTTACATGAAAATTTTTTACTGTGACAAAGACATACAATTTTTGTGAGCTTGGTTTTTCCTTCTTCCCTTTGCACAAGTCCAGAAGAGAAACATTTGCAACTTTTACAACCTTGAATCAGACTTTAGGAATATCAACAATAACATGACCTTTCTAACCAAATCCAGCAACCAAAACTTCATCATTTCCCTCAATAAAGTCCAAGCAGCCATCACTGGAAACAAAGGCAGTGATGTTTTTGGCATTCTTAATCAGTTGAACTTTCACACACTTCCTGATGGCAGAATTGGGCTGCTTGGCTTCCATACCAACTTTTTCCAAAACAATCCGTTTTGCATGAGATGCTCCTCCAAATGGGTTGGCCTTCAAGGCAGTGCCCAAATGAGCTTTCTTGTATTGTTTGTCATGCCACTTTTGGTCTCTCTTGTGGCTGTGAAGTTTTCTAGCAGTATGAAGACCATGGCACTCACCCATGTTACCAATATCAGAGCCGAGAGACAGTCAATGAGAATTTATAAATGGTTTAATGTGTTGCAGTCCCTCAAGGCTATGAGACACAACTGTTCTAGACCTGTATTCAAAAAGATCTGATTTCAAATCTAGTCTTAGACACTTATTAGGTGTGAGATCCTGGGCAAGTCACTTAACCTTTGGTTGCCTCATTTTCTTCCTTTGTAAAACTGGGATAATAATATCACCTGCCTCCTTGATTGTTGTGAGGATAAAATGAGATAATATTTTCAAAGGGCTCTGAAAACCTTGAAGTACAAAAAGGCTATTCATTATTATTATTATATTATTAGTATTATATTATGATTATGATTATGATTATGATTATGGTGTTCACACCCTAATGGAGACAACATAGAAAAAAACTGGACATGTAAAAGATACAGAGTGAAAAGGAAGGTCATTGCAGAAAGTAAGAGTGACCATTAGGGCAGAACTTATGCAGAAGTCTTAATTTGAGCTAAGGAAGCCAGGAAGTGAAGGCAAGAAGAAGAACTTTTCAGAGAGAGCTAAGATGACAGCACGCAGGCATGGGAGAAATGGCAAAGAGGTCTGCATCTCTGGAACACAGAGAAGATTGGAAAGGTAGGAAGGCCCTTAGCTGTAACAGACTTCAAATCATTGAAAGGGAATTTTTGTTTTAATTCTGCAGTAAACAGGGAGCCACTAGACCTCAATGAGTGAATGTTGAATGATATGGTGACCTGCCATGGAGATTTTGGTGGACTGAGAGAATTGTCTGCACAGGCCCTAGGGTTACCTAGAATACTACAAGGCCTTCCTGGAACTTCCAAGGGTAAATGACACACACACACACACACACACACACAAAATTGATAGAGAGAGAAAAAAAAGTGAATATATGGCCGTTTAAAATTATTTTAGTACAAACCACCAGGAGGAGGGAAGTAAGTCCTATGTGTCTTCCTCTTTTTTTTTTTTCTGGGACCAAGATTGGTCATTATATTTAATCTGGATTTGTGAGTATTTTACTATTATTTTCACTTATATTACTGCTGTCCCATTTTATTTTCTTGTTTGTGGATGTATAGGTTATCTTTGATTTATAAGCTCCTTTAAGGTAGCATAATTTCATATTTAAAAAATTTTTTTTTGCTTTTTTGGAGGGGGAAGGTAGGGCAATTGGGGTTAAGGGGCTTGCCCAAAGTCCCGCGGCTAGTTTTGGTGTTAAGTGTCTGAGGCCGGATTTGAACTCAGGTCCTCCTGACTCCAGGGCCAGTGCTCTATTTACTGCACCACCTAGCTGCCCGCTAATTTCATATTTTTAGTTTTGTATTCTGTTCAATGATTATGTTTATCCATACTGGTTGATGATTTTAAAGTCTCTTTTTAAATTATTTCTTAAAATTTTCTTTCTTAGTTTCATAAAGAAGGCTAGCTGTTTCTGTATTGCCACTGAAACCTTTCCAGAATACATGTTCGGCCTTCCTATTGTTCTGATGACCTCTGTCACACTTTCTTGCCAATAACCTCTAGCTTAAGTTCTGGTCTAGATTTTATTTACCACAAAGTCCTATATTCCCTGAACTATATAGAAACCCCTCTAGATGGGGAAGGAGGGGAGAGATTATTTATGTATGCTTATATGAATGTATGTGTGCATATAAATACATGTTTATGTGTGAACATATATACACATACACATGTGCATGTCACAGTGTGCACATGTAGGATGCATATTGTATGCATGTGTGTATGTGCATGCTTTAGGTACATGTGTATATACATTCATTTGTGTATATTGAGACATGCAACCACACTTAAACACATGCATGCATACATAAATATGTGTGCATATGTATTAAAAAAGGCAATCATGACATAAGCTAACAGAGTCATGTACTCTTTGCTTTTGGAAAGCTAGACAGAGCAGGAAATAGAATGCTGGACCTGGAGTCAAGAAGACCTGAGTTCAAATCTGATCTTAGACACTTCTTTGCTGTATGACCCTGGGCAAGTCACTTAAACCTGTTGGTCTCAGTTTCCTCATTTGTAAAATGAGCTGGAGAAGGAAATGGCAAACCACTCCAGGATCTTTGCCAAGAAAACGCCAAATGGGGTCACAAAGTGTAAGACACTACTGAAATAACTGATCAACAATAGCTCTCTTTGCTTTAGTAACATTCTATGAACAGGAATCCATAACTGTGCAGTGGTAAGAATGTTGGTGTGAGAGTCCAGAGTTGAGGGTTCAAGTCCTTAGCACATCTCTGTGATATTGGGTTAGTCAATAGATTTTTCTGAGTTTACTTCCACATCTGGAAATGAGGGAAGCAGTCTTCTGGCTGGGTAACTTACAGGGCTAGTATGGGGAATAAGAGCAAAAGAGTTTGTGTTAATAAGATGTTATTGTTATTGACTGTCAGAGTCAGAAGGACTGTAGAAAATATCTGTCTAATCTAACTCCGTCATTTTGCAAATGAAGTCACTGGGGCCCAGAAAGAAGACCATTGTTTAGCCAGTAGCAGAGCAGAACAGGTACTCTGGCAAAATTTCAAGGGTAGTACAGAAACAAGTAAACTTTTTTTAGTCAAGTCAAGAAATCTTATGTACTGGGGCAGCTAGGTGGCACAGTGTATAGAGCACTGGTCCTGGAGTCAGGAGGACCTGAGTTCAAATCCAACCTCAGACATTTAGCACTTACTAGCCGTGTGACCTTGGGCAAGTCACTTAACCCCAATTGCCCTGGCTTCTCCCCTCCAAGAAAAAGAAAAAAAAAAGAAATCTTATATACTAAATTGAAGGTGTCATAGTAGAGTCATTTATATTTTCTCATATGGTTGGTAGCCCTAACTAGTACTAGTTTTTTACATTCATTTTTGAGCTATGGTTTTCTCCTAACGCTCATATTTTCTAGTTCTCAAGATATATATTATTCTTTCTCATGAGTGAAATTAAATTTTTAATTAGCAAAATTTAAATGCATAAATTCACAAAACTTCCAACTCCTAATATGTAGAAAAGTCAGAAGCATAACTGTAGCACCAGAAATAATACTGGCTTTGGTGTCAGGGGATTTGGATTCGAACCCTGACTAAAGAAACCTTTAATTTTTCTGGGTCTTAATTTCCTCATCTAGAAAATGAAGAATTTAGGAAAGGATTATGGGAAGAAGGCAAGGTAAGTCAGAAATTTTTAAACTCTTAAGATTTTCTGCTTACATAAGATAAAATACTGCCTCTTGGGGAACATAGATCCCTGAAAGTAAAAAGAATAGAGGCAGAACAGGGGTCCTCCTGGGACAATTGGAGAAGACCTAAAGAAAAATCCCAGAACTAGATGTCTTCTAGGTAAAGAGTAAACACGTCCAGTCTAGGGTCCACTTTATAACAACCAATGGCAAACTGATTTAATAAGTGACAAGCCCTGGCATTAGTTGGGTTGTGAGGCTCCCTTGGCCTCACCACAGGCACGTTTACCCCCAGGACAGGGAGGGGAGTTGGGTGTCTGACCTGAGAAAGAACTAGGGAACCTCTGCAGACAAGGAATGCCAGAACCAGCTGTGCAGCAAGAAGTGGCAGGGGCAAGAAGGAAATAGCAGAGGCCTGATGAATGCAGAGGCAGTAGCTCAGAATACCACCGCCTGTAGCCACTTAGAGGAGACTGGAGGTCTTGGTTTAAGTTCAAAGTCAGAAAGGAGAGTGGAAGAGGATCAGAGGCCAGAGGCACCATCCTCCATACCCCAGGATGAGAGGTGATTATAAAACACAAAAGTACTATAAAAAAAATGCACAGGCAAAGAAGAAAGACTCTAACCATAGGGAGCTACTATGGCAATGGAGAAGACCTGGGTTAATCTCCAGAGGAGGATACTGAAGCAAAGAAAGCCTCTTCTACCCCAAAGAGTAATGTCAAGTGGTCACCTGCCCAAAGTAATTCATCGAATAACTTACAAAATACTTTAAAAATCAAATGAGAGATGGAGGAAAAATTTGAAAGAAAAATAAGAGTAAGGCAAGAAAAATAAGATTATAATAAGAAAGTCAACCAATTAGAAAAGGAGTTCCAGAATCTTAAGGAAAAAAATGACTCCATGAAAATTAGAATTTGGTAAGGGGAAGCCAGTGAACTTTATAAGAGACAAAGAAAATTTTAAAAATACATAAATAATGAAAAAATAAAAGAGAATGTGAAACATCTCATAAGAAAAACAACAGATCTAGAAAAGAAATCAAGAAGAGAAAACACAATAATTGTACTACTTGAAAGTTCTGATCAAAAAAAGAATCTTGATATGATAATACAAGGAATAATTAAAGAAAACTGTCCTGAAGCATTAGAACACAAGGGAAAATTAAAAATAGAAAAAATCCAGTAATCACCAGTTGAAGGAGACCCTATGAAGAAAACTCACATATATACCATAGTTAAATTCTAAAACCCTGAAATCAAGGACAAAATATTAGGAGAAACAAGAAAAAAAATTAACATATGATAGTATCACAATTAGAATCCTACAAGACCTAGTGTTGGTGACACGAAAAGATTGCAGGTCTTAGAACTTGATACATCAAAGAGTAAGAGAACTGGGTCTCTGGCCAAAAATATTATACCCAACAAAACTAAGAATAATTTTGAATGGAAAAAAAAGGACATTTGATTAACTGTCAGACCTTCAGGATTCTGTTAAAAAACAAACAAGGCTGAACTCAATGAAGATTTAACATTTGACAAAGAGAAACATTAGGTACATACCAATGACCAATTACAAGGAACTCAATAAGGACAGAATGTTTAACTTTTATCTATGTGGGGTGGGGCCAAGATGATGGCATAGAAGCAGGAAAACTCAGTGAGCTCCCCCCATAAGCACCTCAAATATCTATAAAATATAACTCTAAACAAACTTCTGAGCTACAATAGGAACGAAGTGACAGAAAGAAACACATCTCCAGCTGAAGGCAGCCCAGCAGGCAGACAGGAAGAGTCCATCACAGTGTCCTGGGAGCCCAAACCAACTCTGTATGAGCCCATGGTTTTAGCCCCAGGGCAGCCCCAACCAGCAGCAACTGGAGCAAACTTTGGGAGAGTAGATCACTGGCAGTTGTGACATTTTCCAGAATTATCAAATGATTAATGCCAGGGACAAACTGAAAGGTCAGTGTGGAACTTTTAGGAACATGGGGATGGAAAGAGGGTTTGGCCACTGTACCCAAGGTGAGAAGGTGACAAGCAGTAGAGGTGCTGTGGCCATGCAACTGCCTCCATGTGGCTGCTTCAGAGCTCCTGGCCTACAGATTGTAGGGGGACCAGGTGACCATTCAGAGTGTATTTGCTCTTGCTTTGATCTGCTTGGATCTAGATCATGATCTTGGGTGGAGATCCTGGGGTGTGTGACCAGTCAGCTAGGGCTTGTGGAGGCTTTGGAGAGGGCACCCAATTAATAGCTCTGGCAGCTGCAAAAACTCCAGTGATTTAGGACAAAACTCTGCTCTCTGGAAGGATAGTTCTATTGTGGCAAAGAGTGCAAAAGTTAAGTAATTGAGGGACAACACGAACAAGCAAAGGAAGCAAAGCAAGCACAGCAATCAAACCCTAGATTCCTTTTTTGGGAACAAAAAGGATCAAAGCATGGAATGGGAGGAAGACAATGAAGTCAGAACTCCTCCACCAAAAGCTTCCAAGAAAAAATATGAACTGAAAACAGGCTATGGAGGAGCTCAAGAAGGATTCTAAAAATGGAGTAAGAGAAGTGGGGGAAAAATTGGGAAAAGAAATAAGAATGATGCAAGAAAATCATGAAAAGGAAGTCAAGAATCTGACTGAAGAAAATAACACCTAAAAAAAAATAAACTATCTCAAATTGCAACGGAGGCCCAAAAAACCAAGGAGGAAAAGAATGCTTTAAAAAGCCGAATTTGCCAGATGGAACAGGAATTTCAAAAATTCACTGAAGAGAATTCTTCAAAATTAGATTGGAGCAATCAGAAGCTAATGACTTTATAAGAAATCAAGACAGTATAAAACAGATCCAAACAAAAGAAAAAATAGAAGGCAATGTGAAATATCTCTTTGGAAAAACTACTGACCTGGAAAATAGATCGAGGAGAGATAATTTAAAAATTAATGGTCTACCTGAAAGCCTTGATCAAGAAAAGAGTCTAGACACATCTTTCAAGGAAAATTGCCCTGATATTCTAGAACCAGAGGGAAAAATACAAATAGAAAGAATTCACTAATCATGTCTTGAAAAAGATCCCAAAAAGAAAACTCCTGGGAATATTATAACCAAATTCCAGAGTCCCCAGGTCAAGGAGAAAATACTGCAAGTGGTCAGGAAGAAACAATTTGAGTATTGTGGAAACACAATCAAGATAACACAACAACTAGCCATTTCTACTTTAAAGGATCAAAAGGGCTTGGAATATGATATTCTGGAGGCCAGAGGGGCTAGGACTAAAACCAAGGATCACCTATCCAGCAAAACAGAGTATAATGCTGCTGGGAAAAATAGCATCATTCAGTGAAATAGAGGACTTTCAAGCATTCTTGATGAAAAAACCTGAGCTGAAAAGAAAATTTGACTTTGAAGTAGAAGAAGCAAGAGAAGCATGATAATGTAAACAGGAAAAAGAAATCAAAAAGAACTTATTAAAGTTGAATTATTTACATTCCTACATGGAAAAAATGACAATTGTAACTCATAAGACTTTTCTCGGTACAAAGATAGCTTAAGGGGAAAAAAAGATAAGTACACACACACACACATACATATAGAGTCATTTATATGTATGTGTGTACATATATATTATATATATATATATAATCTAAATGGTCATTTATATGTATGTGTGTATATATATATATATATACACATATATGGTCATTT
Source organism: Pseudocheirus occidentalis (assembly GCA_028646575.1). Taxonomy (NCBI): domain Eukaryota; kingdom Metazoa; phylum Chordata; class Mammalia; order Diprotodontia; family Pseudocheiridae; genus Pseudocheirus; species Pseudocheirus occidentalis. Next base: position 90,029,835 of record CM053596.1, on the reverse strand, counting down.
ATATGTTCATGTATACATGGACAGAGGGCATGGGACGAGTTCAATATGTAGGGATGATATCTAAAAAATAAAATTAAGAGATGAGAGAGGAATTTATTGGGAGAAGAAGAAATGGAGTAATAGATTAGGGTAATTTATCTCATATAAAAGAAACAATTGAAAACTGTCACAATGGAGGGGAGGAGCAGGAATGTGAGAGGAATGGGGCAACCTGGTTCTCATTGAATTTGGCCTAAGGAGTTAATAACATACACACTCAACTGGGTATCTTAACCTACAGGAAAATAAGGGGTAGGGGATAAGAGCAGGAAGATCGAAGGTGGGTCCACCCACATGCAGATATGCCCACATATGTGTATTAAAGGGTCATGGCATTAGATGGGGGAGAGTGACTATCATTTCCGGAAACCTACTTTCTTTGGGAAAGGGTTTAAGAGGTAAAAGTATATATGTATCTAGAAGAGTATAAAAGTCTTCTCAATTTAAAAAAAGAAATAAAACTCTAAGGGGATATGGAGCAGGGAGAGGATAAAGGAGTCATCTTTAGAGAGGGTGAGAGAATCGTCTAAAAGGGTGTATAGAAGGATGTTTAGATTTTGGGGAATGGGAGGGTAAGGGAAGGATTGCTAGATTGAGGGTAGACTAAGTAATAAGAGGGCAGCAGGTAGAAGTAAAGTAGAGGAGTTGGGAGAGCTAGGAAAAAAAGATATATGCACAAATATGAAAACAAGATTAGGTGTAGAATTTCTTAGGAAAAGTATATGTTTATATATGTATATATGTATGTGTATATATGTGTATGTATGTATCAATATGTATATATGAATATATCCATGTTCAGTTGTAGCCTTGGAGTGGTGGGTAGGAGGGACGCAGAGAGAAAAAAGAATAAAATAAAAAATATACAGCAGAGAACAAAGAAAACCTACAAGTAAGCAAAGAATAGAGGGGCAGTTTTCAACTTAACACACAGTGTTTAATATATAGGCTTTCTTGAAATGAAAAGTTATTGCTATATATTTTCAACCCTCTGCTATGTTCTGCTATACACATAACGTGTTTTTATTCTTTTCTTATTTTATATTTAAGTTTATAATGTCTCTTCCTTTTCTTATTATGTATTTAAGTTTGGGTATTTGTCTTAAATAAAAAATATAAAATGGAGATGGTAAATTAGATTAATTGTACAATCCATTTCAGTTCTAAATCTAGGGTAGTAGTACAGAGAAGGTAGCTGAGAATTTATATCTTAAATCATAAGTATTAAAACTAGAAGAGCATAATAGAGAATCTAATCAAATGCCCCAATTTTTCGGATGATCTTTAAATCACAGAATCATACCTGTGGAGCAACAAGGAACCTATGAGGCTATCAAATCAAATCCTTTCATTTTTACAAATGAAACACCTGAGGCACAACAGGCCTAATCCACTTGTTTTCAGTCACATAGTAAATATCTGAAGCCAGATCTTCCTAGCATAGCTCCCTTGGGTTCTTCCCCAGGTCGGACACCCAACTGTAGTCTAGTTTGCTTTCCACTTAGCCACGTTGCCTTTCTATGAATTTATGAATCATAGACTTGGAACTTGAAGAGAATTTAGAGAAAACCGAGTCTGTTCTCCATTTTACAAATGGGAAAACTGAAGCCAAGTGCAGATAAATTACTTGCCCAGGGCTACACAATTAACATTTACAGGAAGGATTTGAATACTGATCCTCTAACCCCAAAGCAGGGGAACTAGGCAGCACAGTAGACAAAGCCATAGGCCTGGGTCAGGAATACCTAAATTCAAATCTCATCTTAGACATTTATTAGCTGTTTGACCCTGGGTAAGTCACTTAACTATATCTGCCCCAGTTTCTTTATCTGTAAAATGAGCTGGAGAAGGAAATGCCAAATTTCTCCAGTCAGAAATGGCTCAAAATACTAAACAATACATCTCCAAAGCCACTGCAATTTCTAGTTGCATTCAATCTTGAATTTAGAATGCTGAATAATTCTCTAGCTTAGCTGCTAGTGGAAACACAACCCTAATGGTTTCCCTTCCCTGAATCATTGGAAACTCAGAAGATGTTAACAGAATTGAATCTTGATTTTTTCAAACTCCCCTTTCAAAAGAATCATCTCTCAGAGCAGCTCACCAGTCTCATTCTTCCTAGCACTTATTGTCAGACACGTTCTGTTATGTTGTATCAGTCACACTATCATCTTCAGCTGTGGCCCCAAACTGGTGACAACCATCTGCTTCCACCTCCCTCCTTTTCCCTAGCTCACCCCCTTGAAATGAAAACTCCACAAAATAAAATGAGAACCAACAGCCTGGAGTCAGCAGAGGCAAGTGATAGAAGGAAAAGCTAGGCAACTTCCTGTGAAATATAAACACAATTATGTGTTTCTGGAGCAGACAAGTGAAAGAACAATAACAGTGATGAAAGGCAGCATATTTATGATTGAGGGAAAAAAATCCTCAGGCCTTGAATATTCAAAGTCCAACTGTTTGCCCTGTGACCCAGAGCTTGAGGAAATATGAAAGTTGTCATCATTTGACTCCAGTGTTACAAAATCATTGCTCTTGCCAGGGATGCTAATTAATCTCAGTTATCATTCCATGAACCCCATGGTACCATAAGATCTACAAAGTGCAAATTCTTTACAGAGGTTTTAATGGAAATGCTGCACAATTACTTACTGGCAGAATTTGTGCTATAGAAAGACCCCAGAAGCCAACAGAAACACGCATGTGTGGGTATAAGCAGACATCTAGCTTCCTCTACAAGATAGAAGCACAGAAGATCAGAATTATCAATTACCTCAGGGACCTAGTCCAACTATTGGAAGGAAAGGAGTCTGCTCTATGACATACATAAGTTTAATATGAAGATTTCTAGCATGGGGGAAGTCATCACCCACTCTCTCTGGAGGAAATGCATTCAAGTTTTGGAGAAATCTCATGGTTAGGACATTTACATAGTATTGTTTTATTCTGCCTCCTAGAGTCCAGCATAAATATATTCCAACTTATGGAGAACAGAACCATTATGTTATCCCTATGGAATTTACAGAAAGAAAAATTTAAGCTCGTTGTCCAGGGGGAAAAATAGATGGGGGTTGGGGTGGATTTCCAATCATTTGAGTTACCCGAAACTGGAATACATAGCAGAGACTTGGTGGGTTATTTTTCTTAGAAAACTGCAAGCAGGAGTGTTCTACTTGTCAGGTATGTTATAGTGAAGGTTTATTTGGGGTATAGATAGGGCAGGACAATTGTTGAAGTTCCTTCCAATTTCCAGATTATCTAATTCTGAGTTCCTTTCACCATTCTTATCAAGAGCCTTCATCATGTTGATTATACTCCTTGGGATGGTCTCTAGCTCACTGATGCTCTTCATAAAATGTCTCCAACAGAACTGAAAACAGAATTTCGTGTGGCCAGGAGTAATATCCTTGTAGTGCAAGATAATCTTCTCCTCTTAACCTAACCTAAGAATAAATTAATATTCTTAGTTTCTGTACCACCCCAGTGCCTGACTTCATCTAGCATATAATAGGTGCTTAGTACAGGAAGGAAGGGAGGAAGGAAGGAAGGGAGAAATAGAGGGAGAGTCAAAGATGGGAAGAATGGAGAAAAGGAAGGAAGGAAGGGAAGGAGGGAAGGGGAAAAGGAATAAAGGAGAGAAGGAAGGAAAGAAAGAAAAGGGAAGGAAGAAAGGAAGAAAAGGAGCGAGAAGAAGGGAGGAAGAAATAAAAATTTATTAAATACTTATGATGTGCTAGACACTGTGCTAAGCACTAGAAACAAAAATACAAAATAAAGACAGTCCATGCCATCCAAGCCGTTATATACTAAAAGGAGGATACAGCAAAAAATAAATAGTTGGAAGTGCAAAACAAGCGACAATTAAAGTATTTGGCATGGAGACAAGGTTTTGAAATCCAGAGGAAGTCAGGAATGGGGCTGGGAGGGAAATACATGATTCATTCATTTATTAATATTCAGTTGACAATACAATGAAAACCCCAGATGGTTTCCAATGAACTGCTATCTAGACAGGCCTCCTTAACCTTATATATATGAAGGTGATTTTAAGACCAGTATCATACTCTACATATCCCAAGTAAGTTCACTTTTATTAAATTTAGCCTAGTGTTCTGGCCTGTCAAGATAGCTTTTGGTTATCTGCTGATGTCTTTGGAATGCCATATGTGAGGTACTCAAGAAAAAGCTAGATTTTGAGCCAGGCAACTTGGATTCAAATCCCAGATCTTCTATTCACAAGTTGTGTGACCCTGAACAAGTCATATTTGTGAACTTCAGTATCTTCATCCACAAAATGAAGGGATAATACTATTGATCTCTAAGGTCCTTTAAGGCTCAGAATCCAATGAGGCAGACTTTCATTCTTTAATATAGACAGCAGATGTTCTTTATTGTTCTCTCAAACTAATTTACAACTATTAAACCTGCATTAAACACATGCTGTTTATTTTTTCACATACTTGATATCTTTGTTTGAAGAAGGTGCTAGCATAAAGGTGTCATAATACATTCTTCCTTGTAATATCCATAATGAAAAAATGATTGTCTTTCACATGATTGTAGTACTGTACTAGTGTATAAAGCATTTTCTTCACAAAGAGTGAGGCAGCTAGGTACAATGTTAATTGCCCTGATTTCATAGATTAGGAAATGAGGTTCAGAAAGTTAAAGGATTTACTCATGATTGCATCAGATTTGGAACTGGCCCAAGACTCTTGAAGCCAAGTCAGACATTCCATATCTTACAGTGAAGATTCATTGAATAAAAAAATATAAATAAAATTGTAATCCATGGAATGATTTCAAGATTATATCTGAAATTTCCCCGATTCAAGATTTATAGGGCTGCTGTTATCCATTCACATGGAACTCTTAATGATCTCATTTGGGATTTTTTTTGGCAAAGATATCAGAGTGGTTTGCCATTTCCTACTCCAGCTCATTTTACAATTGAGAAAACTGAGGTGATCAGGGTTAAGAGTCTTGCTCAGGGTCACACAGTTGGTGAGTATCTGAGGGCAGATCTGAATTTATGAAGAGGAGTCTTCCTGATTACAGGCCACTGGCATTCTATCCACTGTGCCACCAAATAGCCCTTTGTAGGGCTGACACAGATGATTATATGGCCATCTATTTGGTTGACAAGTGCACAGTTACTATTTTCTTTTTGAAACTCTCCTGTGACAGCAACAAGAAGTTCATAGGAAAAAATAACTAGCATTTGTACCAGCAAACTTTCTTGTTGTGGGGATTCCATCTTCTCGAGCCCCTTATACCCAAGGTCATTGGAAAAATGTTGTGAGTGTCTACGGGCTGGGGTAGTCCAACAAACTAGAAAATTGCCCTTCCTCTTTTTTTTCTATATATGTCCCGTTCTTATCATACTTTTACTAAAACATAACAAAACTAGGACAGTATACTGAAATAATGACTTTTCAAGGCTATATGAAGGAATTTTATCCTATAATATCCCCACAAAGACTTATTACTAACAAAATATAAATTAATAAGTAATAGGAAGACAAAGAGGGGATTTTCAACTGGGGAGAGTTCATTGCCTTGTGGAACATGTGGTTATAGCTTTCATTTAGATATTCTTTTTTTCCCCCTTTTTTGGAGGAGGTTATGCAGGGCAATTGGGGTTAAGCATCTTGCCCAAGGTCACATGGCTAGTAAGTGTTAAGTGTCTGAAGTCATAGTTGAACTCAGGTGCTCCTGACTTCAGTGCAGGTGCTCTATTTACTGCACCACTTAGCCACCCTGGATTTGGATATTCTTAAACCACACATTTACCCAAGTCACTTTCTCACTCAAGAGGCTTCTGTAGATCTGTTATTTTGTTCCCTCTAGGATAAAAAATGTGAAAACTTTTGTTTTCATTTAAAGCATTTCACAGTCTGGATCTGCCTCCAACTTTCTATACCAATTTCACATTAACCACCACCTCCCCTTCATACACACATACACATGCACATACACACACCACACACCCCCCTACCCAGAAACATTATGTTCCAGACAAATTGGACTAGTTGCTTTTCTCTGTACAGTTTCCTATTGCCTATCTCTGTGTTTTTGAACAGGAAATCCTATCCCATAAACTGAAGTGATATTGTGTTTCATTTCAACCATTTGAATTGCATCTTTAAATAACTCCCTTTAAGTATCCCAAATTCTTCCTTGTATAGGAAGCATTTCTTTTGATTTCAGTGCTCTCAGCCTTAGCCTCTAGAGGTGGGTTATAATGATGGAAAACAACACAACCACTGATCTCATGAAGTTTATAATATGGGGGATACCCATGCACACCATTTAATTCAATAAACATATTCATTACTGAACATACACGAATATAACTGTGTCCAAAGTGTTGTATTAGGTCATTGGGGCACAAACACAAAACTTTATCCCTGTCTTCAAGGGGTCTATGTTCTGCAAGAGGATACAATATGTATGTAGATATACAAATGTCAAACATTTACAAAATATTTCAAGAACAAGAGAGCACTGACATCTGAGAAACAGGACAGGTTTTACAAAGGAGGTGGCACTTAAGCCATGCTCTGAAGGAAATTCAAGATTCTATGAAATAGAATATTATATAAGAGAAACAGGCCAATTTAAGTGGATCAGAGAGGATTTGAAGGGAAAGGGTATGAAATTTGGGTTTCAGGAATATATATTTGGTTGTTTAGATTACAGTAGAGAGAGATTGGAACAGAAAAATTAGTGTATATTGCAGGTGAGAAGTAAACAAGGAGTTTCTTTAAGGTAGAAGATGTGTAAGATAAGAGATATAACAAACATTGTGCAAATACAGTCAAAGTTTGGGCAACTTAATTTCTGTGGTGATTGAGGAAGAAGGAAAAATAAGATAACTGAAAATAATGAAGATGGATGGGATGAAGATGATGATAACATTTATATAATGTTTCAATGCTGATGAAATGCTTTATAAATGTTATTCCATTTGTTCCTCAAAACTATTCTGTGAGGCAGTTATTATTATTATCCTGCATATACAAATAAGGAGATAGAAGATAAGAGGAGTTAAGGGATTTGCCAAGAGTAACATATAGCTGACATGTTTCTGAGATGGGCTTTGGACTCAGATCTCCTTCACTCTAAATCCAGTGTTTTATTCACCATCACCTTCCTAAAGGCGAAAGGAAGAATGGTTGTTCCCATAAGAGAAATTGTGAAATTTTGAGGAGGGATGTGCTTTGAGGAAAAAGAAGTCATGGATTTTATTTTGCTTATATTGAGTTGGAGATGACCACAGATATTAAGGTAGAACTATCCAAGAGAAAGTTAAAAATAAAGGGTTAAAATTTGAAGTCAATTGTATATAGACTATATTTGAATCCATAAGGCTCAAAGAAGCCATGAAGACAACAGTTTTGTACCCAAGCCTTCATTTTATCTTGGACACTGTTACAGCAATCGGTTAAGGAGATACTTAGCACTTAGTAACTTAGGGCTAAGTACAAAAGGTGTGAGCCCTGTCCACTGTTAAGAAGGTGTAAACACCCCTATTGAAGCAGAAGAAGGGTATTAGCTGAGACAGGAGGTCAGTGTGTGTATATAAGCAAGAATTCCAGAGACAGACAGACAGAATTGGAAATTTCCTGTTGGAGGAAGCAGGATTGTCTCAGCATCTGGGAGCTGAAGAAGTGAGTTGGAGTTTTCTTGAGAAAGAGAGAGATAGAGAGAGACAGAGAGAGAGAGAGGTGGGGGGGGGAGAGGGAGAGAGAGAGAGACAGAGTTTCTCTCCCAGCATCTGGAATCTGACTGAGAAAAGAGATGGAGTTTTCCTGTGACCAGAACCTGGGGAAGGCCACCCAGAAGGCCAATATTCCTTCTGGGTCCTGGGGCCAGCTGAACTGCTGAAGGACTGAAGAAGCATGACCAGGATAAGACTTTGTTTGTTCATGGCCTGGCTGATCCTTGAATTCCAGGCAATTTTGAAATGTGCTGGACCCTGTGAACTTCAGTGTGTGCCAGGGATTGCCCTGAGCACTGGACAAGGACCTGGGA
>CM053596.1:89961218-90021259 GCA_028646575.1 Pseudocheirus occidentalis | reverse complement strand
TTTGGCAGTTTCAGGAGAGAGCTGGAACCATGGAAGGGGATCCAGGTAATCAGAGAGACCACCCAAAGTCAAGATGAAGAAAAGGCCTCCCCTTGGATGAAATTGAGGTTTGCTGGACACCAAGGGGTGGAGAGTTTGTGTGGTTTTTCTAATGACTGTATTAGTGATTAGTGATATTTAGTAATTGTGAATCTAGATTAGTGACTAATTAATGGTTGCTTCATGAGTGGAAGTTTGATTATTGTAATATGAATTGATTGAATGATCAAGTTAATGGTTACCCCATGAGTGGAAGATTGATATATTGTGAATTTATTGAATGAATTATTAAATGAGAAGGGTTACCCCCTTAGGGAAAGAAGATGATTATTCTTTTGTTCCTTTTTCTAAATATTGTGGCCACTATAGTGTGACCATTCTAATGTTAAGCTGTTATGAACACCATATTGTGACTTTCTGTATTAAGATGTAATGTTGTGAATATTATATTGTGAATGTTTGCTTTGATTTGTAATGGAATAAACAGGGTGTTCACTATTACTGTGTAATCCAAATCTTAAAAGCTGTTCACAGTAGCATTCTTTTGGGAATCTGCTGGTGCGTGGTGGTACAGACACAGTCTTAAGGGATATCACCTAAAAATATGTCAAAAGGCAATAACACAAAAGAGATCTAGGCAAATTCCTATAGAGAAACTTAAGGCATGATAAGTCACTTTGCTCAAAGGTTATCAGGAAGGATTTCATAGAAGAGATGGCACATAAGATGGCTCTTAGATGAAAAGGATTTCAAAAACACTATAAGCAGAAGGGGAATGTTCCACTCATAGGCCACTAGAGTTATTTTCTTGACCACAAATCACAAGGCTGTCTACTAAGTTGGGGGAGAGACGTAAGTACTTTTTTTCAGGCGAGGATGTAGCAATACTTAAATCCCTGAAATATGTAATTATAATTAGCAGAATAAGTAACTAAAAAATCAAAACAAGCTATTTAACAAGTGAGACAGAATTTAAAGTAAACGAAATACGGAATGAAATTGGACTTTGTTGAAGTGAAAATCAGTAAAAACAGCTTCCCAAGATTCCTGAGGGGCATCATTTAAACTTTGAGGCACATTATATTTGAGTCTAGATCTCAAAAGAATAAGAATTATAGATGACGCAGAAATTATTAGAAAGATATGTAAGTTGTGAGCAAATTGCAGTATGTCAATGACTAAGATAAGCACTCAAGAAATCAAGTAAAGCATTTCAACAATGATATGTATGAAAAGGAAATGGGTACCTGCCACAGAGCAATAGTAAAAGATAATGTACAGTCTAAATATGTCCTTGGTACTGTCTACTTTCACCCACCCACCCCACCCATGATTAAAGAACTAGGAAAAGATCACTCACTATTGTTCTGGATGGATCATCTATAACAGATTAACATAAAGACATTGACAAAATTATAGCAAGGACAGATTTTAGTAAAAGAAGCACCCATCCTGAACAAGTCCTAGATCCATCAGTCTTGCAGCATAACACTTAAGCAACCTTCATCTTTAAAGTGGAGCAATATAAGACATGCCTTTAGAATTTTCATACCAGTTTTTTTTTTCAAATGAAATTTTCAGACCGTCTGCTCTGACATTGCTCATACATAAGAAGTTGCTTTTTATCTGGATGACTGTAGGATGTTAATGGAGACATTACCTATTACACGGCAATCCAATTGAAAAGGAGTGAAATGTTTTCCATGTTCAGGTTGAGCCAGGTAGCAAATGTTGAAGCAGACAATTATCAAGTTGCCTATGACCAAACACTAGAGATAGTACAATGGAGGTAAAATTAAAAAGATTAATCAAATTCACGCATGGTTTCCTCCAACATCTGCATGTCTAAAAGAAAACAAATATATTGAGATGGGCTTCTTTGAAACATGTGACTGTTATTGTTATGTTCAATAAGCTGAATTCTGTAAAGATTACAGTCTCTGAGGGACTCACTCTTCAGATTGTTTCTTATGCATTAAAATGCTACCTATTCTTTATTTCTAAGAACCTTCCTCCTTGAAAAATGCAAAATAGAGCCTCATGTTTATGCATAACCTTTTTTTCTATATATGCAATAAGATGGTAAGGTCTTGGTCTGGAGTGATTCTAGCACTGCAATGGCTTCTAATAGAAGCAGAAGAAGAGCAAAGCCATGTTCATGGGACAGTTATCAGTCTACTGGTAATTAATTCACTGTATGGTCTTTTACAAGTACCATAACCTCTGTGTTCCTGAATTTCTTCTTCTAAAGAATGGGAACTTGTTAGACTATCTGGATTCTCAAACATTTGGAAGGCCTGTAATATATCACTTTAAGTACAATCATACAAGCACTTGTACCAATGTTTTTAAAAATGATGGTTATTCAAAGTACAAACAGCTTACTTCAGAAGGTCAAAGACTGATGATTTCATCATTAATGGATTACTCTTTCTACCAATATTAATTTCAGAACTTCCTCACCTCACTAAACCCAGAAACAACAAATAACTCCATTGTTTATTGTAGCCACAATAAATAATTTCCTGGTGACCATCCAGCTTAATTGGACCTGCCAGATTTCACATTTACTTTCAAGCACATGGGGTGAGAGTTGAGTCTCTTCTATATTCTGATACAGCATCATAGGAGGATTGTGGACTACCAGTTATCAAATTAAATATTAACATGGGATATAAAGAACAATTCCTAAAGTCGATAAGAACTGGGTTTAAATTTGACCTCAGAAACATGCTAACTGTGTGACCTTGGGCAAGTCATTTAATTTCTGATTCAGTTTCCTCATTTGTAAAATGAAAATAATACCACCTACATCGAGGCTTATTGTGAGAATCAAATGTAATAATATTTGTAAACTACTTAGTGTAGTTATTTAACACATAGTAGATACAACATAAATGTGATGAGGATAATGATGATGATGATGATGATGATGATGATGATGATGATGATGATAATGGAAGTGTAGGCCATCATCTGGGCAACCAAGTCTATCATGCTTTTAATATCTTCCTCACTTTCCCATAATTCCATAAAAGTTGCCTTATTCTATCACCATCGCATTAAATTTTCCAACTATATACCACTATGTGATGCCCTTGGATGACTCTAACCTGAGGTCTATGCTCAATATTTTGAGAAGGCCCAGCCTCACTTAAGATTCGATGACCTTATTCTCAGTCTTGCCATCACTCATAAGTGTTCTACTTCCATGTTTGTGAGTTTTCTTTATCTGATCATAATCTATTGTCTGTAGACCTCTGCTTTAAAACATCTAACCTTGTTCTTTATTCTCATAAGGACCTCCAATCCCTCCACCCCTGTTTTTATCCAGGCCATCTTCCTTGTACTAGACATACTCTTATACCCTTTCTTAACTAATTGATGAACTAGTTCTGATTTGCATGCCTTCTCTCAAATCCTTTGCCCCCTTTTCATATAATTGACTGTGTCCTGCCAATCCTCAGTTTTGTGTCATTCCTACTATGCTCTGCCTTCATTCCTAGTCATGAGCTACTGAGTGAAATTGTAAAAAGTAAAATAAAAAAACACACACTATATTCACTACAACTTTATATTACATAATATAAACATGGGCTTCACCACAGCAGTCTATAACTTTTATACTTCCCTAATTGATTTTTCATTTAGTTGAACACAATACCTTTTCAAAACCCTTTTATCCCTCCCAAAACATTCCATAGATCCTCCTCTTCTAATCCTCTCAGTTGAGAACTGCAACTCATATTTTGCAGAAAAAAAAATGGGACCAATCACCTAAAGCTTCCTCTTTTCCCCTTTCCCTCATCTCAAATCATTCGGATGCTTTCTGTCACTATTTCTTCCTTCACCCTTGTCTTATAAAAATGTAGTCTCCTTGTCAAGGCAAACTCCTCTACATATACATCCTTCTGTCTACTAGATGGTTTTCTTCTTCCAGAAACACACCCATGTGTCCCTTATCTTAAAAAAAATCCTCCCTTGATCCATACATCCCTGCTAGCTATCATCTTCTATCTTTCATCCAAATTATGACAACTTCTTCAGGTCATCTATAATTGATGCTTCCACTGCCTTTCCTCAAGCTCTGTTCTTAACTCTGCCGCCTAACTCTCAGTCTCATCATTCAACTGAAACTGTTCTCTCCAGAGTTACTAAGGATTTCTTAATTGTCAAATATCATGGCTTTTTTTCAATGCTTCTTCTTGATATCTCTGCAGCCTTTAACATTGTAAATATTGTATAGACTTCTTAAACTCTATTTCTGCCAGATACACTACCATTCTCCCAGTCACCAATGCTCACCAAGAAGATGGTGTCCTCAGCTCCTCGTGATTTCTTTGTACCTGGTATCCCTGCATTTCCAATCTGTTGCCAAGTCATCAGTCAATCAATAAACATTTATTAAATGGTTATTATGAGATAAGCACTGTGCTAAACGCTATGTTTACAAAAATAAAAATAGAAAGCAATCCTTCTGCTCAAAAAGCATGAAATGTAAACAATTTAGTACAAACTATATATGGGATAAGTTGAAAATATTCAACAGAGGGAGGATGGTACTAGAGAAGGATCAAGAAAGGGTGTGAGTAGAATGTGGGAGTTTAGATGGGACATAAAGGAAGTGAAGGGAGCCAGGAGGTAGAGCTGAGGGGGAAGACCATTCTAAGCAGCCAATAAAAATATCCAGAGTCATGTGAAATGTAACATTTTGTTTATAGAACAGCAAGGAGATACATGTCATTAGACAGAAGAATATATGCTGATTAAGGAGTGGTTAGAAGGAGAACTCTCATATGATTTTCATTACAATTGTGCAATTTAAACTATTAAAAAGGCTAGAAGGAAGTGTTTATATGGGTGTGGGGTATAGGGGAGTTGTGGCAGGTTATGAAAAGTTTTAAATCCCAAACACAAATGTTATCTTTAATTCTACAAGTGCTAGGTGTAATGATACTGGGATTTGAAGGTCTTCCATGCCCCTTGAACTTGCTGATGTAGCAGGAAGGGGTGGAGCAAGAGAAAGCCAGAACCAAGCTACCATTTGTGCCATGATAACTGGAAGCAGCAGTGGCCACAGCAGCACAAACTCCTTTACTTTATGCCTACCAGAATCTCTGCTAAGGGCTTTTGCTGAGGACTGCCAGGGACAGAAACTGTGGCAGGGGGGGTGAGGGGGTGGCAAGCTGCTAGGAACAAGCTGCCTGGACGATGAGCAGTTGTTGTGAGTGAGGAGAGGAGGATCTTTGCCTAAAGTAGCCTGTCCTGTTTTGAAGGCTTGAGAATGTGGGTATTTACTACTTTAACTATATGTGCCAACTTCATAACTACTGTGTTGGCTTTGACTTTTTGGTTTTCAGACTCTGTTTTCTGGTATTTGAATAAATGCTCTGGCTATATTTCTTGTGTAGAGGGCCTGTTATATTTTGTGATTAATAACCATATCAGCATACTTATAGTTACTGTAGGCATTGTGAATACTACATTGCTGATGCAATCGGGAGCCACAAAGTTTATTGAGTGTATTTTGGGGGGTGTAATAGTAATCAGTTTATCAGATACTTAGCACTTAGTAACTTACGGCTAAGTAGCACTTAGTAACTTAGGACTAAGTAGAACTTAGTAACTTAGGGCTAAGAATCAAAGGTATGAGCCCTGTCCACTGTTGAGAAGGTGTGAACTCCCCTGTTGACTTGGAAGAAGGCTATTGATTGAGATAGGAGGCCAGTGCTGTACATAAAGAAGAATTCTAGAGACAGAAAGACAGAATTGGAATGTGGCTCCTCATGAAGGAAGATTCAGGGAGAATCAAGCCAGCTGAGAGAGAGAGAAAGAGAGAGAAGAGAAGAGAGAGACAGAGACAGAGACAGAGACAGAGAGAAATTTCTTTACTAGTATCTGGAAGCAGACTGAAAATTGAATGGAGTTTTCCTGAGACCAGAATCTGGTGAAGCCCATCCAGAAGGTCAATATTCCTCTGGGTCCTAGAGCCAGCTGAACTGCTGGAAGACTGAAGAAGCATTACTAGGATAAGACTTTGTTTATTCATAGCCTGGCTGATCCTTGAGTTACAGGCAAGAGAAGTGGTAAAGGGTTTGAGATGTGCTGGACCCTGTGAACTTCAATGTGTGCTGGGAATTGCCCTGAGCACTGGACAAGGACCTGGGAGCTGTCTACCTCTGAGGACTGAACGAGAACCTGGCAGCTGTCTGCTTCTGAATGCAGGTGATTGTTTGGCAGATTCAGGAGGGAGCTGGAACCATGGAAGGGCATCCAGGGAATCAGAGAGATCACCCAGAGTCAGGATGAAGAAAAGGCCTCCTCTTGGATGAGACTGAGGTTTCTGGACACCGAGGCATGGAAAGTTTGTGTGGTTTTCTAATGATTGTATTAGTGACTAATGATATTTAGTAATTGGGAATCTAGCTTATTGACTGACTGCTAGATGAGTGATTGATTAAGTCAATGGTTGCCCCATGAGTGGAAGATTGGTATGTTGTGAGTTGATTGATTGAATCTTTAAGTGAGAAGGGTTTCCCCCTTAGGGAAACCAGGTGATTATTATTTTGTTAATTGATTGATGGAATCTTTAAGTGAAAAGAGTTTCCCCTTTAGGGAAACCAGGTGATTGTTCTTTTGTTTCTTGTTCTAAATATTGTGGCCACTGTACTGAAAACTGTGTGGCCATTCTAATGTTATGCTGTTATGAACACTATATTGTGACTTTCTGTGATAAAATGTAACATTGAGAATATTATATTGTGAATATTGTACTGAACCTTGATCTGTAATGGAATAAACAGAGTGTTCACTATTACTGTGGAATCCGAATCTTAAAAGCTGTTCACAGTAGCATTCTTTTGGGAATCTACTGGTGCTTGGCTTTACAGGGGGTGAGGGGGGAGGGGATGAACATTGTCAGCTCTTTATTTTAGAAAGATCACAGCTGAATGGAAAATGAACTGCAGTGGGAAGAGATGAGGCAGGCAGACTCCACAACAGGCTATTGCAATGGTCTAGGAGGTGCAAGGTAATAAGAATCTGCACCAGGATAGTGGCAAAGGCAAAGGAGAGAAGTAGGCATATACTAGAGATGTTATGAAGATAAAATCAACAGATCTTGTTAAAAAGTTTGAGGAGTCTAGGTGGGTAGCTAGCCTGAATGACTGAAAGTATGGTGGTGCTGTCCGGCAATAGGGAAGAGAGAAAGAGGTGATAGTCAAAGAAAGAGAACCCTCTTAGAATCTGAACTGCAGAACAGGCAACTCCATTGATAAGAAGGAATTTCCTCAAACAGAAGAGCCTTATAGCAATGAAATCACATTTCTAGGCCCTATTTCCTATCCTCAACAAAAGCTAACAATGAATCCCACACATAGGAGGGAATCAGTAATTAGTTCTTGATTGAAGGAATTGATTTCCAGTTTGTTTCAGCATGCAAAACAGGACACTACATAGACCTATTAAGACTGGCCTTTTTTCTTTTCCTCATACCTCTTTTCATTGATTGTTGTCTATTCTGGGAGTGTTCTCCCTTCTCCCTTCTGCTCCCTGGCTTCCCTGGTGTCCTTCATGACTCAGTTCAATCCCACAATCAGCAAGACAACTAACACTAATACTACTAATAATCATTTATATAGTGCCAAATATGTTCCAGGAACTTTGCTGAGCACTGTACAATTATCCTATTTGATTCTCATAACAAACCTGGATTGTGTATGCTATAATTATCCCCATTTTACAGATAAGGAAAGGAGACAGAGATAAAGTAAGTGGTCCAGGGTCATGCAGCTAATAAGACTAAGAATAGATTTGAACTCAGATCTTCCTGATTCTAGGCCCAGTATTTTATCCAATGTGCCCCCTAGATGCCCCTAGAAAGATGTCTTTCTTGTTACCTTCCCCTACCTGCCGCTTTCCCTATTAGACTAGGACCAATTTGTTCTCTCTCTCTCTGTCTCTGTCTCTGTCTCTCTCTCTCTGTCTCTCTGTCTCTCTCTCTGTCTCTCTGTCTCTCTCTCTGTCTCTCTGTCTGTCTCTCTCTCTCTCTCTCAATCTCTGCACACACATACACATAGAGTAATAGAACTATAGGAGTTTAGAACTCTATGAAACCTTGGAGATCATTTCATAAATGTAATCAGATTTCAAATCTAGGAGTGACATTAGACATGATCCAATCCGAACAGCTCATTATACAGAGAGGCAACTGATGTCCAAAAGTTTGCAATGTGACTTGAACAGTCAAAGTCACAAAGATGCCCACTAAGGAATGGTACTGACATTAAATTCTAAGCAATTCAACTCTAAATTCACCAGTTGTTGAACTCCCTCCTACTTCCTAGATAGACCAATCACTTACTTTTATAAAGCCAGTGATTTACTTTTGCAAGAGCTCAGACAGCCAGGTAGAAGGGTCACCTGACCTCGAATCCTGGTCTTTGGACTTACCCATTCCTATTGCCTCTACAACACATGACACTCTTACTGATTATGAAGCCAAATATTAATAACCTAAAACAACTAGTTAGGGGTCTACATTTACCTTTTCAATGCTCTTAAAAATTAAGGAAAAAAATCAATGAGTATAATATGAAAGAAATTTGTTATTACAATAATAAGAGGTAATATTAGTGTGTTTTCAAAGTACCTATCCTGAGCTTCTCTGCCTTTAATCTTTCTCACATGTGTTATAACGTGGTACTTTCATCATCTAGAAACTCAAGGTAATGCTAACAGAATTATGTCCAACCTATGATTGCTATTTTCAAGCTATCAAAAGAGAATTTCGCTATTAAAATAAAAACACACATGCTATTTTGCAATTATGAAAAGGAACATTCAAAAGTCCATTAGATGCAAATTATAATCTGTTAGAAGGTGGGGGAAGCCATCTGATTAAAGCAGTTCAGTCACTATTTCATAGTAGTTATTGAAATCATTTTCATGTAAGCAGTTGGTGCTTTTGTAGTAAAGAGTCTGACTCCACTGTGAGAGTCACCTACCTGTGTTCATTAGTTATCTCTGGAAGTTTTGAGAAGAGAAAGGAGCCCAGTGGTAGTATACATGGAGGAGCCTCAGTCTGCATTTTCATTGTACTTTTCAGAAGTAGTCCTCTGTTTTACATATGCTCTGTAATGTTTGTACCAACTGGATAAATATCCTACTGATTCTCCTTTTCACAAGGTAACCAGACAATGGAATAGCACAATAACTGGCCAATCAGGAAGACTTCTGATCCCCAGGGCTGCTTAACATACCAACAGTCCTTTGTGGTGACCAAGAATAAACGCAGCTGGATGTGCAGACAATCAATAGTTCAGAAGCCAATTAGGCTCAAGCTAGTTTTGATTCAGATGGACCTTCAAAAGACATCCTTATCATTTTTTTGCCTCTGATTGGTTTGTAGATTTTTTCTTTCTTTTTTTTTAAAACATTACCTGTCAGTTCAATTGTCAAATTAAAGCTAAAGCTCAGAAATGGTTTTGTTACATGTCTACTTCAAAAAACATATTATTTATATTGTTGGAAAATAAAATTCACTCTCAGTTTGGGTGATTATGGATTATGACACTCCCTCAAACCAGGTGAGCTGAAGTCATTTTCTGATGGCTTCTGGAAAAGTATGTGAGGTAAGATTTTCTGGAATGTTATGTCTAGCAAAAATCAGAAAAGAGTATATCACTTTAAATTTTATCATTTTGAATCAGGAGAGCACAGATTCATATAATTGAACAGACTATAAACTATTCAATCTAACCCCTTCATTTTACATATAAAAAAATGAGGCTTATAGAATTAAATTGAATTGGCCATGATCATATAGCCAGTAGTTTTTCAGAAATAGGATCTGACTGCAGGTTTTCCTGACTATTAAGACCAGGTTTTTAACTGGACTATCTTTACTGAATTTCAATGCATTTTGACATTTTGCAATGTAAATATTTAATATTAAAATGTAAGCATATTTTTTCTTGAATATAATATAAGCTAATTCATTTTTTCCTACTTCTTCAAAGCATTTTGCATAGATCAGGAAAAAGTGCAGATGTTTACTAGATATTTATTCAATTGAGTTGAATTGTGTTGCTTTCAATCGAATTGTAAGTCAAGTTTTGTGGAAAGAGCATTGGATTGGGACAAAGGCTCGGTCTCATTTTTCCTGACCAAATACCCTTATGGATGTCATTTCTCCTTCCTTAGTTTTAATTTCCTGAATAGCGTGGATTGGGTAACAACTAATATGCCTTCTAACTTCTAATATATTGTAAGGAGCACTATGTTTAGTATTAAGTAGAGAGTTCCTTAAGGAAAGGGTTTTTTCTTTTTTTTTTTTGTCTTTGTCTGGAGTGTTTTATGCGCATAAAAAAAGAGCTTGTTGAAGAACTTAACAATTTTTTAGTTTCAGTATTACATGACTGAGACAGATTATTTAAATTGTTTGTATGTGTACTTCACAGACGTAGTCATAGATTTAGAAGTGGAAGGAAATTTCGACTTTGTCTAAGCTATGACCTCCCCTTACTCTTAGTGTTCATTTTACAGAAGAAGAACTTGAGAACTAGAGAGATTAAGTGATTTTCCAAGGTCATAAATGGAGTAAATCATAAAACTGGAATTCAGACCAAAGTCCTCCATCTCCAAATTCAATACACTTCCTCCTCAGCAATGTCACCAGCCCCCTTTATTGTGCAAATGAAATAATTTATCATAAAAAGTCCTATTAATGTAGGGGCTTCTCTTTCAAATCTGAGATTCTATGGTGCATGGGATTATTTTTGTCAGCATGTTTATTTCCCCTTTTCATGAAAATTCTTTTATTTGTAAAAGGAAAGCACTTAAAAAGTTGATAGCTTTAAATCATTTTAAAGTTATTTATTATAAATAATCTAGGAAACTAATAAAAACAAAAGTAATATTATATGGCTCATACTGGCTTAATACCATAATACTGAGGTAAATAAAAATAAAACACCAAATATACATACAGAACTCCACTACTAAACCTGATATAACTTATGCCTTTTCATGGTATGTGTGTGCATGGAGGGGGTGTAGCTAATAGAAAGATGACTGAGAAATGTTCAAAAGAAATATTTTCTAAGAACTTCAAGGAAAGGCCAAAGGAGAATGTCTGAATTATCTGACCATTAAATTCCTCTTACCTACATCCTGTCTTTGCTTTCACGGTCAAATTGTGAAATTTGCTGACAGATGTATCAATGTTACCAAATTTATCATCATATGTTAGTGCATAACGACCTTTTTAAAAGATAAAAAATTATTATAGTGATGATGATTTTTTTTTAATCTTACTAGTCAGTTGCTTTTGAAATAAGATGATCTGAGGTTCAAATGTAATACAATGAAAATGTATTAAGCACCTACTATATGTCAGACAGTGGGCTAAAAACTAGCATACAATTAACAAAATGCCCTTGCAGGAACATATAATGTAAAGGGGGAGGTAACACAAAAGAAGGCAGCTTCATACTCTATGTCTTCCACTTCCCACCTATTGGACATCGGGCAAATTACTTAATCCCTATGTTCTTCTGTTGCCTCATCTCTCATCAAGGGAATTGAATTAGATGAGCTCTCTTTCTTTTCTATTCTTAAATTATGATTTCTTTTTATCAGCTGGGTTGCACAGTGAATATAGTGTAAGGCCTAAAGTCAGGAAGACGAGTTCAAATTTGACTTCAAATCAACATTTGCTATCTGGGTAATCCCTAGCCAAATCACTTAACCTTATTTACCAAAAGCAATTTAACCCTGTTTGCCTCAGTTTCCTCATCTGTAAATGATATGGAGAAGAAAATAGTAAATCACTTCAGTATCTTTGTCCAGAAAATCCCAAAAGGCGTCATGAAGAGTAAGGCATAACTGAAAATGACTAAACAACAATAAAAAAATTATATCTGGAGGCAAAATAAAAGAAAATACAGAAATTATCTGATCATTTCTGGTACCCCACATGTTCAATGTTTGTGCATGCTGGGAATGAGAAATACCATTGGATGACTTGTCTGATACAATGCTTGAGTGCTTTGTGTATAATAAAGGAAAGAAAACTTTTTAAGGAAAACTGAAAGATAAAATGACAATGATTCAAGGGATTTTGAAAAAATCTTGAAAAAAGCTGGAGCCAAGATGTTAAAGTAGAAGAAGGAAGACTAGCAAATCCTTCTAAGCCCAAGATGTAGCAATCTTAAAAAGCGTTTTGCACACAGTAAGCATTTCATATATGTTGTTTCAATTATTCTTTCATTCATCTGTTCATTCCTACATCTATCCATTTTTATAAAGATAATTCTTGATGATTAACTTCATAATTTTATTTTTAAAATTGAATTTAAAAACTGAAGTATATAGTTATAAAAGGAAAGTGGGTTGATCACACAGTAGAAACAAATGATAACAGATGAAGAGTCCAAATGGTGCATAAGTAAACTGGAAATATTAAACATTTATTAAGTTAGATCTCCAATTATTATTCTCAATATCAGAATTTAGGAGTAAAAATGGACAGAAGTGCATAAGATTAGAAGGTATGAAAAGATCGCACTCTGCATTTTTTAGGCTCAACCAAACTAATCAATTCTCAGATTCTTCAGATATTGGAGTACTATTATATTTGTAATAGCATATAAATGACATGACGGTCCTCCTAAAGGACCTTTACCACCATTATCCTATTAGTAGGGGTGTGTATTTTCCTCATAATATAATCTCCTTGAGGATAAGCATTGTCTTATTTTTATATTATTATTATTATTACTAGAATTTACTATAGTGACTGGCACACAGTAAGTTGTTAATAAATGTTTTCACTCATGTATTCATAGAAATAATTTCCATTATGTTAAGTATATTTTTAAAAATTATTTTATTTTGAACAAAGATGGTACATTGTATAGATTTTATATACAGACACCATGTGATATTGTCATATGATCACTGGACAAGGAATTGGAACAGCTAGGTGCTACAGTGGATAGAGTGCTGGGCCTGGAATTAGGAAGTCCTAAGTTTGATTGTAGGCTCATGACCCTGGTCATTTAATTTCTCAATACATCAATTTCCTCAACTATAAAAAGGTGATAATAAAAGCAGCTACCTGAAAGGGTTATTACAAGAATCACCTGGGATAATAATTTTTATTTTTACTCATTTTAAACTCGAACAAAAAACAAAAAAAGAAAAAAACACACATCTATAAACATAGATGTGTACAAACATATACATATATATATATATATTCAAGACCATTCTATGCATATTTCTATATGTTAGTTGAGATGATAATCATAAAGGACATAACATAGCTCTTGGCACATACTAGGTACTACACAAATGTTAGTTGCTATAATTATTATAATACTATTATTATTGTTATTGACATTTGACTTGAGATCAATGCCCTATAAACATTTTTTTTTCTTTTCAAAGAATATCTCATTTTAGTGGTGTGGCCTGTGTTAGATTTTTTCTATATTGGAGTCAATATAGCATCATTAAATTGCACATAACCCTGTTAATATTAAGACAACTCTACAAGTCTCAGGATGGAAGGAGATGTCTACATTCAGTGAAAGATCTAGAAACATCATTTTAAATGGAGACTGAAGCAATACATGCTATCTTTCTTTTTTGTGTTTGGTTTTGTTTCTTTTTTTTCCCATTGTTCATTCCATTGGTTACAATGCTTCTATACAACCAGACTATTGTACAATGTGAAAGAGTTTTCAGGTCCTATACATGATTGTATGCCACCATGGTGGGGGAGGGGGAGGGAGGAAGGGAAGAAAATCTGAAACTCAAGTTATTCTGAAGCTGAATCTTGTAAACTAAAAGTAAACAAACAAAATCAACTTTAAAAAACCTTAAAAATATATTGTTACTGGATTTAGAGAGTCTAGGTTTAGATCTGTTGATGCTTAATAAGCATAGGATCTTGAGCAAGTTTTCTACCTTCTTTGAGCCTTTATTTTCCAAGTATATATAAGAAAGGGTTAGACAAAATAATATGTAGAACCTCAGTGATTTATTGGATAGGACTTTTGACTTGGAGGAACAACTATATCCAAATACATCTTACACACTTATACTTGTGTGACTCTAGATTAGCTATTTTACTTTCTCTGGGCCTTCCTTTCATTGTCTTGAAAAATAAGGGGGTGAACTCAATGTATTTTAAAATCCCTTTTAGCTCTCCATCTATGATTCATTATTTCTAAATCCTCCAATTCTGTGATGCCATAATTCTTTATTATTTTATGAAGTTATTTACACTTTAAATTCAAATAGAGATGTTTTAATCATTTTTATAATCTCTCTTCTCTTTGTGTAGCTCAATTTTTGTTATGATTACCTCTTCCTACATTCTCTCCCTCTCTATCTAAGTCTTCTGATTCTGTGTTGGGGGTTGTGAAGAAATGTAGGTGGTGGTAACCTATATAGCTACCAATAGAGAACATGCCATTAAGCACATCCACATGTCATAGAGGATAGTCTATAGTGATTTCTGTCTTCACTTTGTCATCTAATGGGCAACAACCCCGTCTAATTCAAGGTACATTTGTTTTTAATGTAGTCAGGAAAATGAGAGCATGTTCTCTTCCTATATTTGTCTGGGCAAAAGATCATTTTAAGGAAGGAAGATGACCTACTGGAAGACAAGGCAGTCTTCTTTTCAAATTCAGTCCCTCTTAAATTAGACATTTTGATTCCAGGATGTTATCTTCAAGGAAACTGGAAAGGAAAAATAAAGTATGTATTCTGATACCTACAACCTTTATCCTTGAGCTTTCCCTAATCCCATTGCAAATGCCCTGAATAGCATGTCTTGCTGTTTGCCAAGGTGCCATTTACATAGCTGCCCAAAGTTACCTCCTCTGGTGCCCATGTTTTCTGTTTTTAAACGTGCCTACTTTTTTCTTCTACCCTTATTCAAATAGGTCACTTATATCTGAGGGAAATAGTATTAAGAAATTAACAATAAAAATTAGCTAGGATATATGAAGCACTTTTAGAACTGCAGAGTACTCATTTGATTATGTCAACTCATCTGATCCCCACAAACCCTTTGAGGTAAGTGCTATTATTATAATAAGCACACTGAGGCACAGTGCAGTTATCTGACTTGACAAGGGCCAACACAACTAGTTAATGTCTGAGGCAGTATCTAAACTCAGTTCTTCCTTCTGTCCAAATTCTGTGCTCTAGCCACTGTACCCCCTTGAAGGAAAAATCAATGGCCAGATGGGTGGTTGGATAGCTAGATTAATTTAAAAAATAGATAGATAAAATACATAATTATATAAATGTATGCAACACAGTTTTGTAAATAAACTATAGTATATACATATCACATTTGCATAATTCTATATACATAAATATACATATATGATTAATAATTTTAATGTTAGTAATATTTAAATAGAGCCTACTATGTGTCAGGCACTGTGCTAAGAATTTTACATATATTATCTCTTTTTATCTTCACAACAATCCTGGGAAGTAGGTACTATTATGATCCCCATTTTACAGTTGAGAAAACTGAGGCAAATAGAGGTTACGTGACTTGTCCAGGATCATAGGATTAGAAAGTATAAGAGACTATCATTGAGTTCTCATCTTCCTGATTTCAAATCCAGTGCTCTATTCACTATACCCCCAGTTGTTCTATAGATATGTAGAGTTATATAATTTACATTGTTATGTATTGTTGTATAGAATTTTTTCTATAATAACATCACAATATTTTAACACTATATAACAATATTTATATGGCTATAAACTTTTTTTAATATAACAGAAGTACAGTTTTAGATGTCAAAG
Organism: Pseudocheirus occidentalis; assembly: GCA_028646575.1. NCBI lineage: Eukaryota > Metazoa > Chordata > Mammalia > Diprotodontia > Pseudocheiridae > Pseudocheirus > Pseudocheirus occidentalis. The sequence goes on along the minus strand of CM053596.1, from coordinate 90,005,377 downwards.
TAACTAGAAATCATCTAATCCAAAAGTTCTTAATCTTTTCGTATTTCATGGACTACTTTAATGGTAGCTAAAACTTATGATTCTTTTCTCAAAATATAGATTTTAAAATGTTTAAAATAAATAATGTAGGATTAAAAAAGAAAGCAATTATATTGAAATCCAGTTATCAAAATGCAAAGGGAAAGGAAGGGAAGGTAAAAGGGAAGGGAAGGGAAAAGGGAAGGGAAGAGAAGAAAAGGGAAGGGAAGGGAAAAGGGAAAAGGGAAAGGAAGGGAAGGGAAAAGGGAAGGGAAGGGAAAAGGGAAAAGGGAAAGGAAGGGAAAAGGGAAAAGGGAAAGGAAGGGAAAAGGGAAGGGAAGGGAAAAGAGAAAAGGGAAGGGAAGGGAAGGGGAAAAGGGAATGCATGAACAAATGAACAAATGACTACAGGTAAAACATTAGACTAGATAACCTCTAAGGTTCTGCCAAATCTAAGATTTTTTTTTCTATGAAATCTCTATTCAGAAACAGCCTATAGGTGTTAAAGAGAATGAGTCTCACTGATAAAAGAAACACAGTGGTCAGTAACAGTGTTTCCACATTTTAAGATGAGGGAATTTGAGATACAGAGAGTTAAAGGGGTTTGCCCAACATCATATTGCCTGGAAGTGGTGGCTCTGAATTCAAAGCCTGGCCTCCTGTTTTTAAGACCAGCATTTTTTCCATGACACCATGATTCCTCTACTCCATATTAAATGTCTCATTTAGCAAAATGGTGCAATACGGAATACGTGAGAACAGAGAACACAGGTAAAGTAAGATAAAGAAACATATCTACTTACCATGTATACTTACCATGCCCTCCCTTCTTAGACTAGCAAAAATACAATTATATGAACTGAGTGATAGGCAGTCTGAGTCTTTTTATGTGTGGATTCGGTAGGAATTTGGATCAGAGGAAAGTCAGCATATTTAATTAGCTAGGTTTTGACTTCAAGTGAATAGTCCATCAATGAGGTAGGCTTAAAAGTACCTGTTTGGCATGGAATCTTCCTTATGGAATTCCTCAGAACTTTTTGTTCAGTGCAGTGTGTCCTATAATAATGATTCCAGTGCTATTTTATCTGTTCAGACATTGCATCTAGTCATGTAACTACTGAAAAAAGCATATTAACTGTATTTCTATACACAAATGTTATTAATTATAGTATAATTTGCTCCAAATGATCCTTGATTGCCTTCTTTTTTTATCTGAGTTGTATTCCTGTCACTCATATCAATAATACTGACATTGTAGATTCTCTCAGTATATTCAAGTCATTAAAGTATCGCATAAGCAAGTTTATTTAAGAAATGGTAGTATATTAAAATGATCTGTATTCAAAGCTATTGAGTCAATAATGTTATCTATTGAAGGAAAATCTACCTCTGTGACATCTTGCACATCTTCTCTTCTCTGACGTTGTTACAACCTTGCTGCAGGGCCTCATCACCGCATTTCTAGTCTCCTGGTTCTCTCCTTTAAGTCTCTCCCCAATCCAGTCTATCTTCCACTCAACTGTCAAATTCATCTCCCTAAAGCTTAGATCTGACTGTGTACTGCAATCGTTGTCGTTACTATTTTTCATGTTAAAAATATTGAAGTTCAGGAAAGAAGTGTTCTGGTATATTCAGTAGTTTAGCTAACAGAAAATGGGATAGCTAAGTCATAGACAGATGACCAATTTTTACTGAATTAGTAGGGAGTACAGTGCTACACATTTAGAATATACCAAATATATTCACATTCTTGTAGAATTAAAGAGTCATCATAAAGAACACAAATTGCTGTTGGTTGAATATATTACACAGAAATTGTGTTTATATTAATTCCAAATTGAGGAGAAGTAGGTGTCTTTGACTTTATTAACATTATAATTTGTATTTGATAATAATATTAAAGTCACAGAATCAAGCATTTTAGAGGAGGAAGGTACCTTGGAACAAAGAATGTTAGAATAGACTGGAAGGTTAGACCTGTAAGAGGCCCTAGGATCAAGAATGATAGAACATAGAAAATGCAATATTAGAGCAGGATACATTCTTATTACAAAGAAAGTTGCAACACAGTTCACAAAATCACTTTTTTTACGAATTTTTTCTGATCTGTTAAAGTTAGTCCATTCTGTCTGTTGAATATCACCAATTCATCATATATAGAGATATATCTATAGGTAATATATCTGTCTATCTGTCTGTCTGTCCGTCCGTCCATCCATCCATCTGTCTATCTATCTATCCAACCTCCTCACTTTTAGAAGAGGAAACTGAGACCTGCAGAAGAAATGGTTTTCCCATGGAAACACATTGGCAGAGTAAAGAGTGTCTTTCCTCATTCCTGCTTTTTTATTTCATGTCAATTTCTTCATACAAAGTGAAACAGAAACCTTATGTTTTTCTCTGAATCTAGTCTTTTACTTCCTTCTTATGGACATTTTGGAAAAATACTTTTGAAAATCTTAAATGCTGACGTATATGGCTAATTGTTTTTGTTCTAGCCATGTACTGGTCACTGTAAAACTAATATGAAAACATCTCATCTGATTTCTAGCTATGGGTGTTCTTTGTGTACATGAGTAATACTTATATTCATATGATGGTCTCAGAACATACTGAACACATCTTTTGTGCCTGCCATGTGGTGTATATGTAGGGAAAATGACTTTTCCTAGCAAAGAAAAAGAGTAAAGGCATTTTATATCAACAAAGGTTCTTAGAAGACAATTACATAAATTTATCCATTATAAAATTTTATATATACATACAATTTATAATATTATTTATATATGTATGTGTGTGTGTATGTGTGTAGGAAGGGGGCAAAAAGAGAAAGAGAAGAGGAGTAAGAGGGGAAGGGAGAGAGGCAGGGATGAAGGGGAGAAAGAGAGGAAGAGGACATATATGCATAGATGTATGGCTTTAAGGAACTACAGGGATAAACATATTTGGCAAAAGTCTCTGAGGAAATGTGATTCTGAGTCTCTATGTTAAAAAGTCTTTCCATATACCAACATTGGAGCTGATTTATTTGGCTTAAACTAAACTGATACATTATTCATATTAGCTGGAGCTCATAAATAATGTTGATTTTATCTCTGAAAGAATTTTTTTTAAAAGCTCACTAGAAAGCAGGCTATAATTCATTGCCAATGCATTCTCAACTTATTAGTATAGAGGATGGAACAGAAATTCTGCTCAACTCATTGGAGAAGCAGGTATAATCATTGCTTCAATGTGAAGGTGAATACTAAATATATTCCTGCACATTTAAAACAGGGTCACAAGGAAAAGAGATAAAAAGAAAAAAAAAAGTTTTCTCTTCCCTGCCCTGTGTTTTTTCTACTTCTTACATGTAGAATAGAAAGACGTTTAATCTATCCAGCAAGGAAATTTACATTTCAGTGTTGGAGAAGCAAAGGTGCCATCATAGCTATATTCCTATAGAAAACCATTCAGTGAGAGTGTCTGTTCCTTGTCTCTTCTTGAAGTCTTAAGCTTTTGCCATTTATAAAAGGTTATATTTGAGGAACATGACCACAATTACCAAATGTGAAGGCTCAAATATCCCAGAACTTTGGAAATCTATTCACATCTATGTTTGGAGAAGACAGAAATCTTCCTTGAACTTCATAGTCAGTTAGTCAACAAGCATTTATTAAACACCTGTTGTATGCTAGGCATCGTGCTGAGTGCTAAGGAATCAAAGAAAGTCAGAAAAACCACCTAGGTTCTCAAGAGTCTGATGTGAGAGATAACTTTTAAACAGCAAATAGTAACACACAAGCATATACAAGGTAAAGTGGAGATAAACCCAGGTAAACAACATTAACATGAAGAAGCAGGGATATAAGGAAAGGCCTTTTGGTAGAAGGTAGGATTTTTGCTGAGATCTGAAAATCCCAGGGTTTTTCACAGGGAGTCGGAAAGGGAATTCCAGGCATGGACAATAGCTAGTTAAAAAACAAACAAACCAACAAACAAACAAACCCTAGAGTTGGAAGATGAAGTGTTTTGTGGAAGGGACAAACAATAAAGAGGACAGTGTCATTGAACTGTCTTATACATATAGGGGAATAAATTGCAAAAATGTGCAGAATTTCAGTGAGCTTCAAAGAGGCAGAGGAAGGAGAGTGAGAAGATTATAGCAGGAAAAAATGAACAAAAACCAAAATAAAATCCACTGCATCTGGAGTCAGAAGACTTGGATTCTTTGCTTCTTTTATATACTGTCTTTGATCTTGGACAAATCACTTGCTAAGAGACAACATAGTGTGTAATGGTAATGGGATTTAGAGATCCCCTCTATTGTCTTGACTTTGGGGTTGAGTGTTAAAATTCAGAGATTGTGAACTTCATTTGAAGGTTGGACTTGATGTGAAGAGAGAGGGCTGAACTGGGAGGAGCTGGTGCCATGGATTTAGAAAGAGAGGTGCAAGCTGAAAGAAGGCCCAAGCAAAGGAGGCCAGAAGAATTTTTGGGAAGCAGTACTTTGGAGACAGAGAAAAAAGAATTGCTGAGGACCAGAGTTGCTGAGGGAGAGACTGCTGAGGGCCAGTTGGAGCTGCCCAGGACTTTTGAGATCTGACACCCAGAGTTGCCAAGAACTGAGGATACATGGCTGTAATGCCAGTATTTTGTCTGTCTGTTTTGATGTTGTTTTGCCAGATTGATCTTCTGGTGAAGGACAGTGCTGTTTTTGCATAAGTCCTGGAACCCTGATGTTGGTTCAGAAGACCTGAAGAAGGATTTTCTTGTTGTATGTTTACAGAAATCCTGGAAGAGGGTCTTGCTGATGTTTTCAGGGATTCTGGGACTATTCTGAAGGCAGAGAGTGGATTGATGAGAACGCTGGTGGTGTATCTTGTGGCTTTGTTAAGCTTTGTCTACCCAGGAATACACATTGCTGAGAACATTCCTCCTGTCAGGATGAAGACAAGACTTCTCCTTGGGTATTAGATGCTGTGATGATATCTTAACCATGTTGTAGCTTAAGGGTGGATGGCCTTTTGTGCTCTCTACTGCCCCTTTTGAGGAAAGTGCTTGGCATTAATGGATGGTATTGTAATTCCATTGTGAATTAGGGGTGGGAAAATTTTGACTTTTTGTGCTCTGTGACTGACCAAATGAATGTACTTTGTTTATGTCTGGAAACTAATCTCCATTTGAGAAGAGAGACTTTGTTGACTGACTAAATGAATGTACTGCCTAGGGGTGGGGTACTTGGACCCAGATACTTTGCAATTGAATTGAGGACTTACTAAATTATTGAGCTATGCTATATTTTGATTTTCTATGAATGTTTTGTCTTTATTTGTCACTAAATAAGATCAAGTTACTATTCTGGTATTCCAAACCTTGGAATTTGTCTTTGCTTGGCATTACATAGTGTCATAGGTCAAATCTTTTTATACTTGATGGATCATAGATATATATTTGGAAAGGATAGCAAAGATCACCTATTCCAACTCCTGCATTGCACATATAAGGGGGAAAAGAGAAGATAAAAACCTCATTTTTGCAACCATTATTTTTCTTATTACAAATGTCACCTTCTCTCTTCTCCATGACCACCAACCAAGTTCAGACTTTTATCATCATCACTTGCCTGTACAAATGTCTTCCCAGTCATGTCATTGCCTCAAATTTCTTCTGTTTCCCTTCCTTTCTACTATACAGAAGACAAAGTGATTTTCAACAGTGCACATCTAACCATGTCACATCCTACTCAGTACATGCCAATAGACTCTAAGATTAAATATAAGCTCTTATCTTTGTCTTTGAAAGCCCCTCACAATCTGGCCCCAACCTCTCTTTACAACTTTATTATACATTAGTCCCCTTCACATATTCTACAGGACTTTCTGTGCTATTTACTCTGATGAAATCACAGAAAATAATTGGTCCTCACCTTTCTCCCCATACATTTTTTAAAAGAAAATTTGAAAAATTAAAATATTACAAATTTACTATTCTAGTTTTAAATATTCAGGCTATATAAAGATATACATATATATATACACATATACACAAATATACATACACATACACATACATATACATGTTTCCCATATGGAGCTTCCATTTCCAGTCATCAGGCTGATGCTGTGATGATTAAACAGTTCATATTCTATCCCAAGTACACTCTGATATTCACACAAATTAATGTATTGCAAGGAAAAGTGGAATGAAGGAAGGAAAACATACAGGCAATATTTCACTAGGAAAAGAAGCAGAAAGATATAGGAAAGAATCTTAGAGAGAGTGGTCCATAAACTGAGACTTGAAGAAAAAGATTTTCACCTAGAGAACATAAACAAATGTATTATCATTCACTTGTGAACAATCCCTTTCCACCTTAGCATAAATTCTTCCAGAAATTCAAGGAATATAAAAAAAACCCTTGAATCCTCATGTAACAGTAATTAATTTAGCAGATACTTGGTCCTTAGTTTTCAGGGGTTTTCAGGGACTTTCAGAGCTAAGTACTTCTGTGAAAGAGGCAGAGGGTGTGAACTCTGTCTTCTGTTGCTGACATGGCAGCAGGGGGTTGGCTGAGATAGGAGGCTAGTGTGTGTATATAAGAAGAATTCCAGAGACAGAGAATCAGAAACAGGAATATTCCTCCTGTTGGCTCCTGGTAGAGGAAGCAGTATTGTCCCAGCATCTGGATCTGCTGGACTGAAAACTGAGTTGGAGTTTTCTATGAGACCAGAATCTGGCAAATATGGAAGTTGCTGCCACCTGGAAGGCTGAGATTCCTTCTGGGTCCTAGGGCCAGCTAAACTGCTGGAGGACTGAAGAAATATGACTGGGATGCTAAGACTTTATTTGTTTGTGGCTTGGTTGATCCTCGAGTTCCCAGCAATAGAAATGGTGAAGGTTTTGAGATGTATTGGACCCTGTGAACTTCAGTGTGTAGCAGGAACTGCCTGGAGGACTGAACAAGGACCTGGGAGTTGTCTGCCTCTGAATCCAGATGACTGGTGGATTCAGGTAGGAGCTGGGACCTTGGAAGGGGATCTGGGGCATCTGAGAGACCATCCTGAGTAAAGACAAAGAAAAAGCCTTGGATATTGGACACAAGATGAAAGTGAAGTGTACTAGACACCAAGGGGTGGAGGGTTCGTGTAATTTTCTAATGATTATATTTAGTGGCTGATTGCTAGAGAAGTGACTAATTAAAGTTAATCTATGATTGCCCCATGAGTGGGAGATTGATTATTGTATTGTGAAATGACTGAATGAGTAAGGAGGGTTTCCCCCTTAGGGAAACCAGATGATTATTCTTTTATTCTTTGTTCTAGATATTGTGGCCACTGTAGTGAAAACTGTGTGGCCATTTTAATATTAAGCTGTTGTGAACACTATATTGTGACTTTTTTATAAGATGTAATTTTGTGAATATTATATTGTGATTCATTGTGAAAATTTGCCTTGATTTGTAATGGAATAAATGGAATGTTCACTATACTGTGTAATCAAACCTTAAAAGCTGTTCACAGTAGCATTCTTTTGAGAATCTACACTTCAAGAAGAATCTGGTTAATTATCCTGGACAGTATATAACTCAAGTCTAAATTTTCAGATTTGGCAATCAAGACTTAGAAAGGTTTGAGGTCTGAATCCATCACTGAAGGTCAGAAAGCTTGAGGCCTTGACAAGGGTCACATAACTGGTAAATGACTAAGCTTGGGCCCTAAACCCAGGTTTCCTCACTCCAACCTCACAATTAGAATGTATCATAAAGGATATGGGCTTTAAAAAGCACACATATGCAACCATATGCACAGGTGGGTTTATACATGCATGTGCATACATACATGTTTGTATGTATACATATACATATGTGTATATGTGTGTGTGTAACTTTAGAGCAGACAGGGAAATTTTTTTTGTCTTTTTTGGTATTCCTACCACCTAGCACAGTTCCAGACACATTGCAAGTATTTCCTAAATCTTTGTTGACTGCGTAGGTGACTGTATGGTTAAAAGTCAAATCTGGTATTTGTATGTAGAATTCTTGTTTAAAATTTTGCTCTTAAGAATAAGATTGTATCTACCTCTTTTAAAATCTGCCCTCAGAGTCCCATTCTACCTTTATCCCTGTGATTTGAAGCAACCCAGCTCCATCTTGGGCCTGGGCTAGAATACCTGTTTCCATGTCAATCCAATCTCCAGCCCAACACCCCTCCCCTTATCAGCTTTTCTACAGATCTGTGATGTTTCACAAGTTTATCATTTCATACTGATTGTTTCTCTATGTGAGTTCCTGCCTGACAGACTAAACCAGAGATGGCAGGGAAGCTGAAGCCTGAAGGCCACATGTGGCTCTCCAGTTCTTCAGGTGCTGCCCTTTGAATCCCAACGTCACAGAACAAATCCTAGTGAAAACTGAATTCAGTCAAAGGGCTGCACTTGAGGACCTAGAGGAACACATTCCCACAGACCACACATTCCCCACCCCTAGACTAAACAAACACCCTGTGTCCAGGTGTACCAATCTAGAAGTATTATAACCATAGACATCTACCTCAGACTAATGCTAATGCAAATTTTTCCCTCAAACACTCAATCTGACACACAAACGCCTGAGGGGATTCCTTATCTCATTAGCAGCAAGTCAAAGAATAAAGGAAAGTCATGTCAGAAGCATTAGGTCACTTCATCCATCTCTTTGGCTTGCACAGGCCTGCTTTTTCCATCATATTTTTCACTTCTCTACTAAATGACTCCAGTGATAAAGACTTCCCCACATCCCTTAGGACATCACAGTCCAGTCAGTTCAAACCATGTAAAGCATAAATTGTATTAAGGACTTAATAAAAAAAATGCCAGGATCACATGGCTGAGCAAGATACTAATCTTTTGGAACATATAAGCGGTGATTGAGGATTGCCACAACTGGTCTCCTCGATTTTTACCTGTCATGTCCAGTGTTTTTCTAAATGAGATAACATTCTATCTATAAATTTAACTTAAAGACTTTGCAGTTACAGGATCTCAGAACTGCACTGGACTTAAAAAAAAATCCTTTACTCCTCCTCATTTAATAGATAAGGAAATTGAGGCTCAGTCATGTTAAGGGACTAGCCCAAGATCACAAAAGTGGGAAATAGAAGAACTAGGATAAGAATCAAATTATCCCAATAGTCAGTTTTGTTGTTCATCCTTCATTCTCAAAGATGAACAATGACATGATGAGGGTGAGGTCTTGACTTGCCCATGAATTGGATATGAGTGAAGTGAAGCTGTGGCAGTTGTCTCTCCTCCAGAGTCAGCAGTGTCCAGTGGCAAGACAATGCCCAGTCTACTCTTCTTCCTGTCACACAAGGCTAAGTAAAGCATCTTATTTCATGAGAATAAAAGGAAAAAAAATGAGCAGCTAGGTGGTGCAGGGGATAGGGTATCAAGTGAGGAAGATCTGGGTTCAAATCTAGTCTCAGACACTTACTAGTGACCATGCACGAGCCCTCTTTTTCCCTCAATTCTGAAAAACGGGGACACATGGGAGAAGGAAATAGAGAACTGCTCTAGTATCTTTGTCAAGAAAACCAGATAGACACTGTCATATATACTATGTCATATGACTAATCTACTAAACGAGGAAAAAGAAGATGGCTGTACCACATTCCAGCCCTCTAATCGTATGGGATAGCTTCCTTAAGGGAAAGTTGAGTCTCAGCTTCATGGAGATTTAGTGATCAGTTTCTCTTGGGAGGGACATGGTAAAGGCTGTTATCCATTCTCTCCATCTGGAGGAAAGCTACTTACCAGATCTCCAGAAATTATTATTCCTACCACTTTGGTATGCATCCCTGGGGTCAACTGTCCTAATCAGGCATCATGTGAATAAAAACTCATCTATCTATATCTAGCCAATCCAAGACTAGATTTATTCCATTCAATCAAGCACCCTGAAAATAGGATGTATTTGGCACCTTGCAATCTTATCCTTTAATATCTTTCACATTCTGGCTACAATCAATAGTCAAATCAGTCAAGCTAGTCTTCTCTCTATCTCTGTTTCTAACTTGGGCACTTCATCTCTCAATTTCTCTACCTCTGTACTGGATTCTCCATACCTGGAATAAACTTTCATTCCTGTGGCACCAAATCAGTTTTCACTGCACCATAACAAAGATCCTTCCCCAAAACAGTGTGAAAAGGTTGTATAAATTCTATATCTATCTCTACCTAGATTGAATTACAATAACTAGAATTGCTACTTATACTCAGTTAATTATAAATTTATATGTGTGTATGTATGCATGTGTGTGTGTATATGTGTATGCATATGTATATATATATGTGTGTATACACACACATATTAATAAAAGGGATACCATATAATGCATGTATCCATTTGACTGTGAGGTCCTCCAACACAGAAACTGTCCTTTGCTTTTTCTATCCACAGTGCTTAGCACAGTAAGTGACATATCATAGGCACGTAACAAATCCTTATCAACTGAGGTAAAGTTCAGTGAGGTTCTGTTGTGCCACTCAGAAGTGACGAAGGGAACTGGGGCAAATCACTTAGTTTTTCTGTTCCTCAAATTTCTAATCTGCGAATCAGGGCTAATGACACTCACACTATCTTGCTTGTGAGTTTGTTTTTAGGACCAAATGAAATAAAGAATGAGGTTTCCAAAGTTTGGAGGCAATATGAAAGAAAGGGAATAGCATTGGCTTTGGAGTAGGAGAATATAGGTCCAAATACTGTATCTCTTACTCAGTAGCTTGATAAGTCATAGTGCCTCCAAGACCTTCTATTTCTTTAACTTTAAATAAGGCATTTGGACAAAATGGCCTTTGAGGTCTTTTCTAGCTCTAGATCTAAGATTCTCTGACCCCACGAAAAAGGAGCTAATGATTCTTTTTGGCTTAGCTTCCAAAGTTCAAATTTCTCATGCTTAAAAAGTTATCATCACTCACTATCTTACATTGTTTATTCAATTCATTCCCATAAATTAAAGTTTGCTTAGATAATACTTTTTCGAGGAAGTATTACCTGAACTTTTGAACAGGGTGAGCCTTAGGGTGAAGGATCTTTCCTCCCTTACTTCACAGAATAGAACTTTTATATCTCTGATATGCTAGTCCCATAATAATAGATATCACACACAGGACAAAAATCAATCTGGAGTACTTTACGTTTATTATGTATTATACTAATTTTAAATTTTCTATGTACTCTATCTCCCTTTTAGATTGCAAGTTCCATGGGGACAGAGATCAGGCCATAATTAAAATTATTATCTTCTCTAATTCCAGCACAGAATTCTATATCCAGGATAAGATTTTTTTAAATAAAAATTAAATAGCAAAATGATTATTAGTATAAATGAATTTAATGGTATACTGCTATAGATAAAATTTTCTCTTAAACTTTTTTCCCCCTTGTTCCATGTTTTCCCCTAAACCAAGAGTTGTTAACCTAGGGTTCATGGATATATTGCAGGGTATTCATGAACTTGAGTGTGAAAACACACCTATTTCTACAATATACACATATATGTGATATATAAAAAGATATATAATTATATAAATACATATTTATACAAATGTGTGTAGACATATATATGAATTTATGTTCTCTGTTTTCACTAACCTCTAATTGAAATTCAGCATTTTCTTCAATTATCAATTTTTTAAAAAAAGTTCTGAGAAGTGTCCATAGACTTTTTATTGTTGTTACATCATTTTCAGTTGTATCTGACTTTTCATGATCTTGTTTGGGGTTTCTTGGCAAATATATCTGAGTGGTTTGCCATTTCCTTCATTAGTTCATTTTGCAGATGAGAAAACTGAGGCCAAAAGAGTTAAGTGACTTGCCAGGATCACACATCAGGTGTCTGAAGCCAGATTTAATCTTAGATCTTCCGGATTTCTGGTTTAGTGTTCTGTCTTCTGACCCACCTACCTACCTTTCATATACTTTTTCAGACTTCAAAGGGGTCCATGATACCAAAACAAGTTAAGAATGCTTGTCCTAGACAAAGTGACCCATTATCTCACATTTCTCCTTGCTTACCATCAGTTACTCTCAAAAACTCATACAAAAAGCTGCAATTTGTAATCTGATACAATCATGTGACTTACATCTCCTCCCAAATCAGATCACAAAGACCAAGGAATCACAGACTTAATGTTATAAGAAATTCAAAGATCAACAACTCCATTCCTCTTATTTCATGGATGAGGAAACTGAGGCAGAAAGCTGGCACAACCATCTATTATTTGAATTTTAACTCTTTGTTAAAGTAGGGCTCTGCTTCCAGGGTGGAGGGAACAGTGTCTCTCAAGCTTCAGGGGTTTTGTGCATGGTTTTCAGAGATACTCCCAGTTTGTAAGTTTTCAGTTTGTCCATGGTGGTATGATCTAAGGAGAGGTATTTACTACTCTTCTGGCCTGTGCTCTTTTCTGTTAGCAGCCACAAACCCTCTTTCCTGCCCCGGAACTTGAGGAGGATCCCACCTCCCCTGTGGGTGCAAGGTTAGCTGTGCTAGTCTCTTCCTTGCCCTGGGACTGCCACCTGGATCTGACTATGGGCAAAGCAAAAGAGTCCTTCTTCAGTACTAGCAAAAAGACCCCTGTAATCTCCTTCTGACCAGTTGTTTGACCCCCTTCACATCTGTGGGCTGTGACCTTCTCTGGGAGCAGCCACTGCTACTGATAACAGTTACCCTCAAGGCCTGCTCTGGTTTGCTGGCTTTTTGTGGGTTCTGAGGTTCTGAAATTTATTTAGTCATTTTTCTAAAGGTATGTAATAGTAATAGAAATTTGAAGATCTTCCCTGCCCCTTAACAAGCCTAAATTGAACTTGATGTCCTTGTCTGATTGGAAAATATACTCTGCCCCCTAATAGGCTCCATGTGCTTACCCAGAGTCTGTGGTGGGAGGCTTGTTTTTCAGGAGGCACAATTTTTGTTACTTTGTAGTTAAGTGGGTAAGGAAAGTTGTGATGTTTTCACCCTGGAGAAGGATATATATATATATAAATCTGATGCAAAGTTTTGCTTTGGGGCTCACTTTGGGAAGAATTGTGTGATTTGGCCAGATGAGACTCTGGGCAGCTGTTGAGCCCCTCTCTCCCCCCACCCCCCTACCCCCCCAGGCTTTGAAAATCCGGTTTTTGGTGATTCTCTGTCTGGTGACTAACTAGGTATATATGCAATGGTCAGACAGCTAGAAGCCCTGTCTGTTGAATTGTGTTACTTTCTCTTCTAACTTCTCTTTATATTCTGACTTTGCCCCCTGAACTAGGTAAATGATATGAATCGGATTGATTAAAGTAAGATCGTTAACTCTTTTTGAGTTGCTTTCCTTTACAGAAGCTGATCAAAGAACTTGTGTAAGCCGCCATACTGGGTATGCTAGGGTGCTTGCTGCTACAAGGTATCTGGTGGCGTTTGGGGGAGCACTCAAAGGAGGCCCTGCCTTTACTCTGCCGTCTTGGTTCAGCCTTGTGGCATGAACTTCTGATGATCATATTAAATACTTATGATGATTAAATACTTGAGACTTAGTTTTTTTCACAACTCTTTTTAATTAGTTTATGTAAAACATCACTTTCCATTGCCTCCCATACTGAAAATTACTCCAAATTCTAAAGCACTTTGAGACTTAAAAACCTTGTATTGTCTAAGGTTATATGATGTGGGTGGCTGGGTGTGGGAGCTTTACAAATTGTAAAGCGTTATACACATGTAAATTATTGTTAATAATATTAGACACCATCATTAAAAACAATTGGAGGAGAATTGTGCTGAATTCAGAGTATGGTGGTGGTGGACACACAAGACAAAAGGGTTGAAATTATGACTCTGGGAATGCATTTGATTAAGTAATCTGAGACTTGACTGTGATAAGAGTAAGAGAAGAAAAGAGGAAGAGCAAATTTAACATGTGCATCAGGTCAAAGATCAACTGTGAAGAAAGGCAGTGTAATGTAATGCTGATAATCCTAGATTTAGAGTCAAAAGAAAATAGTAGAGCAAATAATTGGTTTCAACTTTGTTAAAAGCTGCCACAGGGAAGAAAGATTAGTCTGGTTTTACTTTACTTTAGAGCTGAGGTTCTTCTCCTGAGGTCCATGGATCCCCTTGAATAGACTTTAAATGGTCTTTCAACGTAGATGGAATGTGTGTGTGTGTGTGTGTGTATTTATTTTTACCAACTCTAACTGAAATTTACCATTTTCTTCAATTATCAATGTAAATACAAACATTATTTTTACCAGACTGTCAAAGGGGTCCACCAAAAAACAAAACAAAACAAAAACAAACAAAAAACAGAAAAACAACAACCTAGAAAAGGCTAAGAACCTTACACAAGAGAACAAGGCTAGAAACAATGAGTGGAATTCCATTTCTAAGAAATGACATATCTAGATTTGATGTGAGGAACAAATAAACAAAAAACAAATTTAAAAAAAGAGCTCCTAACAACTAGAGATAGCCAAAAGTGGAATGGGCTGATTTTAAAGGCGGTAAGGTCCCCATTATGAGAGGTTTTCATGTAAATATTAGATCATTACCTATTGGGTCTGTTGTTAAGGATATCCTTATTGAGGTATCTAATAGAAGAGACTCTGATTCAGGTTTTATCCTTTCCTAACCTTGGGACTGTCATTCCACTTACTTGAACAACACCTCATATATAGTAGATACTTAGGAGTGCTTTTTGACCTAACAACTTTAATTTTCTCATCTTTAAAATGGAGACAATAATCTCTGTTCTTCCTACTTCCTGGATTTCTTGAAATCTCCAATGGCATACTGCTTATTGAAGTGTTTTGTAAGTTATAAAGCACTGCATAAATGTTTGTTATCATTGTGATTGACTATTTTTTGGTAGTTAAATTTTGGTCTTCATAAGGTTCTACTTACAGAGTAACTTCATTTGGGACCATAGCACATTCTTATGTGTTCCAGCCATGAGTAAGATATTAAAAATGACTTCTCTATTAGATATTCTTCTTCTTTCTAAAGGTTATAATTTAAATAATGGAAACACTGAATAGAGCAATAATTGTTTTGAATAAAAATGCTTTGGTAGTTTCCCTTAATTTACTAACAGCTGCTATCCAAATATTATTTATCTCATAGAGATTTACCATTAGCATCAGCTTGCTATTATTTTGGACCTAATTATCCAGTTGATTACCCACAACTCAGCACAGTGTCCTGAATAACATGGCTGCAATATCACAATGTTTGTTTGACTGAGCATCTAGGCAAGGTGGGTTATCCAATAAGAGGATGAGGAATTTTCCCATTGACCTTTGGGTTAACCCTTTCTTTCTACGTATTGATACTTTTATAATGATAAAATATGAGAACTGAAAGGAATTTTGGGAAGCATCTGAGACAAAGCATTCCATTTGCAGAAGAACATGGTGCCCAGAAAGAGAAAATGATCTTTTCAAACTGATAACATTTTATTATTGGGAGAATTATAACTACATAAAATCACAAAATTTTTAAAAAAGGATGTATAATTGGCTATGTTGTCCAAATGGCACACCAAAGCAATCCCAACTGTAACATGCCCAACAAATTACAATCCTACTTCTCTTTGAATACCCCTTTGGGGAAACAGGCAATGAAGGGTAGAAGCATTTATTAAATACCTGCAACATGACACATCCCATAATAAGTACTTTACAAATATTATCTCATTTGATTGTCAAAAGAAAGCTGAATGTAGGTTCAATTATTATCCCCACTTCACAATTGAAGAAGCTGAGGCTGGGAGAGATTTTAAGTACCTTTCACATCACAGAAATGGGAAATGCATGGGATTGTTTTTGAAGAAAGATCCTACTGACTCTAGGCCCCAGGTACCACACTCATAAGGAAAGGTCACCTATCCTCTCAGAAGGTAGGTTGCCCATTCTACTTTGTGACAGTCCAAATTTTTAAGAAGTTTTCCTTACAGAATTGATAAAAACAAAAAATGTAAAGGAAGGTGTCCCAGCCATACCAGACCTCAAACTTTATTATAAAGTGGTAATCATGAACACCATCTATCTGGTACTGGCTAAGACACAGAGTGTTGGATCAGTAGAAACAGTTACCCAATACACGGTAATAAAAGACCATAGTAAGCAAGTATTTGATAAACACAAAAATCCAACCGTTTGAGATACAAACTCATTATTTGACAGAAACTACTTGGTAAACAGTATGGCAGAAACTACATATAAACCAAAATATCATACCTTATACCAAGAAGAGGTCAAAATGAATACAAGATTTAGACATAAAGGGAAAAATCACAAGCATGTTAGGAGAGTATGAAATAGTTTGCCAGTTAGATCTACAGATAAGGGAAGAATTTAGGTTCAAACAAGACATATAGACCATTACAAAATGTAAAATGGACAATTTCAATTATATAAAATTAAAAAGGTCTTGCACAAGCAAAACCAATGTAGCCAAAATTAGAAGGAAAGCAAAAAAGTGGGAAGGGAGAAGAATTACAACAAGCTATCTATATTAATATAAAATGCTCTAAATCACTATTGATTACAGAAATGAAAATTAAAAGAACTCTCAGGTACCAACTTACACCTATCATATTGGCTAATATGACCAAAAAGCAAAATGATAAATGATGAAAAGGATGTGGGAAAGCAGGGACATGAATACATTCTTGGTGGAGTAGTGAGCTGATCCAGCCATTCTGGAGAGCTATTTGGAACTATGTGCAAAAGGTTATCAAACTATGCATGCCTTTTCATCCAGTGATACCACTACTAGGTCTGTATCCCAAAGAGATCAAAAAGAATGGGTTGGGAGAGGAACCTCTTTGCTGAATATTTATAGAAACTCTTTTTGTGGTATCTAAACATTGGAATTGGAGGGGATACCTCAATCGGGAAATGGCTGAACAAGTCCATAGAAGTAAGGAGATTTACTCAAGTCGTAAATAGTACATGGGATTCAACCCAGGACCTTTGATGAAAAATCAAATGTCCCCTCTACTCTACGATCACACTTCTTAGTGGACTTTTGCCTGGGCTCTATATACTTGAAAAAAAAAAGTATTAACTTTTATAAATTGAAATAATTATATTTCAATTTTATTTATTTCCTTTGGAATTCTATGCTTTTTTTATCCATTTAAAGATAATGGTTGAGAAAGGTGCCGGGGTGGGGAACCTGCTGCTTCATTGCCACATATAGTCTTCTAAGCCATTGGGTACAGGCTTTTGACTGAGTCCAGGATTTACAGAACAAATTCTTTAAACAAACAAACAAACAAAAATCAAGTCCTGATTTATTTGGTTGCTGTTTCTGATGCTACATGACCCCTTGGACTTTTGTCTGTGAGATTTTCTTCACAAAGATACTGCAGTGTTTTGCCATTTTCTTCTCTAGTGTGACTCCCATATTATACATGGAGAATTAAAGTAAATAGGGGTTAAGCGACATGGCTGGGCTTACATAGCTATTAAGTGTCTAAGGCCAAATTTCAACTCAGATCTTCCTAATGGCAAACCTGGTGCTCTCTCCACTGCACTAATTAGCTGCCCCCTTGTTGTTGACCAGTCATTCAATTGTAGCTTTTGTGAGTTTCCAAGGTATAAATGTACTCCCTGAAAAGTTAACACTTCACTCTCTTTAGGCAGATCAGGATGGCTCAATCCTAACCCTGGATGGTGAAAAGCATGCTGGACTGACAAAATCAGAAGACAGAATACTAAATTCTCTAAATCATTTGATTTTAACCTGGAATCCATGGATATTCCTGGGTTTTGTGGACAGATTACAGGGGGTCTTTTAACTTGGTTAGGGAAAAAATACATCTTCATGTTCAGAAATTTATACCTGAAATTTAACACTTCTTTTGGTTATGATTTTACAACAGCAACAATAACATCGCTTTGAAATAGGTATCCATAATATACAAGAAAGGTTAAGAACTTTTGCTCTAAATGAGCTCAAAGGTATTTTGCAGTTCTAACAGTCTATTTTTAATGTGATAATATGTTTAATTTCTAAATATCTCGCCATCACTAAGCATCCTAGATCCTACATTTCTGACATTTAGTGTTAGATTCAATTTAACAAATTTAATAAGGGCCAGCTACATGTTAGACACTGTGCTAAATCCTAGGAATATGAAGACTATTTTTTTAAAAGTCTCTATCATGAAGGGATTTATGTTTTACTGAAAAGAAACATAAAATAATTATTTATGAAATATCTATAAAGCCATTTATGGTTTATGATATGAGTATTTATTGTTTTGCATTTTTACCTGTCGCAGTTCAGAGATTCCCTGGAATCCATCCAAAAAGCCCCTCGTGATCTATGGATTGTAGATTAAAAATCCAGGTTAAACAACAGGACAAGCCAGGTAAATAGCATAGAATCTGAGTTCAGAAGAATGACTGATATTCTATGAAGTGGAGGGGAAAAGACTGTATATTGAAAACATGCACTGTTCTCTGTGGAAAGTTTTAGAGAATGTATAGAAGAGGCAGAGGATAGAAAAGAGTCAAGAAAGAGTCTGAGGTTGATAACATGGATAACTAAAAGATCCATAATACTTTCAATAGAAATAGAGAAATAAGAATGAGCAAAGCATTGAGGAGAAGGAATTAATGAGTTCTGTTCTGGGCACATGGAGTTTAAGTTGTTGATAGGGCATCCATTTGGAGAAAATAGAAATTTAGTATTAAGGAATGAAGGAATGGAGTTCAGGAGATGAATGGGACAGTACATGTAGATTTAGGAATTATATAAATTTAGGAGATAGGTGAAAGTTGGAAAATGATACAATTATTGGGAGAGGATGAAACACAGAGAAGAAAGAGCAAATGGACAAGAGAGAAAAGGAAGAAAAAGAGGAGGAGAAAAACAAGAACAAGAAGAAAGTCTTGTAGTAACAGAGCCCTGAGGTACAACTAAGATCAGGTAAAGGGTTGGAAAATGTTGATGGACAATGATGGGCAACAATAATAAAAGATCCAGAGATGAAAATACAGAGAAGTTATCTATGAATAGGGGGCTACAGGATTATTAAATCCTTCAGAGAGGGCAAGAAAGAGAAGGCATTAGAACAGGGCAATTAGGGAATCATAAGAGTAATGGGGTAAAAAAAAAAGATAATTGGTAATCTTGGAGTGAGTACTTTCAGTTGTTTGATGCCAGACTCAGAATATTGCCAAGAATTGAAAAGTGAGTATAAAGTGAGAAGATGGAACCAGAGTGCATATCCTCCTCCCATTCCACCCTTCACCCCTCAGGAGCTTGGTTGGGGGAAAAAAAGGAGCAATAAGGAACAAGTAGCCTATGGCATAATGAGATCAATATAGTTGTTAGTAGGAGTAGTAGTAGTAGTAGTAGTAGTAGTAGTAGTAGTAGTAGTAGTAGTAGTAGTAGTAGTAGTAGTAGTAGATTTGTTTCTTTTGTCTTATTTTAAAGGATGGAAAAATCTGTGCGTATTTTTAAGGAGCTAGTGTGACATAAAAAAATTCAAGAGACATAGCTGCTGGGTAATTAATTATTTTATTTATCATGCCAGTAATAATCAATAAAAGGGGTCAGTGACATTGTCAAATGCAAGAAACCCTTCACAGAACCCAGTCAACACTTACATGCCTTTAGAAGAATAGTGTTCCAGAGGGTGACAATACAGTCTGATTAATTAACTAATGAGGAAATTGATATTACAATGAGGGCCTAGGGGATATGACTCTGATCACTTGCTCCAGGATAAAGAGACATCTCTTATTCAAACGACCCCACCTAAGGCAATCTA
This sequence comes from Pseudocheirus occidentalis, assembly GCA_028646575.1. Classification (NCBI taxonomy): domain Eukaryota; kingdom Metazoa; phylum Chordata; class Mammalia; order Diprotodontia; family Pseudocheiridae; genus Pseudocheirus; species Pseudocheirus occidentalis. The sequence goes on along the minus strand of CM053596.1, from coordinate 89,985,583 downwards.
AACTAAAGAGGGCCCCCCTGACTGAGTGGAACACAAAGTTCTAAAATTCACCTTAGATTAAATTCTTTGTAAGAGTCTCTAGTTGGGTGGGTTTTTTTTTTAACCAGGATTGAAAGGCATGTACCCTAGGCATTTCAATAATCTCATCCATCAGCAATGCCATTCAAAAACTGAACCTACAGGCTTCTGGGGGAAAAAATATCTTGGTCCTATTTCAATAACTGGTCACTAATAAAAGAGAGAAATGTGCCTGTATCACTTCTTCTGAACACAATGTGAGTGTTTGCCCTATGGGAGTTCTCCATAAAACAGTATTTTAGGGAAGCATCAGAAGAAGTGATATAAGGAAACTCTCAAGGTCTTTCTTAAGAACTTTCCAATTGATTGCATGACTTGGGAGACACTGGTTCTTGACCTCCAAGCATGGCCTAGCCTTCATGAGAGAAAGTGCTATGATCTCTGAGCAAAGCAGAATTTAAGTAACTCAAAAGAAATGCAAGATGCCCAGATTTAGAGGATCCACTCAAAATGCTCACAGGGAGTATTTGTGCTAGAATTGTGGTAGAGCATTCTGAGTTCATATTGATCTCATCAAAAGTCAGATGCTTTGCAACTTGACTCTAACATAGTGATGTCATTTTGGTCCTCTTTGAGAATGAAGGATGACAACCAAGAGTAAATGGTCATTTCTCTCAATAGGAAACAAGAAACATTTTTAGTTTGGGGAGAAAGAAATGATACTATAAGGGATGAAGCCTCCTGAAGAGACTGAAAGGGAAAAATATGAATCGGAAATGTAGAGTGGCTTTAATTTATAAAAAGAAACTTATTTTTCTGAGATTGGAACAAAGGAGGGAAATAGGCTTATTGAGACTAAAGAACTGGAAATAGAGTGACATTTTGACCAATAATCTTAGAATTTTTTGTTTTGTTTGTTTTGTTTCTCACCAAAGTATGTGGTCAATATTTCTCCACTGAAATGACTGGGGAGGAAGTGGAGTACATAGGAAGACAGGAGTTTTAGAACAGATGTTCAGAGGAAAAAGACAGAGAGTCAATTAGAGAAGAGTCAAAGTACAGGTGAGCAGCAACGAAGGCACAATTGAGATCATGTAACATGAACTAGTAGCAAATCAAGTCATCACAGTTCTCCTTCCAGCTCTGATATTCTTTGTTCCCACCATATGCTAACTCCAAAAATCTATACTGTGAGGTCCATTCAAATTTTGTGATATAAAGTAGAAATGAGAAACATTTTTTTTCCAATATCTCCTAGAAGAAAGCAGTAAAGATGCATTAAATGCCCACATCTGTCCTCAGAATGACCAGCACAGTTGCACAAAGGTTGAAGAAGTAATAGCCTCCTTTCTGTTCCTTCAACATTTGCTGATTGTTCCTTTCTAATGAAATGTGTATACTAGGACAGTGGAGTTCATGATCATTTTGAAGGCTTTCACACTTGACATCTCGACTCATTATAGCTTCTTCCTTTGAATGGCAAATCCACCTCCATGTTCTTTTCATTTCCCTTTTTAAAAGATGTGTCGCTATTTATAGCCTGGCACTACCCATCTGGGTCATCTATTTTCCAATTCTGACAAGGTCTTGCTAAATCTGTAACCAAGCTTCATTTATCCCTGTTCTGTGGCTGTGTTCAACATGAGCTTGTCCCATCTCACTTTTGTAACTGGTGTTCCTTATTCTTCATTGCTCTATTGATAGCAATTATGTGACTCCTCCTATATTAAAAATAAACTATAGGAGGGACTCCCCTCCCAATTGGCACAAATGGAAAAAGTATTAAGTATTAAAAGATAGAAATTGTATGTGGTACATTTATTGTGTGTGTGTATTAATACATGTATTTGTTATGTCACCTGAGAGAATATCTCTTAGAAGGTAGAAACTGTTATAGTTTTGTTTTTGTATCTCCAGGATTTAGCAAAGTACCCAGGACATAGTACATGAGTAAAAGTAATTTTTGATTGATTTCAAAAGGTACAAGGGGAAATGTGTACAGAGCAGGGAGTGTCAAGGAGTCATCATGCCCTATGGATGAAGTTTAAAGAACACAGTTTGGAATGCATTCATACAACCTAGAATCATAGCCTGCTAGTCTCATGTGGGACTATAGAATAGAAAACAGAAGAAACCCAAGTCCAGAATGTAAGAGGAGGAAAGAGGCTTAGAATATAAAAAGTCAGAGTTAGAGTCACCTTAGAAGAGAGAATGTTACATTTGTTTTACCAATGAGATCTCCTGACTTATAAATTGGTACATTTCTCAGTTCATCCTATAACTTTCTAGTTAAATATCTGTGAAAATATCCAGAGTAATACATTTTGAAGTAGTATTTTGGCACAATGGCATGTGAGTCGTTTAATGGTATGTGACCTTTTTTCTGCTGCTTTTTAAAATCCAGTGATTTAATAAAGTTTTGCAAAACATTTTTATAACAATTATGTGAGATAAGTCATTAAATAATGATAACATATCATTTTAGTTTTTATATCATACACCTCCCCTATACCTTCCTAGAGGATCATAGTAATATTTTTTAATATTAATATTAATAAGTAATTAATAGTAATAAGTAATATTTTTCAGGAAAAATAAAGAGAAATAGTACAGCAAAACTAAAAAAGATGTGGAAACTGTAAGATATTATGTGCAATGATTCATTGAATCCCTCATCTCAAAAAGGCAAAAGCAAGTGTCTTTTCATATATATATATATCTTCTCTGACTCCAACCTTGGTCATTATAATTTTGCAGCATTTGGTTTCAATTGTTTTGTTATTGGTGATCATCTTTACATTTGTATATTGTCATCATTTTGTATACATTTCCTTGGTTCTGCTTACTTCACTTTGTAACAGTTCAGAGAAGTCTTTTATGTGTCAATGGTTCATCATCATTTTTTTTTCACAGTAGAGTGATATTCCATTTCATTAATGAACAATTTGATTAAATATTCCCAGTTGGTGACATTTCATTTTCAAGTTCAGGTTGTACAGAACTTACATCCGAGGCCTTGCCATAAACCAGAGGCAGTGGCAGCAGCTGCCAAAATAGTAATGGCCAATGCTAGATGAAATGTATAAACATGCATAAAGACAGTGACCTGAAAATAATGGAAGAATCAGAGACTATGACCCTTTGTGAAAGAAAACCATTGAAATATTCTAATTTCAGAACCCAACTAACCAACATGTCATGAGGCTTCTAATAAAGGGGAAAAACAGGTACTTGAAGTAACCAGGAGTTATGAGCTACTCCTTTGGCACATGCGTTCTCTACAAATAAGCCTTTGTATTCAACATTGTACTTTAAATTCAAATTTCTTCTCCCCAGGGACTTTGTGTGTGCAATGGGAGCATGAACTCCTAGTCTGAGGGGGGAGTGGAGGAAAGAATATCTTTATTACTGTTGTTCTTCCCATTACCACCTCAGTAAATATGTTTGCTTAAATTCAGACTACTGAAAAACAATTGCAATGATGATGATGATGATGACTCATGGTTTTCAAACTTAACTCATTCAGTCTTCACTTGTGAGTCAAATTATATTATTATAACTATTTTATAGTAGTGGAAACTAAGGTTCATAAAGGTTAAGTGATTTGTCCAAGGATGGATTTGAACTCACTGATCTTACTGGCTCCAATTCCAAATTTGCTATACCTAATGTGCCTCTAACTGACATGATGGGAAGCCCATGGGTGGAAGTTTATGAACATCACTAAAATCCTTGTTACACCTAGAACACTGAGAAAAACAATATTTAACTGTACCCTGGGAAACCAACAGGAATATGCGGACCCAACTAGGAAGCAGCAGCAGAATAAATGATATTGCTCAAACTTTATATTAAAGACATGCTCTCAATTAGTTTAAATTTAATTATTTCTGATTCCTTCTTTATATCAGAATTTTAATTGTCCTGTTTTTTCTATTAAAAATACCAAAAAGGTTTTTTTTTAATAATTTCTGCTTTATAATATCATTTAAGATCTGGAAAGGCAATTTCCTGTGAACCCGACCTTCTTTGATTATTTTCTTTCCTATTCAATATCTTCCTCCAAATAGAATTTTATATTATTTTGTCAATTATTTTCTATTATTTTGACTTTGTAAAGGATCCATTTAGTAGTTTGATTGGTAAATTGTCATAATCATAAATTAACTTTGGTAAAATTGACATTTTTATTATGATGAAACCTCCTTGTCATGGAAACTGAGGTGTTTAAATTTTGCATTAGAACCTTGAAGAATACTTTGCAATTGAATCTATACAGACATTGAATGAGTTTTTATTGAATGGATATCAATTATTTTATCCAATCTGGAGTTAGTTTGATTAGGATTTTTGTTTTCTATTATTATCTCCTGGGTTTTGTAATTATTATATAGAAATGCTTCTGGATTTTATGGATTTCTATTAAATCTTGGAACTTTACTAAAAACTATTATCATAGTTAGTTGCTTTACTGACTCCTAAGGATTTTCTAAACGAAAGATTATTTAATAAGCAAGTAGGGATAGTATTGTTCCCTCTTTTTCTACATTTATGCCTTTAATTATGTTCTTTTACCTTGTTGATTTTAACAACATTGTCAGAATTATAATATATGAAAGTTTACAAAAGTAGTTGCCTGACTTTACTCCTCTGGTTATTGGAAAAGTTTCTGACATTTTCCCCACTACAAAACACACACACACACACACACACACACACACACACACACACACACACCATCTATCCATCCATCCATCCATGCAACCATCTATCCATATACACACATATGTATGCGTATACTTTTTCTTAATATAGAGATTGTTTCACATTAAAATATCTCTTGATGTCTATATAGTCTTTTAGCATAAATTAGTGTTAATTGTTTTCCCAATTAAAAATGCTTGATATTGACTACTTTTAAAAACAGTATGATTAATTATATAAATTATTTTGCTAAAGTGAAATTATTCATCTATCTCTGACATACATCCAATAAGATCAAAGTAAATTATTTCTGGACAAATTTTATCCAAATATATGTATAATCTATTAAACATAGTTTTAATTAAATTTTGAATAAATATTCATTAATTATGTTATTCTATGATTCTTTCCCCCCTTATATTTCCCAAGATAAGGCATTGAGACAGTGATTTTCTAATAAAACATATCTGAGAGAATATCTTCCTTCTCATGTTCGATAACTTTTGTGGAATTAAAGTATTAATTATTATTTTAAAGTTTGATAGAATTAAGATATAAATCATTTAAAATTAGGTATTCCTTACCCTTTCCCTTATTTGATAGTTCCTTTATCATTAGTTTTATTTTTTTCTGAAATCAGATTATTTATGATTTGCAATTGATATCTAGTCATTTTGGGTAACTGATATAAACATTTTTGTATATGATACTCTATTTCCTTTGAAATAGATTTGCTGGTACATAGCTATTCACTGTAAGTTCTGCCCATTATTTTCATTTCTTCTCAGTTTTGGTTTCACTTTGTTTTTGTTGATTTAATGTATTTTTTCTCCTTTTATTTTTAACACATTGGCCAAAATTTTATCAAGTATCTTGCTCTTTTCAAGTAGTACAATTTTAGATTTTTTAGCTCTATATTTGTGCTTGTTTCTAATATGTCTATTTCTCTTTCAGTTTTCAAGATTAAGGCTTTACAGTTATTTGAAGTTGTCTTTTATAAGATTTAAACAAAGTCTTCATATTCATTTCATTAATCTCCTCATTTTGTGTGTTGCACACACATATGTGTATATTCATATGTACATTTCGAAGACAAAGAAGCCAAGCAGCTATTTTTGCCAACTTTCATTTATTATAATTCTCTCTATGTGTATAGATATTTACATATATATTTGTCTATGAAAAATATTTTTGCTTCATTCTATAAATTTTGATATGTTGTCTTATCAGTCTTCCACACATGTACAATTTTTCTATGGTTTATTGTTAGACTCAGTTTTTATTTAAATTTTTATTATTAAATTTCCATTTAGGTCTTTTCATTGTACTCTCTTCTTCTGTTAAGTAAATTCACTATTTTCATATTGTGTTATTGTCAGTAAGTTTTAGCAAACTTTTTTCTGCCTTGCTACATATATTTGTAATCATTCTGTTTCCTAATAAATTTTCTATTTTATTTATAGTTCTATGTGGTGCTAAGAAATAGTCATATTCTTTAGTGGTTACATTCTGAATGTACCACTGTTATTTTAATCCTAAATTCTCCACCATTTTGCTCAGTTCCACATCTGCCTTTTTTCCTATCTTTATTCTATATGTGTCTTTTTTATTTGGAACGTTAGAATTTCTTACTATAGATATTTTGATGTTATAATTATTTTTCCATATATGATACAGTGACCACAACTCCTGCTTTTTGGATAATGATCATATGTAGCATAAATTTTGTTCCATCCTCTCATTTTGATCCTACACAAGCCATTTCTCTTCATGACCATTATAAAAACAAACAACTAATCGTAGGGCTTATTTCTTCTCCCATCTGTCCTCTATTTTTATTGACCATTTCATCTATCAGCAGTTAAAATTAAGAGGGTTGGGTTTGTGTTTTCCTCCATTGTACCTCTTTCATGTAATTTTAGCAACTTCTTTATTTCAAATCAGTTAGAAAGTAGTCTTGGTGTTTCCTGTATTTAACATCAATAACATTGATTTATACAGAGATATTTAATTGTTTAACACTGTTCCTTTTGATTTGTTTCTACCAGGTTTTCTTCCACTTCATTATTCTTATCTTGCATATCTATTAATCTCCCTTTGGCTTCCTTGGAGAGACTCTCTCCTGTGGATTTTTTCCCCTTATCTATTAATGAGTTTTATTTTTTATAATGAGAACTACAACTCCAGGCATATATTAATTCTTAATTTCTTCTCATTGATTTCATTTCATTGTTTAGCTGTTGTGGGATTCTTTGCCACTGTTCTATATTATCTTAGAATTCTACAGGATGTGTTTTTCATTGAACATTGACTCAGTTTTCTTTTCCTTAAAATATTTGTTGAGAGTTTTGAAATTTCTTTAAGCAATCAGAATTTTTCTATCAAATTTTATCATTTCTATTGACTGATCATATTATACTAAGTTTTTGCCGAGTTATCTTGAAAATCTTTGATGTTTCAAATTCCTTCCCCTTATATTCTTTGCACTAATTTTTTAACTACTTCTCTTTTGTTAATGGATATGATCCTGGGATCAGAATGAAAAGCAGCCACAAATATTTCCAGTACTGGACAATGTTGTGTTCACTAGTGTGAGTTGCTATCCAAATATTCTTTGCAAAACAGGACAATGTTCTTCTAGGTTTCATTCTATTTCCTTTAGACCCGGTCAAGCTTATCAGCTTCACCTACTTCCCCAATTCTGCCCATCAGACTCTGCCTTTTCTGCTCTGCCCAGAGTGGGAGTGGGGGGATGAGTATCTGTCCCTTTTTTTTAATTTCCCCAGAGTTATAAGACAGTAAGGAGTGGTGTCCAGAGATAATTTCTGGCTATTTCAGGGAGAAAAACAGAACAGTCCCCTCCACAATGCTGGTCAGAATCAATGTCTACTGCTGTTTTGAAAATGGAGTGTTTGTAGTAGTTTGAGTGAACAGAATTGAAATGTACTAGCAAAAGTCATTGACATAGGAGGGGTTAACAATTTGATTCCCAACAACTAAACACTGAGTATTTTTGAATCTCAATACTGAGAGCATGAAGGCTGTTGGGCAAAGAGGGTTGCATGAGGACAACAAAGATTCTCATTTTTTTCATCCTAATTCATAAGGAATTTATCTTCTTGCAATTCTCTTTGTCTCTGTCACTGTTTTTCTGTCTCCACCTGCCTGTGGAGTCAACTGTAATTGCTCTACTTCTGATATATAATTCCTTTGTGGGAGGATTTTTTGAGAGTTAGTGAGAACTAAGAAATAAAAATGTTTTCTCTTCCATACTGTTGGGCTCTTTTTCCCCTCCTATTTAGTCATTAGCTCCTTGAGGTTAGGACATCAGTATCTTACTCAGTTCTTTGCACAAAATGGTTAATTACTAAAATAGTTACACCAGTGGGAATAGTTTCTAATGAAATCTGGTCTAAATCTTTTGCATGAATTATGAATTCTTTTTCAGAACATCACCATTTTTGCTTTGTTTTTCTTTGTTCGTTTTGTTCCAGGCTTTTTTTTAGTATCTGGAGTAATGGCAATTCTGTGATTGAGAGAAATATTATGACATGATAGAAAGACTGCTGCACTCTGATTCAAGAACATCAGAGTTCAGATTCTCACTCTACCATTTTCTAGCTGTGTGAATATTGAACAAAATTCTCTAAACCTTACTTTTCTAACCTCCTAAAGAGCGATATTTACTCTGGCTGTGTCACTGGGTGGTTATAAAGAAGACATTATGTAAATCTTAAAAGTATTTAGAAATGGGAGCTACTTAGCATTAGCACAACAATGCATTACATTTCAGTCAGCTCTCACTGTTAGAAAGTTCTCACTTGTAGAAAGCTGAAATCTGCTTTGATTTGCCCATTGCCATACAAGCTATTGACAGACAAACTGACTAATAGACTGGTCAATTCTTATGGGCTTCAGGTTGTGTCTGACTAATAATATCAAAAGTTTTCCATCCTCTGGGGATGTCTATGAAGATAAATGAGGTATCTTATACAAAGGGCATTGAACTTCTTAGAAAAATTCTGCTAAATAAATTTAAAGTGAAATTATATGTTCTTCAATAAATATTTAATTGGATGTTCACAGAATACCCAGGAACTCATAAGAGGTTTGAAGTGGGGAAAAATTAGCCACATAAAGAACTTAAAGCATAAAGCTGCCCATATCCCAGAAGATAATTGAAACAATGTGATGTGTAAGTAGGTCAGCCTATTTTCCAGTGTAAGGCCTTTAATAAAATTACCCTTTAGAGGCAGAAAAGGTTACTCTTTTAAAGGAGGGTTGAAAAGCATTCATGCCTATGTTTAATTTTCCCTAGAAGCACATTTAACCAGAGTCCAACAAAAGTAAGGCTGCAATGGACAAGTGCAAAATCTAATATGGGGCAAGAGATATACATGTTATTAAGTTTTAATTTCCCTGCTATTCAAACCTAACCCCTGCTTGGTGACCATACTTTATAACTTCTTCAAGGATCTCATAACATATTGTTATGAATTTCTGCCTACAAATCTAGTGCCTTTCCCCTGAACCTCCCATGTTATATTTGGGAACAATTAGGGACAGAAATCCTAATTAGCTAGAATCAAATCTTAGGTCTTATGACTCAGAGTCCACTGTTGTTTCCACTATGTATGACTACATTCTAAAGAAAAATTCAGAAGAACACTTGATTGAATACATGACCTAAAAGTAAGGCTCCCTTAAAAAGATGATCATGTAGCCCATTCCTAGAATAAATCATGTATTCTAATTCCGAAATTCATTTAGAGTCATGGACTGTTGTTGAGAGGAAGAACTTTAGTGATCAAGTTGTTGAAAACTTTCCTTGCAATGACAGGAAAACAGATGCTCATTTTTTAGGGTACAATTCAAATACTACCTCCTCTGTAAGACCTCGGATGAAAAAAAAGTCATTAAATAAAGATTTGAACTTTGGACTTTTGATTCCAAAATCCATTGCTCTCTCCACTGCACCACAGCTTAGAAAGAAAATGTCATAACTTCCTTGACTGCAGACTAGTAGAAGACGTTGTGTGTGTGTGTGTGTGTGTGTGTGTGTGTGTGTGTGTGTGAGTGTGTGTATGTGTGTGTGTATGCATGAATGTATATATGTTTATGGGTATATGATATGCCATAATGTATGTATATGTATTAGAAAGGTAAAAAAAGTAAATTGAAATAAGAAATATGAAGGGATCAAACAAGGTTCAGAATCCTGAGCTTTAATGCTAGATCCTACCTCCTTGCCTTGAAAATCATGGTCATTCATTATCCTAACTCCCATCTTTGTTCTCTTTATTACCAAAGGTACTTGACAGCTCCTAGTATGTATAGATTCTTTCTTATGGAAACAAAACTTTTTTTTGGAAGGAAGGAAAGATGAAGGGAGTGGAAGGGAGAGGGGAAATGAATTAAAGGGAAGTAGGAAGGAGAATTTTCATTAAACTCCTATTACATGTCAGGCACTGTGCCAAGCACTTTTGAGCTTTACAAAAACACTAGAAGCATGTTTACTAGTGTATATTGTGTGTGTGTGTATGTGTGTAATTTCTCAGTATTGAAGTGTTTGTATTAAAGTTCCTTCATAGATGAAGGCGTTCTTCCTGGATACTTGAAAAAAATGTATTTCCCTTGGTATTCTGAAATTAACATATTTAGATTTGCAAAGCATGTTTCACACAACCACTGAAGTAACACCCCAGTCTCCCACTGTGAAAACTTGTGAATTCAATCAGTTATTGCTTTGTAATTTACATTTTTACATTCTGGAAATTTTTTTACATATTCTCTCCTTCAAAATGATATTCATTTTAAAATGTATTTTTCTTTCTAGATGATCTAGGGTGCATTAATTTTGTGGAACCTTATCAATATCCATAATTTTGACTTAAAGAAAATGTATGTATTCTTTCAAAGTTAAAGTTCACCTTTCTTCTATGAAATTATCTTCCATTCCTTTATTTTTGAGAAACAAATCTATTTTTTCTGTTTTTTTAAAAAATAGATTTAACTTCTTAAAATGAAACTTTTTCAGATAACTACTTTCACATTATACTTTCTCTGCAGAGAGTCTCATTAATTTCTTCTAAGTTTATTACTTTGTTATGTTGGGGGTCATCATTGCTAAATATATTTGATTTTTCCACCTAATTTACATATTTTTTGAAGAGGATATTGATTTTGTTTTGAACTTATTTTGGGTGTGGGAGGCATTCCTTGCTATTGTTCCATGATCTCTGAGTTTAACTCCATACACCCAGCAGATCCCCAAAAGAATGCTACTGTGAACAGCTTTTAAGGTTTGGATTATACAGTATACTGAACACTCCATTTATTCCAGTAAAAATGAAGGCAAACATTCACAATATGTCACAATATAATATTCATAACAAATCAAGGTTCACTACAATATTCACAATGGCTTAACATTAGAATGGCCCACCGTTTTCACTACAGTGATCACAATATTTAGAACAAAGCATTCAATCAATTCATAATACAGTAATCAATACTCAATCATTCAATCAATTCACAATACAATAATCAGTCTTCTACTCATGGGCCAACCATTAACTTAATTAGTCACAATACAATAATCAGTCTTCTACTCATTGGGCAACCATACATCAACTCAATCAGTCACTAAATACAATCATTAGTAAACTACACAAACCCTCTCCCCCTGGTGTCCAGCAAATCTAAGTTTTATCCAAGAGGAGGCCTATTCTTCATCTTGACTCCAGGTGGTCTCTCTGATTCCTTGGATCCCCTTTCCATGGTCCCTGCTCCCTCCTGAATCCACCAAATAGTCACCTAGATTCAGAAGCAGTGAGCTCCCAGGTCTCACCCAATCCTCAGAGATAGACAGCTCCCAGGTCTTTATCCAGTCTTCAGGGCTGTCTCCGGCACACACTGAAGTTCACAGGGTCCAGCACATCTCAGACCTTTCATCATTTCTCTTTCCTGGAACTCAAAGATCAGCCAGGCCACAAACAAACAAAGTCTTATCTTGGTCATGTTTCTTCAGTCCTCCAGCACTTCAGCTGGCCCTAGGACACAGAAGGAATATCAGCCTTCCAGGAAGCCTTCCAGGCAAGCCCTTTCAGCCTTCCAGGTGGCTTTCATCAGATTCTGGTTTCGGGAAAACTCCATCTCAGTTCTTAGTCAGCTTCCAGATGCTGGGAGAGAATCTCTTTCTCTCTCTCTCTCTCTCTCTCTCTCTCTCTCTCTCTCTCTCTCTCTCTCTCTCTCTCTCTCTCTCTCTCTCTCTCTCTCTCTCTCTCTCTCTCTCTCTCTCTCTGTCTCCCCCTCTCCCTTTCTCTCTCTCCCTCTCAGCCAGCTTCAGTCTCCATAATTCTTCCTTCACCAAGAGCAACATTCCAATTCTGTCTCTCTATCTCTGGAATTCTTCTTTATATACACACACTGGCCTCCTGCCTCAGCCTATCCCCTTCTTCCAGATCAACAGGGGAGTTCATACCCTCTCAATGGTGGGACAGAGTTCACACCTTTCATACTTAGTCCTAATTTACTAAGGGCTAAGTATGCTAAACTGATTGCTGTTACATTGAGAAATCTATAGACTTCTCTCTTTCTATGGGATTTTTTAAAATTCAATTTATATATACATACAGCTATACATATGTACAGAAATAGAGTACAAATGCTGTACTTATGTACACTTATGTAAATAAAGATATCTATATATTTACATTTATTTGTGTGTATATATGTAAATGCACTGTGGTATTTATATATGTATGTATGAATATTATATATATATATATATATATATGTGTACCCCCATACAGATACTCTTTATTGAAAAAATATTCTTTCCTCCACCTTACATCACTCTTTTGTTTTAGAAGATAGACTATTTTTGTTGTTTTCACTCTTTTTAGATTTTTGCTATCAGACTTTTTTCTCCTGTTAATCAAAGTTTGTTCTTAACTTTATTCATATTCTTTTTTTATTTCCCCCTTCCACAGCTGTTATACCCTTTTTTTCCTGCAGAGATCCATGAGGATGAGCATGCTCAGGAGTCTGTCTTTGGAGGTTTTGAGGACCTAACAGATTCCTTGTCCATAATAACTCACATCTGAAGAAAATCTACAAGGACTATGTTTATACCCTCCTTTTCCTTGCACTTGGAAGCCTCATATCCTCTAGAGAGCTTGGTGTTGCCATCCATTCTGCCTTCTCCAGCATTTGTAGTCTATTTCTGATTTCTGGCTAGTTTAAATCACTGTTCTGCCTTTAGGCTATGGGAAGAAATTTCACTGTAGTGTGGAATGAAATGTTCATGCACAGGCATCTTCAGATGCATCTTTGAAAACAAAATTCTGGGGCTGCTTGCATTCTCTGTGCCATATGTTTTGAGCTAGTCTGGGGCTGAAGAGGGTGAATAAAAGCTTTAAGTATTTAAATGTTCGAGTATTTCTGTCTTCATAGTATACAGCTTTAGCTACTATAGGTTTTACACATTTTTTTCTGCTTTTGAGGTTATTGTTTTGAAGAGTTATGAATAAAACAATTACTCTGCCATTTGGCTGATCACAGATTTGAGTGGAAATGAACTGAGTAAAACTGAATTGATTTGCCCAAGGTCACATAGTAAGTTAGTAGTAGAGTTCTGACTTTAAGCCAGGTTCTGGTCCAGGACTCTTTCTACAATTTCAGGGAATGTATATGGATAAAGGTCAATAAGAATGCAATAAAAAAAACAGAGCTACAATTTCATTCTTTCTGTCCTTGGCTGCTATAGCAAAGAATTCCAATTTGTGAAGTTCAAATATCCTCCCCTCTATTGTAATAAGAAGGTTTTAGTTAGTTTCATGAAATGTACCCAATAATTCCAGGAACTATAGCTAAGCTAGGATTCAAATGACTTTGCTTTTCAATAAAATTATTCTAGCCAGTTCATTTTAACAGAGAAATTCAATATTTTGCAGGTAAAAAATTCATAGAGTACAAACTTCTTTTCCATTGAGAAGAGTTTTTCATATTTTACACTTCATACACTTAGGAATAAAGAAAAGTTGAAGAAAAGGATGGAGCTTAATATAAGGATAGCTGTGAAGTTTTAGGGAGTGGGAAGAAAATATATAAAATTTCAATTTCTAATTAAGGTTATCACCATTTGGTATATAAAACTTACCCAACTGTAATGTTTCTTACTTTTGCTGATTAATTTGCAATGACTGATTCAAGTGGGTAGAAGTTTCTACATACCATAATTTTGGTATGTAGAATGTTGCAATTTCTTTTTCTTTGACAATTTATGAGTCAGTATTTTGACTTATTTTAATTGGAAATCTGTGATCACCTACTTGTTTATTTCTAAATAGAAAACCACATCTGCACAATCAAAGATAAATGGATAAATGACAATTTAAACTATTATAGTATAGGTTATGTTCAGTGTCTGACACACAGGAAGAGTTTAACAAAGGCTAGTTGACTAATTGTAGGGGACATCTAGAAAGCCAGATCTCAATGATGTAAGCAATTGTTGCTCAAGAAACTTTTCATCAAAATTAACTCAGTGTCATATCAAGCAAGGCAAATTCAGAAGCAGAAAAAAGCTAACTTTTAGTCTCACTTCTGACACATAGTAGTTTTGTAACACTGGGCAAGACAGTTTATACACAATAGGGACAAGGCACTGTATCTGGCACTTTGTTAGGTATAGGTGACTCAAAGATGAGAAACATTAAATTCAACTAACTAAAGAATAGAAAATTAGGAGGGAAATATCTGGTATATAAATAAGTACAATTAAATTGCTTGAACTATTTTTGGGGCTGGGGATGCATATAGTATGCAAAAGGAAGCATGGAGAAGTACAAAAACATTTGAATGTGACTTAAAAAATGGACACTGAATTGACTATGTCTTCTGACACTTTTTATTTGCTTTGTCATAGGCCTCCCCTGTGGGCTTTCATTTCTCATTTGTAAAATAGGATGCTAATACCAGTAGTCCTTATTTCCAAGTTGTTGTAAAGATTATATGTGATGTATAAAAAGCCTTTAATAAACCTTCAAGTACTATGAAAGTATTATGTAAATATCTATTACATGTCATTTCTGGCTTATCACAAACACTTAGAAACTATCTGCTGAATTAAATTAAACACATACATGGATAAATATAACAGAATGTAGTGGGTAATAGAGACAAAGGAAAGATCCCAGTCAAGTTTTCTGGAAATATTTTAGTATACTTCCATGTGGGCATACCAGAGAAGGATTTGCAAAAGAAGTGCTAGGAGGGTCAAACCTTGAAAAGAAATTTTGTCAGGCAAAGAAGAATCTGGAAGAAATTGCAGCGGTTCTCAACCTGTGAGTTGAGGCTCCTTTGGGGGTTGAACAACCCTTTCACAGGGGTCACAGAGGTCACTTAAGACCATTGGAAAACACATATTTCTAATGGTCTTAGGAACCGAGACACTGCTATGCTGTCTCCAGGCAGGTCCACCCACATGCAGATACACTCACATATGAGTATTAAGGGGTCGTGGCATTAGGAAGGTTGAGAACCACTGCATTACAGGCATAGAGGCTGTCTTCAGCCAGATCAAATAAAATTTATATGCTAAGATAAGAAAGTTATATTTTATCCTACACATAAAAGGGAGGAATTAAAGGTTTTAAGCAAAGGAGTAACAGGGTTAATCCAGTTCATTAGAATGATAATTTTGACAGCTATGTAAAGGATGAATTAGAGAAAAGAAAGAATGATTTGAAGATCATTGTAATACATTAAGTTACAGGTAATAAGGATGGTGGCCCTTCAGTTGGAGAAGAATGAAGTTGCAGATGCTTTCAAGTTTTCTAGCCTAGATTAATGGAGGGATGCTGGTGCCATCAATTGAAATAGGGAAACTGGATATAGAGACAGGTTTTTGAGGGAACACTGGGAGATCAGTTTGGGACACTTGAAGATATAAATGCTGGTAAAATATCAAAAGATTAAAGATGTGAGAACTCAGGAGACATATTCAAAATGGCTATTTAGATTTAGAAGTTATCTACACAAAGATAATAATTGATTACATTGCAGTAGATAACCTCACTAAGGAAAAGAGTAAGGAGAAAGAGGAAGAAAGATTCAAGATGTTAGGGCCTTTGGGGATAATCCCACTCAGGTAGTAAGAGTAAGATTACTTAGAAAAAGAAGAGAAAGCAGAACCATAATGAGGAATTCCAATTACGCCCATGGGCACCTTCAGTTTGAGATCAGAGTACAGAATTCAAAACATTTCTGATTACATTCATTCTATTCTTTAAAAAAAAAGTTTTATTTTTAATTCATGGAATAAAACAAGCATTTCCATAATGTTATAATAAAAAAGATAATTTCACACAAAAGTCCAAATATATTAAGTACAACTTGCTATTCCTTTTAAATATATAATAAAGTTACCTAGGAGAAGGTATGGCCCATTCTCCAGTCAGTTCGGCTGGCCTTTACTCCCAGGGGAGTCAGAAGAAAGTAGAATCTTGAGAGAGGGGTATTACAATAACCACATCCTAAGTAGACACATCATTTGGCAGGGTCCCGGTGAAGATAATCAAGGTTATGGTAGGTACAACCAACAGGGATGATGTCACTCCATACCTCTACCTCTATGTCATCTCACTGGGATAAATTCCTGCTTGATCTTCCCTAGTTATGACTACATCAAGAAGAATTCAGAGAGATAGTGATAGAACTGGAAAAGAGCAGTGTCAACAAAGCTAAGAGAAGAGAGAATGCCAAAGAGAAAGGGATTTCAATAGTGATGGAATGTCAAGAATGAGTTTGTTATATTAGCTTTTGGATAACAAAGATGCACTCAAATTATATGTGTGTGTATATATATATATAAGAACTGTACCCAGGATTGAATCCTCAGTACAATAAGGCATCAGTGGAGAATTTCATTAGAGGTTTCTTTTATGATGATAAATATGAAATGTGATTAGCAAAGTCATTCACCATGAATGAACTTTTTCAGTATTAAAAGAGCCTTAAAATTTACTACTTTTCTATAGTAGTTTTCTCATTCATCATAAAGAAAGAAATTAATTCTAGCAGGGAATTTTCCATATGCCTACGGTTCTTTGGGTTCACAGTTATGAAACCTCTCAATAATTTTGAAACTCTAAGATGTTCAATAGAGGCATCTAGGTGCTAGAACTGAAAGAGTATTGGGTTGGGCCTTGAATCAAGAAAGGGTGAAGGAGGGAGACAGAGAGAAAGGGAGGGAGGAGAGGGAAAGAGACAATAAGAGAAAGAGACAGAGAGACAGAGAGAGACAGAGAGACAGACAGAGACAGAGACTGAGACAGAGACAAAGAGAGAGACAGAGACAGAGAGACAGAGAGACAGAAACAGAGAGAGAGACAGAGAGAGAGAAGTTCTATAGAACTGAAGAGTTTAGGCCAATGGAACATTTTCAGCACACTTGAAGGATGGACTTTTCTACACCACTTGTGAGTACAGACTATGATTTATATATTTCTCTTAAATTCCACATGGCACCTAAGTAAGAGCTAGGCCCATGTTAGCATTCCAATAACACCTAAATAATTGGACTTGGGAGCAGGAAGACCTGAGTTCAAATTTTGCCTGAGACTAATAGAGTTTGCATGATCATTGGTAAACCCATTTAACTTCTCTCAGGCTTAGTTTCCTCATCTGTTAATTGAGAGAATAATAGCACTCACCTCCCAGGGTTGCTGCAAGAACGAACTGAGATAATGTTTGTAAAACATTGCAAATTTTAAAGCACAGTATAAATGCCTATAAATGCCTCTTTTCCGAAAGAATATATAAAAGTTCTAGGCCCACACCTTAAAAAGTCTATAAGAGAAATGTATATAAATATATCACAAGACTCCCAAATATCTACTTACCCAATATTCAGCTTTATTTGTTGATGAGACAGCTACTACTTCTAAATTTGCTTTTTTTCACTTCACAATTTCTGACAGTGGAACTATGCAATAGCCCATGTGCTAAAAGTTACCATTCTCTCAATGTTTCCTTGCCTCTTCTCTTTTGTATTGAATTTCACTGTAATTTGAAATTGTCAAATTCAGCTACAATCCTATTGAGTTCCATTAATATACACAATATATTTGTTCTCTTATCATCCTTGAAGCACAGACTTCCTGCCTTGTTACCCCCAATATTTCCCTCCAATTCATCCTTCCAACCACTACCAAAGTAATCTTTATTCATCTATCCAATCATGTTCCTCATCTGTTCAAAATTAATCTTTAGCTCTATATCACCCAGATGAGCAAATTTCAAACTTTTTGGCCTGCCATTCAGTGCTCTCCACAATTGAATAGCTTCCTACATTATTGACTTATCTCATGTGACTTATTACTTCAAACCTTTGCCTTGTTCACAATGAATTAAGACATTTGAGGATTGGAAAAGACTTCATTGGCTATCTAGACCTACCATTGTTGAAAAGAACACTCACTGCAACTTACCTACCTTAAAACCCAACTGAAATATTTGGCCCCATCAATTTTTTTTCCCATAATTCACTCACTTTTAAAAAAATAATCTTTTCCTCTTCAACCTCACAGACACATTTAACCTTGAAGTTAGGAAAAATGTCCTAATAATGGCAGTTATTCAAAGGTGAATTGGACGATATAGGAGGTAGTGAGATCCCAAACCATAAAGGTTTTTTAAAAAGGCCAAATGCATTCTTGTTGAATGTGTAATGGATCTTTTTCAGGTATGGAATAAACTACATGAAAACAGGTGTTCAGCTTTGAAACGCTACAGTTCTTTTGTTATATCACACTCAACATTCTTCCAATTCTGATTCTGTGATCATGGGTTAAGACCACAGGACTAAATGACAAAGCAAGTATAGAGAAAAGAGTCCTTTCAGGGAATAAATGATCATGCAGGTCTTTTTAAAAAAAATGCCATGTGTTAGAAATAGAAAAGCATAAATTCAGGTTAAATTTTCTTACACGGTCAGCCTTATGTAAAATCATCAAGTGCTTAAAGTTTGTTTTCAGCATTTCTCTCTCTTGTCTGTCTCTCATCCATGTTGTTACTCTCATTCTCATCTCACTTATTCAATTCTGTCATACTGCTTCCAGTGTATAAGGGGTTATTTCCTATTTCTTTTGCCATGATGTCTCCCATCTTAACCTTTAAGGTTAACACTTTCCATCTTTTCCTCTTTCCTATCAAAACTTCTCTTCCCTGGATACTATAGCTTAATGGCCCTACTAGGAAGTTGAAAGTAACCTGAGGCATTCACTGATGATGATAACTTATATAGATATAGATATAGATATAGATATAGATATATAAGCATTATATATGTATGTGTGCGTACATAAAATCTCATATGAGCTTCACAATAGTAACAGGTGTCTCATTTTACAAATTAAAAAAAAACCCTGAAAGTTATGAAACTAGACCAGGATCAGAGAAGTGGAAAAAGCTTAGAAAATAGTTCTAAAAGACATGGATTCAAGTCTCATCTCTGCCAATAATAAATTGGGTGAATTTTATCAAGTAACTAACTTAACCCCATAGATACAAAATATTCAGAGAAATATTAGATGGGTAAATGTAGGGAAATCATGAGGTCCAATGCCCTCATGTCCCATTAAGGAAACTGACATCCAGAGAAGTTAAATGACTTGCCTAATGTTTCACAGATGTAATGAAGTAATAAGAGTCAAGACTTGAATCCAGTTTTTGGGACTCCAAGTGCGGTACACGTTTTTACCTTCTCAATACTCAGTTCATAAAAGTAGGCAGTTGGATTAGCTAGCCTCATGATGTTCTTTTCATCTTTTAAGTCTCACATTTATAAAATGGAATTAATATTTGCATTGCATATTTCTATAAAGCCTTACATTTTTCATAGTGTCCTTCTGACAAAACTGACTAATAGTTGATATAAATATCAGAATCCACATATTACAGATGAACATAGTAGATAGCGAGAGCTGGCCACAGAATCAGGAAGATGTGGTTCAAGTGCTATCTCTTGTATATAATGGCCTTGTGACCCAGAACAAGCAACCTGAATTTTCAGTGGCCTAAATGGTTCTCAAGACTCTGTTTCATTGAATATTCCAGTTCCCATAAACAGAGTGAATATCATTATCTGGGAGTTTTCTATCCTAATATAATCACAGGTCTATTTCCTATCTCTCTTGCTCTCCCTCTAACACATTAAGAAATTGAGGAACAGAGAGATTCAATAAGTTATTCACAGCCATAGAACTAGGGATTTTCTAACACAGAATTAAACACAGTTCTTATGAAAGTCCATTTCTATGTCAACTCCATACCTTTCTACTTACCATATGGATAATATGATCCATACATGGTTGTTGTTAAGCAAAGTATTTTCCAAACTGCAATGCTCTATCTTAATGTAAGCTATTAATGTGGTTAATAATGTTATTGACATGTGACAAGGGTTTGGGTTTTTTTTTTGTGCAGAAGGAATGGTCATCTGAAAGAGAGATTTCAGACACTGCATCAGAAGAGCAAAGAAGTTATGTGGGGCCAAGAAACCTCTCTGTATAGACCCTATAATTATATCATATAGGCAACTACAGTTTTCAGAATTCAAACAAAGTATCTATGCATAGATTCAGATCTGGCACTGAATAATTAATCAAAATCATTATAATGCAACCTGTCCAATCTGACTTAAATGACACCTCATACACACATAAAATACCAATTAAACACAGAATCACAAAATCTCAGAGTTGTAGGAGACCTCACAGGTCATCTAGTCCAACCTGTATCTGAACAAGAATGTTAATTAGAATTTAGCAGTCAAATTCTACTGTAGTTTCACATTTCGTTATAGTTTTATAAGACTTACTTCTTAAAAAAATTCTCTAACTTAATCTTCCCATATGAAAAGAATGATCAATAATTACATGTGAATTACTCAGAAATAATCATAGATAAAATCTCTCTGTCTCTCTCATTCTTGTTGTCTATCTCTTTCTCTGTCTATCTCTCTGTCTCTGTCTTTCTCTGTCTTTCTGTCTCTCTCTGTTTTTGTCTGTCTGTCTGTCTGTCTCTGTCTCTGTCTTTCTGTCTGTCTCTCTCTCTCTCTGTCTCTCTGTCTCTCTCACACACACATACACACACGTTGGAAGTAACTTTAGAAATTACTTTGTCCATCCTTAACCTTTTACAGAAGGAAACACTGAACGACAGAGATCTGGCCTTGAGTTCCAATTATGCTACTTAACGCCTGTGAATGTTGAGCAAGTTCCTGACCTTCTTTAGGTTTTGATTTCCTTATTTGTCAGAGATTAATCCCATCTCTAACACTCTGTGACTGACCTCCTAACATTCAGTGCCTTACTCATGGTCACATAGCTAAATAATGACCAAGAAAAGATGAGATCCCAGGTCTCCTTATTTGAAGTTCTCTGGTTTGTTCCATTACAGTCTAGCTGCCTTCATTGATATTTTCTTTCCACTAAGTGTTAATCTGGCTATTTCAAGAGGAGACAATTCTCCAAGGTAGGGACAAAAATAATCCATGCCAATTAATAGGCACTAACTGGCTGCATTTATCCCTGCAGGGCTCAGCCTCCGGCAGTTTTGTCACATTTTAATATTTTTGTTCTTTATCAAGAAAACATTTTTACAGCCAACTAAATCCCAGGCTCACTGGTGTATTCCTGTACAGCCTATCATCTCTGCTGTGCCCAGCTTGGATTTTCTCCAAAATGACATGTCAGCACTGTGGACAGAAGAGGTTAATGCACTGGTAGGTCTGGTGATACTCCACCATCCTGATAAACTAAACACCAATTACTCAGGTCTGATTGTCCAGGAGACTTATCAGGGCTGTACAGGTGCAGGTTGGGAAACCCACCAAAACAGCTTTCTTCTCTTTGCTTACAGACATCCAGGCCCGAGGTGTACATAGGCTCGGAAGCTTAGGGACATTTAGGGGAGGAGGACAGAGTTCTTTTTTGTTAACTAACAATTCCATTGCATTGCTTTACATTCAACAAGCACCTACTATGCACTTGGCTAGCCAATGAGGGAAACAATGAAGGTGAATAAAAAATATATATATATATCAAATACTTTGGAACTATTTACATATAGAAAATATTATTTGGATATTTCTTTCCTATTTAAGAATCTTTCTGGGGCGGCTAGGTGGCGCAGTGAGTAGAGTACCGGCCCTGGAGTCAGGAGTACCTGAGTTCAAATCCAGCCTCAGACACTTAACACAAAAAACTAGCCGTGTGACCTTGGGCAAGTCACTTAACCCCAACTGCCCTCCGAAAAAAAAAAGAATCTTTCTAATTCATAAAATAGAACAAGAACTTCCCAGGAGTAACTTTTATCAACCCATACATCGATTTATTCAACCAATATTTACTGCGTGGATACTGATGCCCTAGTGATATACCAAGGCCTGGGATCCCATGAGTCTGATGCTTCTTAATGGAACCCTACTAAATTTTAAGTTCCAATTTTTAATTTTGCATCCCCACCACCACAGTTTTTAGCATGCAGGAAGTGCTCAATATTTTTTAATTCCCCCTTCTGGAAACTATGCGTGACCACAAATTGAAATCATAGGGCCACCTGATTTCTCCATGATTAACAGAAACAGCCTAAATCTGTCCTCTTCTTCAGTAAAACTAAATTGATAATGGTCTACAGTCTAAATTCAAATCAAACTGGAAGGTGTACTTATTAAGAACCAAAGCAGTACGTTATTAATGTCTTTAGAGGGAATGGCTTCAGTAGAGTGATATGGACAGATGTTTGAAAGATATCGAATAGTAAGCAGATGGAAGATGCAGAGTTACCAATTCTAACGTCACTTCCTCCATGAAGTCTTCGTTAAAATTTAAAGTCCTCACGTACCTTTCCTACTTTGGACCACATATACAACTTTGCTTTGTCTTTGATGAGCTTTTCATGTTTTATTTTTATTATTTCATTTATATAAGCATGTGTTTATCTCATTTTTAAATGGTAAAAATCCCACGAAGCCAGAAGCTATCTTTTGAAATTCAGTTGGGCTTAGTAATTATTGTTGACCTTGGAATCAGGAATACGTGATTTTGAATTCTATCTCAGAAACTTAGCTATGTGACCCTGGCAACTTCTCTCAGTCTTAGATTCCTCGTCTGTCAAATGTGATAATAATAGTACTTATCTCACAGGAATAGTGCTAAGATCAAAGTGTTATATAAAGGTTAGCTCTTTCTATTATTGTAACACATTCACTTTGTACTTTAAGGTTTATAAAGTGCTTATCACTTCTAAACAATCACAACCAGTGCAATAAGGATAAAGACTAGATTCTCCTACCTCACTGACAAAGGGAACTCCTCAAGGAGAAAATTCACTCTCTAAAGCATGGCACTAGATTCTCTGAAGTGTATAGTCTTAGAGAATTATCAATAATACTGAGAAGTTAAAGCATTCCGCAGTTTCTCTACTAGTACATTTCAGAATAAGGACTTGCACCCAGGTCTTGTGCCTTCAAGGTTAGTTCTTTGTCTACTTGACCACACTATTACTCCATGAGATAAGGTGACATTTTTAAAACAATTTTACAGATGAAGAGAAATTAAAGCATTTGCTCAAGGGTCACTCTGATAATAATTACTGGAAACAGGCTGTGAATCCAAGTGTCACGAAATCAGGTCCAGGATATTTGGTCCTATAGACTGCTGCCTTTGCATCCCCCAGTTTGATGCTTAGAAAAATGTCCATAAACATTATTTCTTAGTACCCAACAAGGATTTGGGTGCTGGCTCTATGAAGTACATTTTGTTAGCATAAGGGAAGGTGGAATTAGTTAAAATTTTCCTCACAATCTGGATCTAGATCTGGGCATCTAGGATGTGGAACAGTTCAGTATCATATGATTTTGGATCATTCTGTGCTCACTTTAAAACTCTGAAACTTCTTGAATCTCCCATTTCTTAATGAATTTTAACCTGGTGACTTTCTTTTTTTTTACTCTTTTTAAAATTTGTTTTCTTGCTTACATCATTCATTTTCATGAGATTTTTGAATTACAAATTTTCTCCCCGTCTTTCCCCTACCCCAAACCCCAAACAGCAATCCCACTGTAGAGCCCCTCCCCTGGCCTGCTCTCTAACTTTCTGGTAGGGCAGGGAGGGTCTCCCTACCCCAGCCCCTTTATACCTCAATTCCTAGTTGCAGGTATGGCAGAGCTTTGAATTCTAGATTCTTTTGATTCCTCCCTTGTCACCCACCCCCACTGGAAAGACAAGCAATTCATTACAGGCTGTGGATGTGTGATTATACAGGACATCTTCAGAGTGGACATATTGTGACAGTGATCATATGTCCGTCCTTCCTATCCCTCCCCACCTTGTTCTGTTCTATACCTTGTCCCTGTCCCTTTCCTGAAGTGTGTGCTTCCAGCATCCCTCCCCCAGACCCTGCCCTCCCCTCCATCATCCCCCTTCTCATCCCCATGCCCCCTACTCTCCTATGTGGAATGATGCCCAGTTTAGCGTTTATGCCATTTCTTCCCTAAACCAAATTCAATGAGAATAATTGAAAGTAAGGTCATAACAGTTATCCCTTGCCTCTTCTATATGGGATGATTAACC